>JAUESI010000029.1:12510072-12535091 GCA_032275145.1 Synergus laeviventris
TTGAAAATCCTTAAAATGTTTTGAATTTTTTGAAACTTCTTAGAAGTTCTTTAAAATTTCCTGAAATATCTCAAAATTCCTTAAAATTCCTTAGAATATCTTGAAATCTCTTAAAATTTCGGGAAACGCTGGGTAAATTTATTTCACTAAATAAATAAAGGTAAAATGGTTTTGGGAACTTTTTTTGATATTCTAAATCCGATAAGTGAAAAATTAGAAATTTGCGTCAGAGTGGACGTCCGAAACTTCATCTTAATTGATTTATCGGGAACAAATCAACTGAAATATGAAAAAAAAAACCTACAATTAGTGTGGTTTTTGCAAAAAAAATGCACGTAAATGGCAATGATTTTCCCTAGAAAAAATAGAAATTTTTGTCCAAATAAAAATCCCTTCATTCACGAACTAGCTATCGTAATTAGAAATAACATTGGCTCTCAACATCTGGACCAAGTCAAGAAAAGTTTCGAAAATTGTTTTAGAATTTTTGACGAACAATATTTGCTAATTTTTGACATATCTTACAGTCGTTGACAGTCAAGGAAAGTTTCGTAATTTTTTCCGTGTATATAAGCTCGAAGTCCGAACGTTATTGATGTGTGAAAATGAATTTCAGAAAGGGTTCAAAGGGCGAAGCTGATGAAAAAATTGCAATATTTCTGTAGTTCATAGTACATAATCTACGAACTACATGCATATTACACAATCCAAATCTTCGATTCTTCTCCGGATGAAGTCAAGTGACGCAATATAAATTCCGATTTAAAAAAAGAAGATTCCCTTCCCTCACCACAAGCACAGATTTCTTAGAACTATTTTTCACATTCTTTGCATTCATTATCACTTTTCTATTTACAAACTAGTCCCTTCTTTTTAATTGTCACGCATATTTTAATATCATTAGTTTATCTCTTGAATTGACTTAATTACTCTTTTTTGTGACTCAAAGTGCGTGATGGAAAATATGCTAAAAGTCATCGACTTATGGTGACGAAATTTAACTTCAACCACATTTGTATATAGCTTTGCTTCTATTAATGAAGAGTGAAGTACCATGTAGCATCGTATTTGACACACAGCAAATTGTAAATGATAGTTCGTATTGTTAAGATAAAAAGGATGTAAATCTATTTTAATAAGAAGTTAAGTTTGTCGCCAAATTGAGTTTAAAATAGTTGTCTTCAGTCATTTTTAATCGCAGACCTAGATTTTAGGTTTGTTATTAATTTATTAAAGAAGGGTATGTTGAAGAAGGTAATATGTAATAAAGTTGGAAATAGTAAAGAGACTTTAAGATTGTCCTTTCCTCTTTAAAAACAACACGTCACACGAAATTGTCTCTCATTCATTTGTTTCGATTATAAGAATCATGTGAAGGTCGCAATATAATTCACGTGTTATACAATTAGGAAAATCGGTATAAAAATTTAAAAGTTTCTTGCAAAATAAAACATTTTATAAAATAATTAGAAGATAAGATTAATTTCAAGTTGAGATAAAGTTTAAACGCTCATAACATATCAGAAGAAGCAAGTCATTCGGGATTTAAAATTTCATAGAAGTTGATGGTTCTTGAAGTCTTCTTCTAGAAAAAACACTTTTTAAAAACACTTTTTTAATCGCAGGATGATCCTATAACTCATATGATTACATTCCTTGCTGTCAAATAATCTGTAATTCGAGGCATACCAAAATCTTTTATCTATACTCTTCACTCTAACAGAATTTCCTCCATTTAAAAATCTAAAAACCCTTGAGTAGTGCATAAATTTCCCTTCGCCTTCAAAGTAGGAAAATTCTTCCAAAGGACGTTTTAACTTCTTTGACAAAATTCGTTAAAGTTTCCGGGGAACTTCAATAATGGCGTAAAACTTTTTAAACCGTCTCGCCAACTTTTGCATAAGTTATATTTGAAAAGGTGTACTTGAAAGAGCAGAGACTGAAAAATGAGTGAAGCTTATAGTTGTAAATTACTAAATTATAAAGTGTAATACAAAGTACAAGCGATACTTATGTAAAACTTAAAACAAGTTTTCACACATCGTATATATATACGTGTACATAATTAAATATGCAACATGCATATTTCAATGAAAATGTGTGAAAATAATGCATATTTTTAAAATTATGCGCGATGATGGCTTGATTGGAGGATTATGTCGCGATATGAAGTACAATATGATTCTAAGAGAATCATACGCATCATGCGTACGTAGAGTAATGTCACAACCGTTATCAGGCATGAGGTGATCTTACATCATGTAAGGAAAGTCACGTGATTGGCTGATAGTGAGACGAGCCTCCGTCAAGCCTCTGTGCATTCTGACTCACGTTCTGTTTATCTATCATACACTAAAATGCCGTAGGCGTCTCTCTCTCTCTCTCTCCCTCTCACTGAGATTTTCAAACAAACATCGATCTTAATCATACATTCATATGCATTAATATATACCAAAAATATGTCGTCATCAAATAATCGAGTATCGAATTAAAACATTTTTTAAGATAATTGCGTAGAACTTTTTCTACATTTTCTATTTTATGTCGATTTTCAAATCTTTTTGGTTCTGCCTATCAAAGAACTTTTTATTTCTTATTATTTCTTCTTTTATTTTTATGTAAGAATTTATGTAAGACTGTAAGAATTCTTTTACGTAATTCGTAAATTAAATGAAATATTGTTAAAAATGCATTTTGCATTTTTCATTTAAATACATGAGAACCTTTTTACCTAGATCTGATTTTAATCGAATTGCAAGATAATTGAAAAGTAATTGCTTCTTTATGGAATTAATCAATTTTGTATACAATCATTAATTTACAAAAGTGAATTTTCTAATTCAAGTTAAGTAGGTCACGGTAGATTTTCGAATGTCATATAATCTGAAATGACAATAAACCTTTAATTTATGCCATGAATAAGCGCAAGCTTGATCCTTCTTGAGTTATGAAATAAATTAAGATAATTTACTTAATGAATCCGGCGGTAACTGGAGACACTTGTGCGACACTCGACTCTTGCTTCGCCGACTTTATTAAAGACATATATTACAACTTCGAGCATCAATGTGACAATTTGCGATTCTGTGGGAAACGCTGGTATATCAGCAAAAAAAAAAGTGATTACGCACTCCAATTTCAATTAATTTGATATCTCGAGTTCAAATTTCTAAACCTCTGTATCTAATCATCGATTCGGAAGTGCGTACGAACGTTCGAAGGAAATTCCCACAACATTTCATTGTGGGAAAATTTTTCACAATATTTCTCGAATTTTTTCATCGTGATCAATTATTTTTAAAAGTCGACATAAGAATGAATGACAAATTTTTTTAATGATAAAAGGAATCAGATATTTCCTTTGATTATCTTATTATACCAAGGGACTATTCACTCTGGAGCCAATTTCCAACATCTCGTAATTAATGAAATGGTATGGTATATAAAAGTATTCGATGTATTATTTGTTCTTAACTAAGTAAGCAGTAGATTCTGAACTGTTAGAATATTAAAACTCCTTAAAATAAGGTAAAGCAGGGACTCCACTCATTCACAATAGGCAGCGCCAGTAACTGAAGTACTGCAGTTAGTTGACTCGAAGCTACTCGTTCGTACTCACTGGTATTCGCTGGTACTCGTTTCTTATTCCTTCTTATTTATCTACTAAAAACGAAGTTTTTTTTTAAATCCTCGAGAGGAGCGTCTGTAGAATATATTTTTCAGTTGCAGTTTGAATAATTATTCATATAATTAAACAATTAGGAAAAAGTACACTTTTTGAGAATATGATTTTTTTTTCTCAGAATAAAAGAGCTCAATAATCTTACTCAACACCAAAATCAACGTTGGTACTCATAAAGAACATATCTAATTAGTTTCAGTTTAAATCTAATTGTTATAAACAAATTATATAAATAAATACATGGATGAGGTGCTCAATGGCACAAAAAAAAACTGAAATATCCCATAAGAATAACACTCGCAACAAATAAGCACCATATGTTAACAATTACTATTATTATAAATATTTTATAAAAAAATGTGAAGTTTTTTCATTTTTTTATAGGTATTGTGTGTTGTCGAAAACCTGATTGGATTGGAAATTGCGCGAATTATGTGAATATACCAAATTTGAAAACTCTCCAGATTATTTTCGTTGTCAAAATTAATACAGAGAATACGGATTGTAATTTTCAGAAATTTTAAGGGATTCTACCAGTTATTAGGGGTTTATAGAATCTTAAGGAATTTAAAGAGTTTTGGCGAGATTTAATGAAATTTTCATAGATTTTAAATAGTTTTAAAGAATATCAAGGACTTTTAAGGGATTCAAGGGATTTAAAGGAATTTCATGAAATTTTAAGTAGTTAGATATTTTACAATATTTTATGGGATGATATTAAGATATTTTAAGGACTTAAGGATTTTCAAGATATTTTACTAGAATTTTATTAGATTATCAGGAATTTAAAGATATTTCGTGGGTTTTTATAATTTTACGGGATTTGAATATATTTTCTGTAATTTTAAGTAATTTTAAGGGATTCTACGACATTTTATAGGATAATAAATAATTTTAAAGACTCTTAAAGAATTCAAGGAATTTAACGAAATTTCGGTAGATTTTTAGCAGTTTTATAAGAGATTTAATGAGACCTAATGGACTCCTTCATATTGAACAATTTCAAGTAATTTTATAAGATATAACCATATCTTCTGAAATTTTTAGGAATGTCAACAAATATCAAGTGATTTTACAAAATTAGAAGGAATTTCTCCAGATTTTTATGAAAATTATGGAGGTTCCTGAAATTAAACAAAGAATTACAAGTTTTTATATTTCAAAAACTAAAAATTTTCAATTATTTTGTTTTCTAAAATTCTTTGATTTTAAATTGTTTATCTTACAGTCCTCTGAATCTTTTTAGTAAAAGGTGAGAATAATAACATTTATTTATATGAAAAAATCAAAACAAATTTCTAATTCGTTATTAAAATATATATTATTTTTATGGGTTATTTCCGTTTTTTAGTCAACTCGCATATATTCGACGCTGCAATGCAACTCAAAAGATTCTCATGTTATTTCCAAAATATTTCCTAATTCCTCTTTATCTCTTTATTCTCCAAAGTATTTCTAAATGCTATTTTATATGTAAAACTTCACATACTTCAAAGTGAACAGCCCCTCATTATCTACTTAATGACGTGGGTATCGTGTTAAAAATATTGTTGATGTTAACTGTTGATTTGGACGTATCTGCTCTAATTTTTCTTATTACCAATAATATGAAGAATAAATTGTTTGGTTTGAATGATGCAACTTTAAATCAAAACGAGAGAGCCTTGTAGTAGAAATACAACCTAGCATTTTTAAAATGATAATTGAATAATAGTAATTATAGTAATGTCAAGCCTTTAGTTAGAAATTATAATTCTCTGATAAACAATAGAATAACAATGTATTTCAATTAAAATAATTTTCCTTCTTATCTTTGTCCAGTCTTTTATAATTAATAAAAGTTTACTATCATCCATGTGTTTGTGTTTGTAAAATAGTTCAACTGCATTGACAAAATCAATAATATTTTCGCATAAACCTGTAGAGGTCATTGGATTGTTCAGCGAACCTGTTACGCAAAATTGATAACAATCTCCGCTCTTCGCAATTATGGATCATTAAAAATCACTCCAGTTATTGCATCTATGCTTAGTAATAATATAAACAATGAAATTATGGCAACAATTAAAGACTATTGAACTTAAAATTATAACTATTGTAACAGGAAAAGTGCACTAAAAATGTAAATAATTAAAATTAAAAATAATAATTTTGAGGCAGGACATAAATATTTTCTTGAGAGATGTCCGCACTTCTCAATAAAACATTAGTATGAGCATCACTCGTGTTTGGTTCAACTTTTTCAAAATTGGAGAACGAATATAACCAGAAAATAAATCCATTATTAATTTTCAGTGCCTTGATATCATTTATTTAACAACTAAAGTGTACATTTAGTATGCCTTAAAATATGAGAATTGTCAAGAGCATAGTTTATTTTATATGATGTAAGATCCCAAATAATTCTTATTCGAAAATGGCTAATAAAAATGATTGAAGTAATGAAATTAACATTGACAATCCTCTTCACTCGGAACGTTTAAAGTCGATGAATCGAAAGCTGTATCATTGGTCAATCAGACACTTGTGGATAAGTATTGTGACCCCTAAAGGCATATCACATCAATTTGCAGAAAGTGTGTTTAATTAGTTCAATAATAATATAATTCGAATGATAATTCAATCAAATTTTTAGCAGGAAGATTCGAAATGAAACTACTAAAAAATAATCATGAATAATTTCTTTATTATTGAGCCTCGTAACCCTTTTCTTGACCTATCTCCACTTCCGAAATACCGACGTTAAATTTCAAAAGTATACGAAAAAAATGAACGATATTAAAAGCGAATAATATCTTGCCCCACCCTCATTCCAAAAATGTATATTTTGAACAATTCAAAATTCGAAATGGATTAAAAAGTTTAACGAGAACTAACGAGATTAAATCACAGAATTGATTGATGGAAAAGAAATGAAATTCAGTTTCTTGAAATTGGGCTAAGAAAAAAGCTAAAAGAAGGAAGAGGAAAATTTGAAGCGTAGAATTCGGAAGGGAGGCTTCCTTACTGTTTTGACTCATACCAATTTCTTCTAACACCCCCACTTCCGGAATACCCTACCCCCGTGGATACCTCGCTTAAATCGCAACTTATGTTCAACTTATTACTTATTATTATAACTTCTAGCTTAGTCTTACCCCCACCAGCGGCACCGGCTAGCCCACAGCCTATATAAACCCTCGACGCCTCGAAAGCGTCCTCACTCTATACGAGAAGACAGTCTATGTATAAAGTCGAGGCCAGTGAATCGCGCGAAGCAAGACGCTCACTCGCACGCCGCGCAATTTGATTTAGTTCGTTTTTGTCCGATCTAGAACCACGGTTATTGTTTTTTCACGGACTAAGAAAATCACGTTAGGTGTCAGATTAACAACGCCTTTTGGAAAAAAAACAATTGACGTTGGATTCGCGCCGGCGTCACTTTTTGTGCGATCGGCTTGTGCGCTTTCGTTTTGAACTTTTATTTAAGGACTTCTTCGTCCTGCGCGAAGAAAAGAGGTGAAAGGGTGATACAAGGAAGCTGATTCGGAACAAATTAAAATGGCACACTTCAGGCTATTTGTTATCGTTTTCGTCGCTACCTGCTGGTATGCTACAATGATTGACACCGCCGTCCTAAGATCTGAGGTGAGTTTTTGTTTATCCCTCCTTCGCACTTTTATATGCCCCTCCCCCCCAATGTTTTTAACTCACGATCTGATGACCGGGAACACGCGCTATATTGTCCCACGTGCCCTCTGCCAACATAGTTTAGTTTTGTTAATAAATATCCAAAGAAAGTGGTTTCGTAGTTGTTTACAATTTTTAAAAATGGCTTTATAAGTTTGTGTTTACAGTTGAACAAATGCAAATTGAGACTCAAGCTTGTTTTGAAATCTTGTGATTTTGATCAATTTGTTTTGAAACATTATTTTTCAAATTTGAGTTTAAGCTTATTTGAAATTTGAATTCAAACGCTGAGATTTTTAACTTGATTTGGGAAAATGTTATTGAAACTTCTTTCCCATTTATTTCTTTATGAATAGGTTTTGCGAAAGGAATTTTATTTTATTTTATGAAATTTAACTGGCTTATCACACTATACTTTTTCTACTTGAAACCTTTCCTGATTCGTACTTTATCTATCTCGACGTCTCATCAAACTTCTTTCTCTGCTTAAGTATTATTTTCCATTTACACTTTATTTATTCGATCTGTCGTATTATAAATATTTATTTTTATTCAGAATTGCCCTTTGATTTTAGTAAGCTTCGAACTGGAAGTTTAAACTGACATTTTAAAATTGACATTGTCTTTTTAAAATCAAATTATCAATTAACCAAATTAACACCAAAAGTTGATAATTAGTATTAAACTTAATTAAAAATGTAGAAATATTAAAATAAATAATATCCATCACAAAATGTGTTTGTTAGTCGAATTCCGGAGTTCTAAACAAACATTACGATGTAGGACTTATCGCAATCATTCAAAGATAAGGCATCACATAAATATAAGACTTTCATTCATGAATTAACGCTTCAAAATGTTACACCTAAGTGAATATTTTCCTTTTCTCTAATAAAGAAATTTAAATTACTTTCTTCTTATTTCCGCTAATTTTTATTATCGCGAATTGCGAAGACTCGTATGTTTTTCTACTGCAGCGATCACAAAACAAATTTAAAAAAATAAAAGGAAATACTTTTTATATCCCATCTTTTCTCACTAGGTTGTAAGTTATAAGTTTGTTGAAAGTCGTTTTGCGACCCTGAAACGAATTGCGACGAAACATTACTTATGATTTCCTCGAAATTACGAGAAAGTTCTGTGCCCTGTTATATTTAGAGAATTGGGGTTCGTTGGGAGTCAAGTCTAAGAAATCGAAAATATGATCAGACCACGAAGAAGAATAAACAATCTGAAATAACTGCAATAATTATTGCAAAGAAGAAGTCTAACAGTCTGTGAGTCTCGCGTTGTACCTTCGACAAGGACACCGACAATATATTTGATAAAGAAGTCAAATGAAAAAGGAAATGTGATGAAAAGGAAGACAAGAAAAATTCTACATTTTTATTTATCGTCATTTTTTTCGTTTTATTTCAAGAGTTTCTATTTTCTGCGAAAAAGAAAAACAATTTCTTTAATCTTTATTCAATTATAATCTTCTCATCAGTATTAATTTTTTATTTTTTATTCTTGAAGAAGTATTTCAATAACAACGATTTTAAAGCGTCAAGTCCGCATACCAGTTTGCCTTTTGCATCTCGTTATACTTGAAGGGGTTGGCTATGAAGCTATAATTGGTGGAAGGGGCAATAAATCTTGCTTTTGGACGCGTTTATCTCTTTTTCGCTCTGGCGCACAGTAAAGTCAATTACAAAACTACATAAAATAAATCTTTGTTAAATAAGGTTCACTTATAGATTTCAAAATATTCAACTTTTCATCGTTAATTCGAGTACTTTGTCCCAAAATATCCAGATTTATTAAAAAATGTTCAAAATCGCTCAATAAACTTCGCTAATACGATTAATAAAAATTGGAAGCAATAGTTGTTAACTTTAAATTGGAAATTGTGTATTGCATACAAAAATAAAAGACTTTTTGAAATAATTTTACAATATTTATTGAAATTTAAAGAGTTTTAGCGAGATTTAATGAAATTTTCCTAGGATTTTAAATAATTAAGTTCTTTTAAGGACTTAAGGGTTTTTAAGATATTTTACTAGAGTTTTATTACATTGTCAGGAATTTTAAGGATTCTACGAAATTTTAAAGGATATAACGATATCTTCTGAAATTGTTAGGAATGTCAGGAAATATCAAGTGATTTTACAAAATATCCAGATTAATTAAAAAATGTTCTCAATCGCTCAATAAACCTCGCTAATACAAATAATAAACATTGAAAGCAATAATAAAAAAAATTTTTAGAAATAATTTTACAATATTTATTGAAATTTTAGAAATATTAAAAGATTTTCAAGGAATTTTTTGAAATATTGTGATTTTCAGAAATGTTACGGGATTCTACCAGTTATTAGGGGTTTATAGGGTATTAAAAAATTTAAAGAGTTTTAGCGAGATTTAATGAAATTTTCAGTAATTTTTAAACATATATTTTTAAACTTATATATATATATAATATAAAGGGTTATCAAGATATTTTACTAGAATTCTATTGATTTGAATATATTTTAAGGGTTAAGGGATTCAAGGGAATTAACGAAATTTCGATGGATTTTTAGCAATTTTATAAGAGATTTAATGAGACTTCATGGGCTGTTGAAGAATTTTAAGTAATATGTGAAATAATATGAAGTGATTTTACAAAACATCCAGATTAATTAAAAAATGTTCACAATCGCTCAATAAAGTTCGCTCATGCGAATAATAAAAATTGAAAGCAATAATTGTTAAATTTAAATTGGAAATTGTGTATTGCATAAAAAAGCACTTTTACTCTCAATGAGAGTGAAATTTTCGTTTAAAAAGAAAAACAAGAAAAATCTTATTAAATCTGCAGCCTCTGGACTATATTCCGATAGCCTCGCATTGGACCCCACTGTGTGATGTGGAAGTGCAAAAAAAAAACAATTTCTGAGTGTAACTCTGTATCTTCAGAGCTGAAGACATTGAAGAACACCAGCGAGAACCAGATAAGACACAGCCATTTGCAGTCATGCGAGCCACTGGAACTTTTCATTCATGAACCCGAGTTACATTCATGCTGCACTCTTATTACGAACCCTCTCTCTCACTCCTTGATCGCTTGCTCGTTCACTCACTTACTACTGACACACTCACCGCCTGTTCTTCAATGAAATACGAACTCTGCAGGCTCGCTTCCTTTACTCAAGTCAACCACTGTCTTGACTTTCATCAGAAAAAAAATTCTTTCTGTGGTCGATCCGGTTGACAATCATAAAAATTAACAGGATGTGATCCTTTACAGGTAACAATTGCTGCCGAAGAAAAACGTTAACAGACCTTGATGATACGTGGAATCAGTTTAATTCAAATAACAAATTTCACGCTGTTTGCATTCGAAAAACATTTCTCTGAAACTGAAATTACATCCCATGCTTTTTATTCATTTTTTTCTTTCTTTTCATGTGGTAAAAAGTTTTTGTTCAACTCAGGGAACTTCTTCCTACTTTTGCAATTTTCTATAACTGTCGGTTTTTAAAATATCGTGAGAAATTTCGTTGTTGCAATTAAAGGGATTTTTTGATTGGTCATAATTCATTTAGATTAAATTCGTAATGAGCTCGTAATGAAAAAAATGTGATTTTAATTTGGTCTGAATTGAGTGATTTTAAATGAAGAAAACTCATAATTATATCGTCCCTCGTTGAGATTAATTTCGCAATAAGAGAAAATTATCTCTCGGTCACTAATTAAGCTAACAACTTAAGCGTGAAATTCGTTGAATGATCGGAAACAAAGAGGATCAAAGAACGCAAGGCTGCTGCATCTGTTGAAAAAAAAATTATTTTTATTAAAATTAATCGACCTTCAGTTAAATATTTCAAGTTTTATTTTTATGGATCCTGACTTGCAAGTCATATGATGACACAAAAACCATTAATTTGATTATCTCTCCCAATTGGTTGATTAATTACATTAGCAAATTCTTAGAGAAAATTCTTTCAATTTATTTAATGCTTTAAAAATTCTGGGTTTTAAATGACTGAAAGTAAAGAGTGGTAAAAAATTCTTCAGAGCAAAAACGGAACAAACGAAATATTTATAATTTATATATAGGCGTTCAAAATATAAGAACCATTGCGCAGGTCATTGCAGAGTAAGTGCGCGAGTAATTTACGTTTTCGCACGATAACGAATGATTTATTGCATCACGCGAGATTAATGAGGAAATCTTTTTTTCGACATCCGGAGTCACCGACTTTGACCCTGGCCTGACGCAAACTGTCCATGACAAGGCGATAATAATTTCATCTCTTTTACTTTCTCAGTCAATTCCTGGTAACAAGGTGTGTATTGAAATAAATTAAAATGATTTAGAAAGTGATCAAAAACGGTATTGATTTGAATTGAAAGCGTTGTGAATTTGACTTAAATTGTCAACACTTTAATCGAGAACAATTCTGCAAGATTGAATCAATATTGAAATGTTGATAATTTTATTTCAAGGAAGGGATTAAATTGACTTCAATTTTTCCCGATCGCCTTAGAGAATTAAGCAGAATTAACTTGACTTCAAATCTATCACCCTCGTCAGAATTAGAACGTGTTCATTCTTGGTCGCAAGATTTAACAGGATTGAAACGAGAACAAATCTAAATCGTTAAAATACATTGAAATATATAATTTCAAAAACGGCATTGCTTTGGATTAAAAGAGTTGAAAAATCGCCCATATTCCAACTATTTTCTATTCAGTTTAATTCACTCCTTTTTACTTAACATGCATTATTAATATCGTGGATAAATCATAATTAGTCAAACATAATTAAAGAAGAAAGTCCATATCACCTGAAAATAATCTTCCAACCTTTTGATCCAACATTGAATAAATAAAATATTGCTCTAATTTCAAATTTAAAAAAAACATATTTATAATTAAAATATTAAAAATAATAAATATTTTTGTTTTAGGACCTACCGGAAAGCATCCAGAAATTAACGGAGGAGGGTTCAAGAAAATTAAGAATTGAAAGAGATAGTGAAACTAATACAAGCAGCGAACCGAGAATTTGCTACAGTCAACCTTGTGGCTGGGCAGTTTACGTTCCATTCACTCGCAGAGTTGAATATTTTATGAAAAACACGTAAGTTCATTCAAATAACACTGAATTATCCATTAAATAGAAATAGATCCTTTTCGAATGGTAATTTAAATAAATGCGGGAAATATCGACCATTTTAAGATTGGCAACACTGATCATTTCAATTCTGCGTTTTAAAAAATTTTAGTGATTTTCAAAAGATAAATACTCTCAATATATAATAATAAAGATATATTTTAAATGATAATCTTGTGAATTGTATATAAATGCTTCATCTTAAAAAAGCGCGAGAAATATGAACCATTTTCGGATTGGCAACGCTGCAAATTTAAATTCGCAGTGTTGCCAATCCTAATCTGAGTTCTTAGTGAATATTTAGTTAATGGTTAGGAAAGATGAAGAATTGGTCAGAGAATTTTTCTAAATAATTCTTATTCTTTTAAAGAATGTTTTCTAACTACTGCTTTTTTTTCAGGTGCGAATGTCCCGATGAAACTTACAAGTGCGTACGTACTGATGACGATTTGTCAGTTAGTGCGTATGTTTACAAGTGTCGTCAAAACACCACTTCGGATGATATTGAGTCACCCGATGATGCTAACTAGACGTTTTGTTGAGACCACTTCAGTTCCAAAAAAAGTAGATTGCTTTTCTGTGCTCTTAACCGAAGAATCAGATAAAGAAATTTAACAGAACTGAATAGACGTTGGTGTCAATCATCTAGGACTTTCCTTCATTTAGAAAACCAATTAACTTCATAATTATCAGGCAAAGTTTCAATTTAGGATCTGTTACGAATTTTCATTCTTACATTCTCGCATGACACACGACGTCTAATGCAATGGGCGTCGCAAGAAAGTAGCTTTATGGTTTCGAAAAGTCGCTTTCAAAATTGTATTTAACTTTTCTTAGTAATCACTGCTCTTAATGACACTTTCCAAAAGATTGGTTACTTAACTTTTTATACGTATTAGTTAGAGCCCCGTACATTTTAAAACTCACTCAATGGATAGCTTCTCTTTTAACATTATCGGGTGTAAATATTGTTCTATCGCAGTGATTTGGCAATGATCCAGTTTCCATTCTCTGCATAATATTGTATACATCAAGTCCAGACGAATTTTTATCTCTTGTAATTATTGTTTTTTTTATCCATAAAGTCACATAAACAAATACGGAAAAGGTTTTAAGGAATATTATTTTGTATTTTTTAAAGAAAAAAATTCGTCCAACTAGATGTCTGAAATTTCAGCCAAATCAAATCCAGACTAATTGCAATCGGAAAGAATCTGTCTTCGAATTTTCATCTGCCAACCTCTTTTCATATCATTTTTTTTATACCAATTTTCAAAACTTAAATTCTCCTATTTCCAAGTACTTTGAAATTCTGGATTTAAATTCGGAGACTAGATTGCCAAAGGGCATTTGTTTTTGAATGAAGAGCGATTGAAGACCAATAAAAGGTGAAAAATCCCCATTGGTGAATAAGCGAATCTTGAATTTATGTGCCACGCAATGCTTAGTCTTTAAGTAGGTTTTATCGTTGTAAATTGCTCATGTATGTTATCATAGACACTTACTGGACATAACAAAAATTCCATTCACTATTGACTTGAAAACACTGAAAAACGAATTACACTTGAATCCTTTATCTAAAGAGTAAACACAGACTATTTTTAAATATTTCTGACACTGGAACGAAGAAGGGATTTCGATTTCTGAATACGTATATATAATAATTAAAAAACAGTCCTTAGGTTTAGAAAAGTAGAGGTAGTAGTTAGGTATATGTAGTTAATTAATTGTAACTTTCCTCAAAGTACAAGGGGATTTATCGCAAATTCACTATTTAACGTAGGTGCGATTTTATTAATAAACTTTATTTATTTTTGAAAAGAATCACTCTCACTAACGTGCAATGAACGAGACCTCTACATTTCCTCCTTTTTTTCTAGAATCAGAATCAGAGCGTTTAAACTTTGCTTCTTTCAATCTTCAAAACAATTTCTCAGCGTCTTTAAACTCGACTCCACAAAAAAAGATGCAAATCAAATTTATTGACCTTTTCTCTTTTTTCGACGTCACTGGTGTGAAAAATATTGAACTCAATTAAATATAAATCATCTTTTGTCTTTTAAATTAATGTCAGTGACGTACGAAACACTTAACTCTTAATAGTTCTCTCCTCGAAAATCAGAGAGCAAATTGATTGTTCAAATATTTTTTATTTCTCTATTAATGAAATAACGTTTTCATTTTATTAATTTAATAATTTATCATTTAAATCATTGTTGATAATGGAATAATTTCTCTCATTGAAGGAAGAAGGAAAAAAGTCGAGGTCTCGATGTTGGTACATGTAAGAAATTAGTTTAGTGATTTAAGGCCAAGCTCGATTTAAGTAATTGACTGTACGTTTAAGTTCACCTCACATCATCTCAAAAAATTCTCTATGAATAACATAGTAGGGATATAGTCACAGTATTTCGATGAAGCACAGAATCCATTTTCTCTGCCAACTTATCCCAATCTGTCCCACCTTTTCCACTATCCATTTTCCATCCCAAAAAAACTCCCTTAATGTACTTAACAACACAATGAGTCACCATTAAATTTCACGTGTTTTATATCATAATCCATTATTTATGAGGGAAAATTTGATGTTCTTACGTGTACTGTTATCTTATTCGTTACTTAATGTCCCTGTACAAAATTCGGCCTGAAAATTTAAAAGCATGCATTTCTCACCAACGAAAATCTTAAATTGAAATTTAATTACAAAATCAATTCATACTTTCATTAACTTTGAAATTTTCCAATTTAATAACAATCTTTTTGGCCGAACTTTAAAAGCAACTTCAAATAGTTCTTTATAAAATTATAATGGAAAATAATTGTTTGCGTTGGAGGGACAATGTTTGCAATTAATATTGGCGTGGAAATCGTTTTCCAAGTATTTATTGTTTACGAGGAAATTAACAGTATAGGACAAATAAATATTTATGGTCTGCATGGGGTTTTAAAATCATGGAGTGAATAGAATTGAATTATTATTTTACAGTGATTTTACAAATTTCTGGAATTTAAAGAGAAATAGTTGTCTGTTTTGAAAATTAAAATTAATCAAAATAACATCGTTTTTGGAAGTTCACTCTGATTTTAATGTCCTAATTGTAGATTACGTATTGTACAAGAATTTCGACTTTAGCGAAATTTGTGTTTCGTTAATGACGAGATGAATAGCCAATAGATACTTTAGTTGAATGTATTTGTACGCAGTATTTCACGTAATGTTATGTAATATACAGAAAGTAAATTATCTAATTAATTAATAAATATTGAAAAAAGAATGATCAGCCTATATTATATTATATATAATATTGTACAATTAAATTGTCTCTAATGTTATAATTTGTAATAAAATAATGTTGCACGAACAAATTGATTTGCTTTCTCTAGATTTCGCAGATTATTATTTTCACCTCATTATAATTCTTAAAACTACAAAGAGCTTGGAACAAAAACGACTTTTGTACAAGTTAGACTTTTATTCATTACTTTGCATACATCGATATGGACGCGAGAACACTAAGTTAAGGATTCTCTGTCAGATATTTTTCATGAATCGATACAAGCCCTTTTTTTACAATCTGTCGATGAACAAGGTACTCTAAGACCCCGAAATGTTTCAAGTTTATACATTTTTTTATGTTCAACGTCACAAAACAGGATTAACCGACATATGTTTTTTCCTCTATGGAGTAAAAGTGCTCTACGAAAATAAAAAAAAAGTTGAATTTTCATGAATTAAATTCGTGCTGATTATTAGTTTCATGTTTGCCTGAGCCATAAGTAATAAACTAAGTTTCTTATCGAATGTTTTTTACAGTCCTAGACTATAAATAACAATAATTAAAACAAAAAAAACTTGACTCAAATTAAATAATAGATCACAGTCGACCAATTTTTCAGAATCTGAATTGACCACTTTCTTTCCCTTCTTTGGAAAATAGAGCGAATTAGACCTCCTGGAATTGAAAAACCCGGATGACTGCAGTTGGAATTTAGAAATTACAGAACTTGGCCTTAGCATAGAGAATCATCGTCGACTCGCGACGTTGATCGTAAAATAATGGGTTGTTATATTACAGTGTAATATATCCAGCTAGTGTAATATCAACAATTCAAGGTCTGGTAAGTGCTTTCAGACCATTGCTTTAAGCTTGTGGGTTGCGGAACTTGTCTCCAGCGTACTTGGCAGAGCTTCCGAGTTCCTCTTCAATGCGAAGAATCTGGTTGTATTTAGCCAATCTCTCAGAACGGCAAGGAGCTCCAGTCTTGATTTGACCTGTAGAGAGACCAACGACTAAATCGGCGATGAAAGTGTCCTCGGTTTCTCCAGAACGATGGGAAACCATTGTGCCCCAGCCATTGCTCTTCGCGAGCTTGTGAGCGTTAATCGACTCTGTCACGGTTCCAATCTGATTAACCTTTAGCAACAAGCAGTTGCAGGCTTTCTTCTCGATCGCTGTCTCGATTCTGGAATAAAATTTCTAAATAAGAATCTACCTCAATAGCTGGCTAATTCCTGTGTAAGTTTCATTTGTACCTTTTGGGATTAGTAACAGTAAGATCGTCACCAACGATTTGGATGGGGGTAGAAGCAGTGATGGATGTCCAGGATGCCCAATCGTCTTGGTCAAAGGGATCCTCGATAGAGACAATCGGGAATTCCTTGACGAAATCTAAGTAAAGGGCCTTCAATGCTTCTGGCTCGAGATAAGTGTTGGGGTCAGACGTTTCGTTCTTGAAGTCCAGATCGTACTTTCCATTTTTATAGAACTCAGAAGCAGCAACGTCCATTCCGATCTTAATCTTGCCTTCATATCCTGCAACCTGGAAGTTTAAATAGAATTTGAGACCTTAATTCAAATCCAGTTTTTACATAAAAGTCAAGTTTTAATTAAAAAGTATACCTTGATAGCGTCAGTGATAAGGTTCAGAGCTTCCTTATTTTCCAAGATGTTAGGAGCAAAGCCACCCTCGTCACCAACAGCGGTGGCATCAAGACCAAACTTCTTCTTAATTCCATTTTTCAAGTGGTGATAGACTTCACTGCCCATCTTCATGGCTTCGGTGAAGGTTTCTGCTCCGGTTGGAAGAATCATGAATTCTTGCATGGCCAATTTATTTCCTGCGTGAGATCCACCATTGATCACATTGAAAGCGGGAACTGGAAGAATGATGTCGCTGTTTCCAGCTAATTCTGCAATGTATCTGTAGAAATAATGAAAGTTTTCCATTAATTAAAATAGTTTCTGTGGTTCTAATATTTGAACCAAATGTATTTTCTAATTTAACTTTGATTTTCTTTATTAAATTAATTTCCTGTTCTCTTGTTTATATTTTAAACTTAAACCAGGAACTTACTTGTAGAGGGGAATTTTCTTCGAGGCAGCTCCAGCCTTGCAAAAAGCAAGAGAGACACCCAACATGGCATTGGCTCCTAGTCTTGATTTGTTCGGTGTGGCATCGATTTGCAGGAGAAACTTGTCGAGTTCGGTTTGTTCGGTGGGGGCTAAGCAAAGCTTGAGTTGAAAAAGATAAAAGATATTAAAAGAGAGTTTTAAAACAATTATTTATTCAGAATTGCTTTAAAAGTACAAAAAATACCTTCATCATCTCTGGAGCAATGATGTTATTGATATTACTGACTGCCTTGAAGACGGACTTTCCATGGTATTTGGATTTGTCATTATCCCGAAGCTCAAGAGCCTCATGAACACCAGTAGAAGCACCAGATGGTACTGCTGCTCTGAATAATCCATCTCCCGTAATCAAATCGACCTAATATTGAATCAGTTTAAAAAATGTTCCTCGCAAACGAAAATTAATTTACAATTTCTGAATTTAGCCAAATAATTACCTCTACAGTAGGATTACCACGAGAATCGAAGATTTGACGAGCCTTAAGGCTTCGAATAGACATGATACTAGTACTGTATTTAAAGGTTGAATTTCTGTAATAAAAATTTTAATTAACTAATAGAATTAATTCTAATTTAAACAATTAGAATTTAATCTCAAATAAAAATCGAACGAAATGAAAAAACTGATAACTTCTTCACAAAAATGTATCAATTCGTCAAACGCGTCAAACTTTGACTAATATCACAAAACTCTTACGAGTTTGTCGTTTTTCATTTGTCCGTGACCTTGAGAAGGTCAAAAATTAGATGATCACGTTTATAAAAATAAAGCTAATTTCCCAAATTTTCAAGAAGCCTTAGAATTAATTGGCTCAAATACACTGAAAGAAACATTATTTGTGACTAGCTGACAGTATTTTAATAATTCCGAAACAAAATTGAATTTCCGGCACGTACGTAAGGCCATTTTAAAGTCAGTTTTTGCAAAAACTATTTAACACTGGCATGATGAAACTAGAGCTTTTAGAAGAGCAGATGGTCTACGTCCAGTTAACTAAAGTAGTTGTTTTAACAAATATCGGGTATATTTCTGAACAAATTTGTCTTACCTAAATGCGTGACAGTCCACCAAGAACGATCGCAGCAGACTAAAAGATGACCTACAAATGTGACCTCCAATCGTGGCGATCGTGGTTTGCTTGACTCAGGACAAAAATGTTATTGATCGAAATTTTTCGCAGCAATGATAGCAAAAAATGAGAAGATAATTCACTAAAAAGGTGGCGAATTTTCAGAAACGAAGATCTGGGAAATCAGTTTTTACTTATCTGCACTTTTTGTGCGTGGCCTTGTATCTGATTCAATGGAAAATGCTATCAAATGACGCAAATAATATTTCTGGTATTACTGCGTATTACGTAACATAACCTTAAAAATCAATACAAAATGATCTCTTGGTAACGGGATTACGTGTTCCTTCATTATCGACGATCAAGGTATTCAAAATAGAGGGAAATTCAAATCTCAGTTTGATACAATTTAGAAATGAAATGGTAAGCGTAATCTATTTCTTTTATTATACTAATCGATCATACAAATTATGAATAAATTAGTTTACTCTAGATGATATGGTATGCTTCAAATATAAACACTTTTCACCCTTTTTATATAGTTGTGAACGAATCTGGAATCATTTCTCTGTCATTCCTAACCTCTCTTCTTTTAATAGAAAGTTTCCTGGAATGTTCTTCAAAATTTCTGTAAATTACTTTCTTCTTGGAAATATAACGTTAAAGCTATGAAGTAAATTTGATATATTTTAATAAAATTGAGCAAATTGACAATTAATTAATTATAAATTCTAATTTTAATATAATTTGGTATTCTCTTTACTCAATAAATATATAAAGGAGTGATTTTATTAAAAAGGGAAGGAAGTTTGCGATAATTATCTAACTCGATTAGCACTTACACGCATTGAAACTTATCATGTTTATATATGTGTCAGGTTTGTCTCTATGTGGGTGAAAGGTGCTGGACGTTTTGTGATGGTCAGGAATTTCCAGAGCGGATTTCAATTTGTGATTCATACTCCTGACAGCTCCTGAGTCTGTCCTAAGTTCTGTCAAAAGGCTTCAGTTCAAGAAACTTCCACTGTGACACTTTGACAAGTGAATAGTGCACCTTTTGAGAGTTAAATTTCGATCCAGCCTAGGTAACAACAAAATATTCCATCGCAAAAGTGCTTTGTCTCAGTCCTAGCACTCTTAAAAATTCTATATATGTATAAATGTTCTCTAATCTGAAAGAGCGATTTCTCTTCCCTTTTGAAAATTGACATTTGCAATAATTGAGAATAGTTGCAATTTTTGACATTTTTTATTTCAATCGTGATTGTTAATATATCAACTGAGATATTAATATACACATTTTTAGTTAATGGGTTTCAGATTATTTATCGATATATAGAGCCATAGATAGCAGATTCTGACTAATCATTCATTTGTGGAGGATATGAGCAAGCAAAACACATAAATAATCAAACTAGAAAATTATTATAAAATATTTAAATAGCGGGTAGTTCATCAAAAAAGTGTTAATTTCAAAATGTTCATTGTATCATTTTAGATCAGAATATTTGATTATAATCGTTCGATAAGTGTACAACTGTATAGATTTATTGCATAAAATTGCAACTGATTCATATTTTATTTTATATCTTTAATTTTCAACCTCAAGATTCTTTAAAATTAAAATACATTTAATTTTCTATCATTTTAAACCAGCAAAGAATCAGCGTTTCTTAAAGATAAATTTTGTTTTCAAAGATAAATTTTTCTTTTTAAAACGTATTCTCAATTGAAATTTGGTTTTGGCCTATATAGCGTTTATTATACATTTAACATATAGTAATTGAAAAAATGAATATTAGTTTCAGTAAAAAAGGACAAAATGTCGCTCTATCCTTCCTTGGAGGATATGAAGGTGGATCAGTTGATGAAGGTAAGTTCATGACCATCGCAGAAATGACATAAAAACCTATTAATTAGTAAAAATATCCTCTGGTTGATACTTGTCTACAAAATTTGCATTTCTTTTTCAGGCTCAACTTCAGGCTGAATCTCAATATCCGACTGTTCTATCTATTACTTCTGCTCCCGTAGCTCATGCTGCAGCTCCTTCAGCTCCGCCTTTAATATCTCCTGTTCAGGATGACTCCGGAGCTCTCTACCCCTTTTTGGGAGAATACATGGGACTTGAACTAAGCGAAAATGCGATTGCTCAAAACATGCCTGAATATGCTATCGCTAATCGCGAAGCTGTAAGTAAATTATTCAAAACCTTTTACTTCATAATCAATTAAATGTACTTATGTTAAAAAAAACTTCCATTTTGCCAGATGGAATTGGCAATCCCTGCACAAAGTGGCCCACTAGCAGGAATGACTGCTCCAGTTTCTGGAAAATCGCTAGCTTTGCAAAAAGCTCACGTTACAAATGGAATTAGAGAGGTAAGCTTGAATTTATTTTCGATTTAATAATTTACTAAAATAAAAAATCAATTTTTCATGCAGAATAACGTATAATACATAATTAATTAAAAATGTAACTAAATTTTATCTTAAACATCTATTTTAGTTGACGCTCTGTAAGGATCAAAACGGAAAGATTGGAATTCGAGTTCACTCTGTGAATAACGGAGTTTTTGTCTGTTTAGTAACAAAAGGTTCTCCTGCTGCTTTGGTTGGTTTGAGATTCGGTGATCAGATTTTAGACATCAACGGTGAATCCGTTGCCGGATATTCCATGGATCAAGTTCACAAGATTTTTCGCAACTCCTCAGTAAGCGGAATTAAGGTTGTCGTTCGAGACAGGTAAGCTGTCGTCTTCAAATTTTGGTGCAAAGACTTATCAGTTTGCGATCGCTTACGTAATTCTTTTAATTACTGTACAGACCTTTTGAACGAACTGTTACGATGCACAAGGATAGTTCAAGTCATATTGGTTTCCAGTTCAAAAATGGAAAAATTATCGCCCTGGTTAAAGATTCTTCTGCTTCGAGAAACGGACTTCTCACAGATCACCAGATCCTCGAAATCAACGGAAAGGTACTTATATCTTAAAAGATAATTATTCAAGTTTTTTCATATTATAATTGAGACATTTTTGCGAAAATATTATTTAATTCAAATTAATTTAATTGCTGATCATCAAACTTTCAGAACATAGTTGGTTTGAAAGATAAAGAAATAACAGTCGAAATCGACAATGCAGGAGATATTGTTACAGTCACAGTAATTCCTTCTTTCATTTACGACCACATGATTAAAAAGTAAGTTTCCAAACTCTACAATTTCAAATTTTCAAAATCTCAGAATTTTCATAATTGAATTTATCTTTTTTTAGAATGTCCGGTAGTCTTCTCAAGAGCATAATGGACCATTCCGACCCAATGCTTTAAATACAAAAAGCCATACACCCGTTTTTTACTTTCGCTTACCAGATACTGATAAGCATACATCCGAGCCTAATGCTTCTAAATAGAATTAAATTTAAATGATCTGAAATTCTATTTTTAAACAATTCTTTGACTCATTTCATCCAAATTTATTTTTATCAGTATCTAGGGTAAAAAATTACAGGAAAATCATATTGAAACGCTTAATTTTGCAATTCTTAAGAAAAAAAATTCTATAAGCACAAGCATACAAGATTTGCTACGCGATTTAAACTCTTCGTGATTTAAACACAAATTTTGACTTTATACGCCTATAACTGATAACTTTTTTTTCAATTGGGAGAGTGTATATCTAAACATTGAATGTGGATAAAATATTAGTAACATAGTAGCTGTGTAGGGGCAAGAATCATAAATGAATCTTGCTCTTTGAACTTCCTGCGTATTCTTTACGATGAAGATTGGTCTGATTCTGAAAAGGTGATTCACTGTTAAACAACGTATGGCCATTGTCTAGAGATAAAATTAATGTTACTCTAAATTAGAATATGACTAATTAAAAATTAAGTTTTACCATTGTTATTGGTTATTCTTTCTAGACAAAAGTTATGTAGAAAAACGAAAGCCAAGTACACGATTGCCAAAATCAAAGCCAAAAATGCCTTCCATTTTTATTGCGACGTTTAAGCATTATTTTCAGTATTAAAAACACTTAAATTTAACTTGGCGATATATCACGCACACGTTATTAAAAGGAAACAGTTTTCATTGGTCAGAATTTAGAATAGAAGAATAACAAACACTATTGTAATTTACCCTTTATTTTCTCGAATATTCCAAGTGCCAACTGAGGTTCTAGTTATTTTATAATTTGAAATACTTCGTCTGTTACTCATAAAAGTGTGTACAATTTTTTAAGTAAGATGTACGAGTTTTACAGAAAATTCACAGTATGATTTACGATATAAAAGATGTTATTGTAATTTGAAATAATCGAACTTGCCCTTTTACTGTTATATGTGTCCAGTAAAACATTGACAATGAGTCTTATATATAGAATAGTACAGTTGAGAATGTCATCTACAAACTATGATGTCAATATTTTCCGGAATCGTATATTACATATATGATTATATATATATTAGTATATGGACAAATCATTATCATATTTGGTAGACACCGATCGCCTAGAACTACAGTAAAACTGTTTTTTTGTTAATTTAATCTGTTATTACTGCTGATCGTGCCACAATTTTTATAGAAAAACAAATATATACGTGTATGTATGAGAAAATTATAAGAGACATTAGAGATAAAGATATGTAATTCAGAATATCATTAGCTCTCGTGCGATTTAATAAATATAAATTTATATCGGCATACCGCTTTATTCAAATTTCATTTATTACGTTTATTACATACTTTATAATTCAGTAATGGGTTACCTTTACCAAAGATATTAGGACCTAATATCTTTGTCTTTACCAGCCTAATTTACTTATATATTCTTTAAAAATAATAATTACTTTCATAGAAATAAAAAAAAATTATTTAAAAAGTTTTCTAAATCATCTAATTTAAGTTAATCAAATAAATAATGTGAATTTGAATTAATTCGATATACTCATACCAGACTCATACTATATGATGGTATAAAGATAACCTCTTCACATCACATTATCTGATTATCAGAGATAATGTGAAATCCACCCCATCTCTGATATTATACTTTTTTTTTTTACCTTTTTACAGACTAATCTAATTTTAAAGACAAAATATAAACAAACCTCATGCATCGCCCCCAACTATTTATGCAAAAATATGAGCAACTTTTATCTAATAATTCTAAAGAAGCATATATGGAAACATGTGTAGTTTAATACCAATAAAATTTAATTTTAAAATGCGTGGTGAATTTGAAATAGTTCAAATTTTATATTTCTATTATTTATTTTGTCAAGATTATTGATTATACATATATATGAATTGTTTTTTAAAATATTAATAATTAAATACAAAATTATTTAACACCTCAATGATAAAAATATGTAGAGAAAATATTTTTTTAATGACTAATTTTGTTTAATATAACTATAATAATAATTATAATATAAATAATATTAAATTATACAAAAAAATATTCGAATTTTTTCAGGGAATAATATTTTAAAAGTCATAATGAGAAGACTGATTAATCGAAAAATAATTTTTATTTTAAACCGAACATATTATATTTACATAATTTATTTGTTGCTTAGCCTTGCTAGATTCTTTCTAGCAGCATTTAACTTCTCTTCCTCTCGAATGTGAAGCAACAAATATATTATGTAAATATATAATATGTTCAGTTCAAAATTAAATGTATTTTTCGATTAATCAGTCTTCTCATTGACTTTTAAAATATTATCCCCTGAAAAAATTAGAATATTTTTTTATATAATTTATAATATTATTTATCTTATAATTATTATTATAGTTATATTAAACAAAAGAAACATTTTTTATTATTTTGACCAGTCATTAAAAAAATATTTTCTCTACATATTTTTATCAGTGAGGTGTTGAATATTTTTGTATTTAATTATTAATATTTTAAAAAACAATTCATATATATGTATAATCAATAATCTTCAAAAAATAAATAATCGAAATATAAAATTTCAACTGTTTCAAATTCACCGCGCATTTTAAAATTAAATTTTATTGGTATTAA
>JAUESI010000029.1:12544355-12565653 GCA_032275145.1 Synergus laeviventris
GTGAAATTTAAAATAAGTTTAAATATTCTATTCATTGTCATGTTTTAATTTAATATTTCTTTTTACAGTCGCTCGTAATTCCTGAAAAGTTCCAACACATTTTGCGTATCATGGGTACGAACATTGATGGAAACCGAAAGGTAATGTTCGCTATGACCGCAATCAAAGGAGTAGGACGAAGATACGCAAACATCGTTCTCAAGAAGGCTGACATTGACCTGGACAAACGTGCCGGAGAATGTTCTGAAGAAGAGGTAAAGTTATTTGGTGTATTCATACCAAAATTTCTGTAGGAATAATTCTGCTTTAATCGATTTAAGTTATTTACATACAATATTAACTCTGGTTTCAGGTTGAAAAAATAATTACGATTATGGCGAACCCTCGACAATATAAAATCCCGGACTGGTTCCTAAACCGGAAAAAGGATATTGTGGATGGAAAATATTGTCAGGTAAATTTAGACTATTTTCTCAATTTATACTTGCCTTACTTATATTTTGTTATCTTTTATCTTTAGTTTTTATTTTATAAGTATGTATCAAAGTTTTATGGAAACGTTTTAAAAGCATTCTCATTAAAGCACAAGTACACGGTTGGTTGTATTAATATGTACATATTGACTGGTAGCTTGTGCAATATAAACCGCATCTTTCTTAGTTCTTCAAAACACAGTTGCTTGAAGGGATTAATTCTAACAAAAAAAAAAGATGTAACATTTATTTAATTTTAAACAAGGAAACTTTTATTTAGAAAAAAACCTATTTGTTTCCTACATTAAAATCATTCTCTTTTTAGTTGACGAGTTCAAATCTGGACTCGAAACTGAGAGAAGATTTGGAAAGATTAAAAAAAATCAGGGCCCACAGGGGTCTTCGTCACTACTGGGGTCTCCGTATCAGGGGACAACACACAAAAACAACGGGAAGACGTGGAAGAACTGTGGGAGTGTCCAAGAAGAAGTAATTTCATTCTTTATCTCTATCAATAAATTTCCAAAAAATCGAATTCAGACTACTTTATTTTTCCTTTTTCAGTAGTTAGTCGAAATAATCTTAATGAACTTCATATAGCTAATCGCCAAATTTCAATACATTTTTTCACAGCATGATGTACATTGTGAAACTTAATAATATTCACATAATTATAACGAGACATTCAATACATTCATTTATAGACTTTTTTTATACGAGTAACATTGGTCCTATTCGTCTGTTAATTTACAAAATTTTTAATCTGCAATATCAGATTTAGAAATTTCAATTAAAAAGAATATAACACTTTTCAAAATGAGTTTTGGTTTACATGTTACTAATTGACACCTCCAATTTTTTCAATACATAGATATGCAATTTAACTTTGATTGTCGATCCAAGATTTTCTGATCGATCCATTTTTATAGATAATACTAGATTGAATTGGGCAGTATGTCTCCTATTTTTTTATTTATGTAAGTTGTATTTGTTGAAAATTAATTGTGTAGAGATCAAAGCAGATTAAATTTAAAAATAAGAAGTTTTTAAAAAAATATATTGATTAATTAATTTAACTATGCGCCAATAATTTCTAAATAAGCTTTGGGTACTTTGCCTCGTTGATTCCCCCTAAATCCCATTAAATAATCCTCGTCTCCAGGAATCTCGCATACTGAAATTACCTACAAAAAAGAGAATGAGGCTCATAAATCACAAGATATTTTAAAAAATATAATTAAATTCATTATATTACAAAATGCTCGTAAATATTAAAACAAATGAATAGAGAACAACAAAAGAGTAATAAAATTGCAAGTGTTTATTGAGCAAACTAATATTAAATATCTTATGTACAAATATATTCACAGGTACAAACTAAACGTAAACACATTATTTTCTATTCAACAAAAGAAAAACTACGATGAATTCTTAAATAAGAAAACGAAAAGTAAATATTGCAGAGTGTCATAAACGATTGTCATGCGACAATATTCAAATCGCTTTTTACTTCTGAATTTCACTGACTCATAATTTGTATTTAATTTATATTTATATTCTTTTAATTTTCGTTTTCCTATTGTATTCGAATATAAAAAAAAACAAGTCAGTAAAATTCAGAAAGCATTCTTTGTACAAGGGACAAGCTAAATTTTTAAATCAAGCTACATTTTCATAAAAACGTGCCATGCTTGATTTTACACCTAGATATTTAAATAAAATAAGTCGAGTCTTAATGATTACGCCACTTATTAATGAGTATAATAAAAATATTAAGTATACTTTATAGATTTACAAAAAAATGTTCTCTAATTCTGAAGAGAGTGATTTCTACACTTTTGCTACTCTAGAGAAACTTCCTTTCTAAAAATCCAAATAATTTTTATATGTATTTTGCTTTTTTAATTGTCTTGTATTTAGTATTTTACTGAGTATTACGTATTACGTACAAAAAAAGCGTTTAAATAAGAACATACAAGAAAGTGATTATTGTACAATAAAAATGAACAAAAGTTCAATTCGTAATCAAAGTTGCTTTAAATATTGTTACACAGAACAATCTTCCTTTTATATTGCATAATTATAATCTGTATCCTAACAAAATTTCCATGCATTTCCCCATTACAAAATTAACTTTAGTTGATTTGATTCAAATTGCAAATTTAAGAGCATGTGGTAAATACCGTAATTTTAGACTTGCAATTATAAATATTTTTCGCTAAAATTAGGCCATTTATCTCTGATTCGCACGTCGAATATAAATGGCATAGTTTAAATGAAAAATATTTATTATTGCAAACGTAAAGTTGGCAGAATTAAATCTTATGGTAAAGTACCACATACCCTGAACAACTGTAATATAAATCTTTATGATATTTGTACTTGTAAAACAGAGTAGATATTGCCCCTGTTTCTATAAATGAATAAACCCTGATCTTAATTTAAGGCATTGCAACATCCTACTTGTTGACCTTTTAAGCAACTGCATCTTTTCACATTGCTAATATATATTAAATTATGCCTAGGAAATAAGACTAAACAACAATAAAAAAGCAATGGTTGGGATCGATTAAATAGGGCGATGATTTAACGAACTGTGCAGCTACACAAAAGTGAATATTCACATCAAGAAAATGATAATGATTTTGAGTACCTAATAGCAACTAACGAGATACGTATAAATAAACTTACAGAACTATTATTGCTCTCAAGCTCGTGCAGAGTGATCGAAATCGAAGATTTAAATTAAAACTATATAATGATAACACAGTCGTGGGTAAATCATCTATTGTATTTCTAAGAAACTTGACTCAAGATGTTGAATGAAATAGAAAGAGACATTCGCAATAGAGTAAAAATTTTAATTGTTCGATATGATCTAAGATTAAATTCGTGCTTCTGAAGATTCTACGTAATATTGGCCAGGATTTCCTTTTAAATTTCAAACTTCGTTACCTCGTCCTGGTCGAGGCTTAGCTCACTGGAATCTCTTGCTGTATAGTCACAGACTACTCTAGCTCTATCTTGTCCATTTTCCATTGGTGCAGATGTTGATGATGTGGTGGTCGAATGGAAAGAACCCCCAGACAAACTGACAGGAAGAAACTTTTAATTTGATGATTTCGTTGATTACTACTCCAGAATTGAACAGACTCTCCTCCAGGATTATTATTTTTTAGTAAAAATAAAATTTTTTAAAGTCAATAAGTATGAAATGAAAGTGTTGGATTTTCTAGAGTGAATTAATTTATAACGAAACAAAAAAATAATTTGAACTGCGGGCTATCCAATCATTCTAACTTAATAGAGTCATGTTCAACTGCTGAATGACAAAAAGCTCATACTTCATAAAATAATTCATAACAAAATGAACAAATGAAATGAAAATGTGATGACTAAACCAAATGCTAAAGTTCTTGAAAGATCAAATAAAGCAGTCCCAAAACTTATTCAAAAAATTTTGTTTACAAATTTAATATTATAATATCTTTTCTCGTAGATTTATAAAATTTATTTAATTCAAAAACGTTTTAATACTATAAGACTGGGATTCCTTACATTGATCAGATATCGGTAACAATTTTTCAAATAACCCAAATGATGCTTAGACACATATAACACATAAATGTACAGAGAGCATTAAGTGAGTGGAAAAATTGTTTTTACTTATTTAGTAAAATTTCTGTAATAACTTTACACGAACAATAAACTAACTACACATCTTTCACAAGAAATGATACCAGAAAGCAGATTTTGAAATGAAAGAGTTTTGAAAAATGTAAGAAGATTCAGAGATTCTAAAAATTGTATTAAAATAAATATCCTAAATCATCTTTTCAAAACCTGCTTCCTAATTAAAAAGTTAATGAATAATACCCCAGCTATGAAACGAGAAACATGCAACGTAAAATAAATGAGCGACTATTAATACAGTCCCAAAATTAAGAAAGATCAGTGAAAACCGAGAATACTAGGATGGAAATAATTTATTTCCACATACGTAAATCTCATACATGATCAAAGACAATGTACAACGTACATTAAAACAACAACTTAATCGTTCAAGTATCTATGCCTGTGAATTGAAGTTAACAATAGGTTTTAATTTTCAAAATTTGAAAATCAATTGTTAAAATTTCTTGAGCCGATACTATCGAATTTGATCCGTATACATTTTATATTATTATTATTAATAAATTATTAAGCAATAAGTTTTAAATATTATTTTTTGCTAGTTTTTACTATTATTCAACACAATAGTTAACGCAGAGAGAAACTGTTAACGCAGTTTTGTTAGATCAGAAGGAACCGTGCAAGACTAGACTTTAGTGATATCGGTGTCAAAAGTAGCTGTAATATAAGGAGTTCCAGCTAGTGACTGATGAGAAGGCGAATTTTGGAAAAGTGTAGGCGAGGGATTAAGCTCGATCACTTCCTCGCTGTTGACTCGTAGCATAGGACTTGGCTGACGTGCCCTGCAATTCCAACCGCACAAGCAAAGATCGACAGTTAACAGAGAACGATTCCAGAGAGAAAGAAAGTTTCAAAAAATACCTATGGCATCTTTAACAGCATTTTAATTCACGATTGTAAATAGAATAATAAAATACAATAACAAAGATAAACAATATTATGTGTTACCTCTTTTTTCCATAAAATCTACGGAGAGAGCAGTTATTAAAAATGCCGTTGTATTGTGAAAAAAAGCCTGCTATGTTCAGAAAAAAAAAGGCTAGCCTACACCAAAATAACTTTCCTATCATGCGTTGTAAAAAACTACACAGCAAATGCGAAGGACTTGTAAAGTTTTCGGTAATCTAGATATTATTTCTTGATTCATTTACTACTATTGAAATTCCAATCACTTTACAACTCTATTGAGATTAATATAAAAGCACAAATTCATGAAATGTATCCATCCATAAAATGAACAACGTAGTAATTTTGCAAAATGCAAGAAATGAAACGGTTTAACAGTGGTAAAATTCAAGCCATGAAACACTCAGTGACACAAAAGTATGTTTTACAAATTTGTAGCAAATTTCAAAAACAATTGCTTAAAATATTACAAAAAACTTAAATTTCATTGTTTCGTTAATCACAGGGGTTTCTCGAGATCGAAACATGATCTTCACGAATGAGTAATGGTTCTAAGCTTTCTCTAAATACTTTGCACGTCATACATCGACGCAGAATTTATAAAACATTACTCACTCGGATCACCAGAGAGTAGGAAAGCTGTAATAAGATGTGACAATAGAAAAAAAAATTATATATATAAATGTTGTAATTTAATGGCTGGGTGATGCGGGATGATCGAAAATTCCTTTTTTCCTTAGCAAAATAAATTTGTTACTTTACCCAGCGAGTTCTCGTTGTAATTCTTGCATTGTCGCGTGACATTGAGCATAGTGACGAGTTTGAGCTTCTGCAAATTCGTGTAAGCAACGCAGGTGTCCAGCTTGCGAACTCGAAACTCCTTCCAGAAGAAGTTTCGTAATTTCAGCTTGTCGATCGAACTCTGATTGTGCTACCCTTAGCTCCCTCTCTGCCTGAGTTTATTCAATAAAAAATGTTATTCATTTCACTTTTTTCAGTATTTGGTTTAAAAATAAGATTATATTCTAACACTGGGAAAAACTTGAGAAGATCAAAACGAATTCCATGAGCAAAGACAAGCTCTGTTCTGCAAATAATATATAAATAGTAAACAGCAGAACACTGACACACCGAAAAAGTGTTTTTAATTACATTATAAGTTTGGTGAAATCTTCTGATTAAAGTGATGAAGATCATTACAACATTTTTGATATAGGTATGTAAACTATATGATTATATTTCTATTTTCTATATTTTATTGTTAGTACCTGATCGAGTAATACTTCAGGCGAAACACCGTTCTCCTATGTTACGCAGCAATGGGCGAAACAAAGCACATAGTAAACGTACACAACACTTAAATGAGTAATAATTGATTTTAAGTTTAAAAAGAACTTACATTCTGTTGGCCCAACATATTTCTCGCCTTCCTAACTCGGTTTTTGCATGCATCCAAGTCGAGCCTAGAGGAAGCGAATTTTAAATTTCAATAAAAAATTATATTATATGTATTTAAGATAGATTTAAAATCAAGTAAGATTGAACATGCTTTAGAAATTGAAATGTACCGTTTGGATTCTAGAATCGCCATCTCTTTGCTAATAGTTTTCATTTCCCCCTCGAGGAACTTCCTTAGAGGCTGAATATAACAATTAGCAGATGTGCCGATAAAATCCCTCTCGATTTGACCCAATTTTTGTTGGCATTGGCCAACTTTGATTAAAGCACTGCCTAAAATTCAATGTAAGATTATAGAAAGATTGAAATTTATTCTGTGATCAGAGATTTAATATAATTAAATAAAATGCTGACCATAAGCGATACCAGGACCAAATTCGTTTCCTGCATCAATCATGTCTTGACCAACGTATTCCAAATTACTAAGTCTGTTTGGCTTCCTTTTGTCAATTTTTTCGTAAAAGAAGTCCTCAATTCTATTTCCTACAAGAATAATTTTCCAGATTAAATTTATTTGTCCAAAGGTTATCAACTGAAACGAAACTTGAATCGATATTTAATTTACATTTTTTCTTTAGATTAAATTGGTTTCCGAAAAGTCGGAAAGCATGAAAACAAACATTTTTTTAATTATTACCAGGATTAGGAGTAAGCATTGCCTCCATATCTCTAAGAATCTTTTCAGTCCAAGTTTTAGTTACATTTGCCCGTTCTGCCAAGTGTTCAAAATGAGCATCAAGCTCAGTTTTCTCTGAAGTTCCAAGAGTCTCCTCAGTGAGCTAAGAAACCACAAGAATGAAAGTTAATATTCCGATTTTTTTCACTATTCTCACGTCCCCGTTAAAAATCAGTAACGTGAGTAATATTAATAATGAAAATGTAAACAATCACCTCGACCCAGTCAAACACAAAAAGAAAACATTTGAATCAAGGTTTATTAGAAAAAAATCAGCGATTCATTTAAAATACCAATAAATATGATTGATGCGCAAATACTGACCAAGAGAAACAGAAAATGACAAGTTATAATTCGATAAAAGGGAATTATGCTTCTTAACAAAGCAGAAAATGTCAGAAGTGTCAGTGGTATTCAACACCCACACAAAACAATGATTTCATGAAAACACGACTCAATAAATCTGAAGAAAGATTCAATATTTACCTGTACAGCTCTGCTAAACGCAGCTCCTGCATCCTTCATCAATTTCTTTACGTTAAAATCCATTTTTTGGAGAAATAGTTTCCGATCTTATGCTAGCACACTTTGCCTGACTTTGCCCAACTTTGCGCCCTCGTTTCCCTTTCCCAGCGTTCTACGTTTTCCTTCCTATATTAATCACTGACAGTCACTGACACTGACTCAACTCAAGACAGGGACCAGGGTAGCCACATTTGCAGATTAACACGAAATTTCCTATACACTTGGTGCAGAAATTTTCCTTTTTCCCTAGCAAATATTACTATATCAGGTTGTTACGTCGTACTTATTGAAAATGGCCAATTTGTGCGGGACTATTCAAATTTTCCTGTTTCTAGATAGAATGGATAGAATATCTATCAAGTTCGGGATGCGGCCTTTTAACCGTTCTACAACGCCGAAGAGAAACGACCTTTTAGAAAAAGGGCTGAAGATCAACTAACTGCACACGGTCCCAAAAATCATTCTAAACACTATCCTTTAGAATTTTGAGTCACGCCCTTTAAAGTTCGCTCGTAATAAAATTTAAGCATAAAAACCGTAATAAACCTTAGAAAAGCTATAAACTTAAGGATTGCAATTTGAAGCAATCCAGAGAGTATTTTTTTGTTGAGAGAAAGATTTCTTTATGATTGGAAAGTTGTAAAGATCAAATTCGTGTTTTTAAAGCGGTCTGTTTCGAACTTCTCAGGTTTACAATTTCCAGATGTTGCTAATCCTATTTACGTGACTGGAACGCAGTTTAGTTTTTATATTTATTATTCTGGAATTTCCAAAATGCTCCTTGGGAAACTATGTATTCTAAATAATTTCTATTTGAACAATTCGCTTAAATGTATTCTTATTTAAATTTGAATTATTCGCGCTAGTCGGTACAGTAGATTGTGTTCTCTAGGAACTTACAATAATTTGCTATAATCTAAAGTAAAACGTGTGTAGCTGCACACGTACAAGTTACATCAGGTATGCATAGAAAAAATATTTAAATTATTTGTTATATGAAATATAACATATTATATTATATATGTGTCATATAAAGTACATATTTATTATGTATAAAATATTTTTATTTCTACGGCATAACTTCGAGAAATAAGGAAAAAACTTAAATGTGATTTGAAATTGGCGGTATAACTTCCCAGCGAAAAAACTTCACTAAAGATTAAAGCCGCATGTGGATGGCTCATGGCATGCATTTATTTCTCATTAATTCGGTTTTTTTCTGACAACCGAAAGGAGAAACAGAAACGAAAATTGCTAATCTTGCCGATTTTCACAAATGATTAGTCTTGATTTTTGTGCTGGGTCAGCTTAAAAAGCTTCTACCCTAAAATATATGTAAGTTTTAAAACACAAACAGTTCTTATGTATTCTAATAGTGATACCGTATATAACACATTTCAGTAAAAATATAGGTTAGAAAATTCTGATCATCCCATCAGTCGTGCGCTATATTTTTGCTCATCCACTGCGCAAATCTAGGATTACGTCAGATAAAATGTGTAGATTTTAGTAATTTCGTATAGAAAAATAATATCAGGCAAAATTTTTCAGTTGTAATTTCATTCAGGGGATTGTGAAACTAAGTGTCAACATTCCGAAATTTCATGGACAGGCAACTCGATGTCAGAAAACAAACAGGTTTATAAAATCACAGTTTATTGTTGAATTAGTATCCACGTATTTCTTTTCTATTAGTATCTATTAGGGTTTATTAATTTTATTTTTTTGGCTAGGAAGAATTTCTTATTTGGGCAAAATCTTCAAAGCTAGATCATCTCCAAAAATATTAACATTTGGGCTCTTCTCTGATAGTTCTTTTGTTGAATTTCGCACTGTATATTATTATGAAATATAGATTCCGTCACTTTAAAATTGCGTTTTATACTTTGCAATGCATTGGTGATTTGTATTTTATGATTCTGTTTGTTATTTTATTTTTTAATTGTAAAAGAATTTAAAGAATGAAGAATTTCGGTTTAAATAGAATATATTACAAAATTTAAATATATAGTTTTTCATATTTTCTTGATGTATTTGCTACACATTTGCACATAATTAAAATATTTTAGTGTATATTGTTAGAAAATGTATAGTTTTTATAATGTAGAAAGAGAATCATTTTTTTAAATGTATTTTTATGCTCAAAAACTGCTTTTTCTTTTGATTTCAGTTGATCCCGCATGCTGCGCACTGCATCAAAATTCTGTCCAATCTACCTTGCACTTTACGTTCGTTATTTTGCTAAGTATCTCGTTTTACTATAAAGTATAAATACAAATGGCTGCATATATCAACCGCACAATGTCAATGATTGGAGGCGAAAGTCAATATCGCTCGAATGATGCTAGAACTGAAAATTCACCTCTACAGATTTTCGTCAAGGCCAAGAAAAAGATCAACCACATTTTCCAGGAAATAGAAGACTATGTGCAAGATACAGTTGGATTTATGGAATGTAAGTCTACTATTAAATGAAAGATGACTTTAGTTGATTTTTCTTTGAGATTTTGCTTTAAAAAGCTTTGTGTATTTTTCCTAGCTCTTCGAGATGATAAAGAAATCATCAGTGCGGAAGAGGCAACAAAAGTCACTGCGTATGTTCAGAAAATTCAAGGAATTCGAGATGTTCTCAGACGAGATCACATGAAAGTTGCTTTCTTCGGAAGGTAAATTTAATATTAATCAGCATTAGTCTAAAACTTAGTACACAAAATTGATAAAAGCATATTGTCAACAGAACAAGCAATGGAAAAAGTACAGTAATCAACGCGATGTTGCGTGATAAAATATTACCTAGTGGCATTGGACACACGACAAACTGCTTTCTTCAAGTTGAAGGTTCAGAAAATAATGAATCATATTTAATAACAGAGGGCTCTACAGAAAAACAACCAGTTCAGTCGGTTGGACAACTTGGACATGCTTTATGCAAAGGAAAACTTTCTGAAAGCGAATTGGTTCGAATATTCTGGCCAAAAGACAAATGCCTACTTTTGAGGGATGATGTAGTGTTTGTTGATAGTCCCGGAGTCGACGTAACTCCGAATTTGGATGAGTGGATAGACAAACACTGTCTGGATGCAGATGTTTTTGTTCTCGTTGCAAATGCTGAATCCACTCTCATGGTCACAGTACGTCTTTAAAATGATTTGAATATAATAAAATACAATTATTTATAAAAAACAAATTTAACATTCAGGATCATTTCTTGTAGGAAAAAAACTTCTTTCACAAAGTATCCACGAAATTATCGAAACCGAACATTTTCATTTTGAATAATCGATGGGATGCTTCAGCTTCCGAACCAGATTACTTAGATGAGGTAAATTAGAGTATTTTTTATTTATTTATTTTAATTACACTTATTCTACATACTAGATTATTATTTTGATTTATTTCCGTTTATATTGTTTCAAAAGCACTTATGATTTAAAATTAAAGTGAATAGCAATAATTTTCGTGTAAGAGTAGCTCCTCGTTTCTAAAATAAACATAATGAACAATTTATCTCTTAGCTGGTCGATGAACAGAAGGAGGTAAGTCCATCAGGCGAGTTTTTTAAGCAAAGGCAATGCACAAACTTAGCTGTTTGTCAATCGTGCACAAAGTTTTAGGTTTCAACCTCAAGAATGATGTTGACGTTTTAAAATCAAAAGTTTGGTTCTGCTTTGCTTTGGGCAGTATTTTCATTTCGCGAATAATTTGTAAAATTAGCATTTATAGTTAGGTTTAGTAAATTATATATTTTTTTTGTTTAGGTTAGAGCACAGCATCAAGAACGTGCAATCGATTTTCTATCAAAGGAATTGAAAGTTTACAACCCGAAAGACGCGGAGGAACGCGTTTTTTTCATATCTGCAAAGGAAACTTTATCAGCTCGTTTAGAGGAACAACGAGGCCATCCCGCACACAGTAAGTTTCATATAGATAATTTTAAAATCTATGATTAATTGTTGCATTTTTTATCACATATTTCTTTTTACAAACTTAAATATTTTAATTTTTTAGATGGTGCACTAGCAGATGGTTTTCAAAATCGATATTTCGAGTTTCAAGACTTCGAAAGAAAATTCGAAGAGTGTATTTCAAAGTCAGCTGTAAAAACCAAATTCGAACAACATTCGCAGCGTGGAAAGCACATTGCTACGTTAGTAAAAAATACTGCTTGAAAAATTATGTTTATTGACAAATAAATTACATAACAACATTATTAATTTTTCAGTGAGATTAGACAAACGCTGGATGAAATACTCGAACGGACCCAACAAATGCGAGCTGAGCAGCTCAACAATAAAAAAGAAGTTCATGACAAACTAAACTTTACAGAGCAACAACTTATGTTATTAACTCAAGAAATGAAGGATAAAATTCATCATATGGTTGAAGATGTCGAACAACGAGTTTCGAAAGCTTTGAGCGACGAAATACGCAGACTCTCGGCTCTTGTGGATGAATTTAGCGTTCCTTTCCATCCTGAACCTTTAGTTATAAATGTTTACAAACGCGAGCTTCACTGTCATGTTGAAAATGGCTTAGGTAAATAATATAAATTTCTAAATTTCAATTTACTGTATCTTGAAATTTCTGAACTTATTCCTATTTTTTCTCTATTTTTTTTAAGGGTCGAATTTAAGAGCACGTCTCAGTACCGCATTAGCTATGAACATAGAAAATTCACAACGAGAAATGACTGAACGAATGTCAGTTTTGCTTCCCGACAACAAAAAGCAAATGTCGATGAACATTCTTCCCCGCAGAGAACCCTTCGAAATTTTATACAGACTCAACTGCGATAATCTCTGCGCCGATTTTCATGAGGATTTGGAGTTCAGATTTTCCTGGGGTATTACTGCTATGATTAATAGGTTCGCTGGTAAACAAAATCAACGAATGGCAATCGCTAATTATCCTCAGGATGTAAGTCTAATACAACATTCTAATCAATTGTCCGGATGTATGTATGTATGCATGAATGTATGTCCCCATTTTTTTGTGGCCACTATATAACTTGAAAACAGTTGTAGATAAATTGATGACAATTTATATACCATTTTTTTAATACATTTATGTACAATTTATCATTCTTTTTATTGATTTTTCTTCTATATGTTCTCAAATAATCAAAATGCAAAGCTTATGTGAAGGAAAGAAAGATTCCTTGTATCGAGACGTATCGATTGACCTTAAATTTATTGAATATTAAGGAAGTTATAGTTATTTGTAATTTTGAAAAATTTCGTTTTTATCTATAAGTTTTAAAATAACCAAAATTCGTTGGCTAGGAATAAGACAATACTAGCCTAATTCAAAATTGATACAAGAATAGAAAATGATTATTTGCTTAGAGAAAAAAGTGCTCAAGAAATGAGCACAAAATATATAAATACAGTTGAGTAAAACACCTGAGGTAGAATTTACAGCTAGTTTTATTTTAATTTCGGAATGGATAATGTAAAATTTGTTTTTATTACAGATTCCACCATACATTGCTTCTCCTGCAGATAGTATAGATTCTTCGAAGTTCGTAACGAGTGTGGCTTCTTTCCCAACTAGGCAAGATGATTGGTCGTTGGCTTCGAGAGTCGCGATTGCTTCAATAACTTCGCAAGGCACAATGGGCGGATTAATTGTCGCTGGATTTGTTAGTAGAAACTTATTTTTAATTAATTGTCTTTAAATACGATATACTGAAGAAAATAGGATTAAAAGTTGATCTATTTTAAGAATCAGGAAGAAAAAAGAGAAAAAATTGCGATATACTTATTCAAAATTTTTAATCAATCCTTTAATCACAAAATTCTATTTATTTTAGATGTTGAAAACAGTTGGTTGGAGATTGATCGCAGTTACTGGCGCAATATACGGTGCTTTGTATCTCTACGAAAGATTAACTTGGACGAACTGCGCGAAAGAACGGGAATTTAAAAGACAATATGTAGATCATGCCACTAAAAAATTGAAACTCATTGTAGATCTTACTTCTGCAAATTGCAGTCACCAAGTCCAGCAGTAAGTATTGAAACATTTTATTTTGAATCACTCTTATTATTTTAAATTGTAAATTGTGTAATGTTTTAGTTTCAAATGCTCTCTCAATTAATTAATATTCTTTTGCAGAGAGCTTTCGAGCACTTTTGCTCGTCTTTGCCACTTGGTGGATGAAGCAACTTCAGAAATGGACATGGATCTAAAAAAAATAGCCACATCTCTTCGAACTCTCGAAGAAGCAGCTACAAGTGCGAAGGTGTTAAGAAACAAGGCCAATTACTTGACCAACGAGCTCGATTTATTCGATGCTGCTTATCTCAAGTCCTTGAATTGAATTCTGACAAAAATGAAAGAGGTTTTAAATAATCTGTGTTTGCACCGTCGTAGAATGATTAGGATATTTATAATTCAATTCCAGTTCTTGAAACTGATTTTGAATTATCATAAACCCCTCTTATTCGTGTATGGATTGTTTCTATTTAAAATTCTAGTCTAGAAATTTGTCCAGATGCCCGAAAATAGTGCGCTAATTAATTTCAATTTTGCAGATTTATATTTTTGTTTCATTATTTTGATATCACTATTTTTTTGTATTACTTCAGGCCTGAATCAATTTCCCCTTTGGCTTATAACCTTGCCTACTAAATTGGGAGTGTGTTTTCATTTTTTTATTGCGGATTTATTTACTGTCCAGGGCAACTGATCGTGAGTTTCTTAGATTAATTCTATTTCTAGATCTATTAGTGAATTATTTTTATTTTATACGAGTAACAACGTAATTACTAGATTTTAATATTTAGGAGATTGTATGTTATATTAATAAAGTTGACGGTTGAATATGAAATTGTGTTCTTTATCAGTTACCTATTCTTTATTCTGTAATATATCTAATTGATAAAAACAAACTTTCTAGATCTTGAAACAATGAGTTTTATTTGCTGGAGTTTACATAATTTTAGTTATCATTTCGGTTAGAAATTCGATATTGAAAGATAATCTTTCATACCGAGGTCATCTTCTCAAGACAATCCACGTGATTTTCAACATTTAAGAGCATTTTATTATGATGTAGATCACAATTTACAGTAACTATTAAACATCAGATTTAATTTTAGAATTTAAACAGCGCTGGTGATGATGTCAGTGTACTTCTTAATTTTACTAGATACACTCATATCAACATATTTGTCGCCGATGGAAACAACCATTCCGCCAATGATGGAGGGATCGACTTTGGCGGTGAGCAAAATCGTCTGGCCTTTCGATAAGAACGACTTGAGAGTGTTTTCGAGTTTTGCTTTTGTGTCTGTGTCCAAGGGTTTTGCGGTAACCACTTCGCAGACGACTTCGCCTCGATTTGCTGCCATGATTATTTTGAAGGCGTTAATTACTTGATTAATTTTACCCAAACGTCCATTCTCAGCGAGCAGACACAAAAGATTTGTTGTTGCTGGATTTAATTTTGCAGAGGCGCCAATTTGAGTTAATGCTTCAGATTTTGTTTTGCGTTTGATCGATGGATCTTTTACGAACTCTGCAAGTTTTATGTCCGTCTTCATCAAACCCTAAAAGAATATTAGAATATCCAGTAAAAAAAGTTATACATATTATACTTAAATATTTATTCTTAGAGGATTCGTAAATCTCACCTGCAACTTGACTAAATCTTTTTCGACAGTATCGAGGGTTTTCTGTTTGCTGGCAGCAGAAAAAAGTGCAGTGGCATATCGACCTTCGAAACCAAAAACTTGAATAGGGGGCTGCAGAAAAAACGAAACTCATTATTATTCCAATCAATGACAAACCTTTGGCATCAGTCCCATAGCTAATTTTGACTGAAAAGTTAATAAATTATGTAATAATCAATAAAATGTAAAAACATAATTTCTTACCTTAATCATTTGTGTCCCTGCAGCAGCAGATGAAAAAGATCTGGCCTAAAAATGGAAAGAAGAGAATTATAGGTTAAGTTTTAAAAATGTAAGGAAACTTGTCAAATAATTTACTATTTTGACTCAATTTTGATCCCAAGATATAATGTATAATTTATAAACTCACAATGACACTGATCTTGCTTGCTGCCATTTTTACGTAAGTATTTTTGCAACAAAAACGAGGTGGAACTATACTTCCTATACTCTTCAGACCTTTAGTAGACTGCCGATTGCATAACAGAAGAATTCATGGTCTATATTTTTGAAGGTTTTTTGAAGTGACAAGTGTGTCAAGAATACTAGATTTACAGGAGTGCTCGACCGCCATGTTTGTCGTCAGTTGTATCGGTTGTATCCTTGTTACTTCGTGATCGTGATAATTTCTAAACAAATACAAGGTGGGAGTAAAAATCAACAATAAATAAACATTGAAACGGTGTTTTCCGGTTTTTTTGACATTTACTCCAAGTGTTCTATTTAGTTTATATGCGAATGGAGCATTTTAAATATTCCAAAAGTTTTGGTTTCCTTAAAAAGTTGTTATTACTTTATTGAATGTTTAAATAAAGTGAATATTAATTTAAAAAAGCATAATATGACTTCGAAAACTACATTTGTGACACAGGAAGGCCCGGCAAATGCTTTGGCTCTCAATAAGGATAATAGTCAAGTTGTTATTGCTGGTAGAAATGGTGAGAAAATGTTAATTTATGTACACTTTTAAGTATATATACTTATAATTTACTTCTTATAAAACAAAATTTTATTTTAGTGGTTTCTTATATTATTTATTATATTATATATATATATATATATATATATTTATAAATAAATATATGTAATTAACTTTGTATATTTTTAAACATTATTATGATAGAAACTGTAAAGTTAGAATTTTTGTTCAAATGAATTAATGTTTAATTACAAGACAATTACAATTACAATTAAGAATTACAAGAAACTTTTGCTGATCATGTTGTCTTTATTACAGTATTTAAAATATTTACATTACACGAGGACAGATTGGAGGAAACAATTAATCTTCGAGTAGGGAAAAACTTGAACTTGAATTTTTCATGTAACGATGTTGCATGGAATCTTGTAGACGGTAAGTTTAAATATTCTAAAAGTGGATCTGTTCCACATTATTTTTTAAAATCTTAACATCTAATAACTTATAATATTTTCTATAAATTTCAATCTTCGATTTTAATCTGTTCAGTTGTGCAATTATACAATAAATACTCGAAGGACTATAAATTAATTAAATTATTGCAGATCACATATTGGCGACAGCAGCAACAAATGGAGCTGTTGTGTTATGGAATTTAAATAAATCATCTCGATCGAAGCAAGAACATGTTTTTGGAGATCATAAAAGAACAGTAAATAAAGTTAGTTTTCATATAACCGAACCTATGTGGCTAATATCAGGATCGCAAGATGGTACGATGAAGTGTTTTGATGTGAGAATTTCAGAAGCAGCGAAAACATTTTATAGGTAAACAATTGAAATTGTAATCAGCTTTATCATTTATCTAAGATTCAGAAAATGAATATTTTGAGACTGTAACATTTTATTATTAGTAATACAGAATCGGTGCGAGATGTTCAATTCTCACCACATCAGCCTCACACCTTTGCAGCAGTTTCGGAAAATGGTCACGTTCAACAATGGGATTTACGTCGATCTGATCGATATTTCCAGCATTTCGCAGCCCACAGTGGACCAATTTTTGCCTGTGATTGGCATCCTGAAGCCAATTGGCTGGCAACTGCTTCCAGGGATAAAACAATAAAAGTATTACAAATTAGTGTACATTTTAATTTCATGTGGTTGGATAAGTTTTTTTACTTATTTCTTTGCTGTTTCAGTCAAATTTATGTAAACTGTTATCGCTTTTTAATCTAGGTTTGGGATTTATCAACAAAACCTGCTTGCGAATATACGATTCATACGATAGCATCGGTTGGTCGAATCAAATGGAGACCACAAAGAAAATTCCACATAGCAAGTTGTGCTCTCGTTGTCGATTGTAGCATCAATGTCTGGGATATCAGAAGACCCTATATTCCTTTTGCAAGCTTCAATGAACACAAGGACGTCGCTACGGGTATTGCTTGGAGAGGAGATCCTCAATCCTTCCTGTCCACAAGCAGGGTAAATTCAATTAAATTTTAAAGAGAAAACAATTTTTATTTACTAATAATTTGTCTTTAAATTACTAACAGACTTTTTTTAAAAATATTTTCTTTCTCTAGGATTGCACTCTTTACCATCATGTTTTCAAAAATGCAACAAGACCTGCGAGTAAAGCGAATCCACAAGCAGTTGCACTGAATCCAATAGGAGATATTGCATACGCTTGCAAAATAAATGTCAATGCTCCTACTACAATAAAGCAACTGACTAATATTATGAGGTAGCACTTTTTCAATATTTTTCATATCTACATTTAATATTAGAAATCGATTGATATGTGTTTTCGTTTCGGCAGAAAAACACCAGCCAGCAATGATACTTTTTGTTTGGCTTCAAGTATGATGCATAGATTCACAATGAATACTCCTCGAGAACCAAAATGGTTTAAAGCTTGTGCAGAAGGGTACATGTTGAGTGGAAGACTGAATGACATTTGTGATCATAACGCGATTGTTGCCAGCAAAGCTGGTAGAAATGATGTCCGTTTATATAATATATTCAATTTTTTTAGATCGTAACTAATATTCCATTTTTTTTTGTAAAACAAATCAATAAATTACATTCTTTTCAGGTGAGCACTGTATGGCATATTATAAAAACTCTTTATGCGAATCCACTGGGTAATATTTTAAAAACACCACCAACTGTAACGAAAGAAGACGTCGTAAATACGTTAAACTTGACTCAAATTACTTTAGGTAATTCTCTCGACCAGTCAAATCCAGGTATTTAATTATAATATTATAACTGAAAAATTTTTTCGCAACAGATGGTGAATGTAAAAGTTTAAATTCCCAAAATTGAAAAAAAGTTTGGAACTATTTTCATTTAATAAATTTATTTTTTAAGTGCACGATAACGATGCCAAGTCGATTCAAGGCGAAGCTCCTGGAATTATAAGTGGAGGAGATGATGAAACTGAAACTGATGAGACACCAGACAATCCGAATTTTATTGGACCTATTTTACCCAGGTATTTAACTATTACATCCTCAAAACAATACTCTTAGGATTTACTTTACATCAATTTTACTTAAATTAAACTAAAAGAAACTCTTCTCTTTTATTTTTAGACACTTTTCGGAACGCGCTTACCGAAGATCCTTTCCAGGCAACAGGAGGCAACAAAAAGGCGATTTTCTTTTTGGAGAAGGTGAATTCGAGCCGGTGAATATGGAATTTACGAGTGGTTTTATCGAAAACATGATAAATAGCGACAACGATTGGACTCTTCCAAAAGAAGCTTTCCCTCTTCGTCACGAAATCCAGGACAGGTCGCCACCTCCAGAGCAATTTCCTAATCACTCTCCAGACATTAACGACGATTCAGTGCCTGTAATGGTTGAAGATCAACCTTGCCAGTTGATAGTAACTTCGGTTCCTAAGCCTTCTTTTTGGGATCCAACTCATCTTGTCGAAAAAGCTCTAAAACATCATGCTACTCTTAGAGACATTCAGACAACCGCTTCTGTTCTAATTGCTCTTGGAGATAAACGAAAGAGCTTAAACATTGAAATTGCGATTCAGGAACATTGGCTTCTTGAGTATATAGACATGCTGGGAAAATTCAGACTTTGGGAAGTTACTACTCAGGTAATTGTTTTTCAAATTCGAATTGCAAATACATATTTAATTAATTTAAATTTAAAAGAATTATTAGTAATCTAAACACCATTTTATAAATTTTAGATAATACAGTTAGCCTGGATTCCTTCGGTCTCGCAATTAAATCAACAATCGACTACCATTCATGCGTGTTGCACAAATTGTACCAAACCTTTGCAAAGAGCTGCATGGTTGTGTGATCGATGTCACACGTCGAAACATGCTCTTTGCTCCATTTGCCACCAGGTACGACTCAATTAACTTTTATGTACTATTTATAAGAGTCAAAACATGAAATTCGAAATTTTCGATATTAAAGTTTTCAATTTTATATACAGTTTTAAACAAGTATCAGAAATTCATTTATTGCTTCTTCATAGAGGAAATCTGGTCGTTACATTTTCCAATATTTAAAAAATGGTTTAATTAAACTTTCCTCAGTTGATAAATGTCTAAGACAACGTTCTAATCAATTGTCTGGATATTTGTGTGTTGATATATTTGCACCTTGTGTCCAGACAAATTGATTGCCCTATAAATTTAATACATTTCACTAAAAAGTAAGAAAGGTATGGTTTTTTATAAATTTGAAAAATTGATTTTTCAATTATAACTTTTCGAATTATCAAAATTCAAAGCTTAATGCTTCCTTTATAAGGAAGCAAATAAATTTGCAACCTCATCATAATGTGAAAGAAACGTGTTCAAAAAATGAGCAAAAAAATTATAAATATAGTTAAATGGAACATCCGAGATCGAATTCACAGCTAGTTTTTAATTGTATTTAAGGATTTAATTTTTAGTACAGTGCATTTAATCCAAACTTTTTTCTAAATAAAATTAAACTTTGCAGGTAGTGCGTGGTGTATATTCGTGGTGTCAAGGATGCACACATGGAGGTCATGTGGTTCACATGGCCGATTGGTTCAGTTCAAATCGACAATGTCCAACTGGTTGTGGTCATCTCTGCGAATTTACGTAATTACATGTCGCAGGGTGCACAGTCTTCCCCTTTTTTAGAGCAATTCCCCCTTTCTTCCCCTATTCAGAAGATTTCCGATTTTTTTCCCAAACATCCCACAAATAACTTAAATATATAATATTGTAAAGCTATTTTTGGAAAATGTATATAATTTATTTAGCAAATAATATAAAAACAGAAAAATGACTGTATTGAATTAATGTAAAACAAACAAAAAATTGCATTTCTGAAAATAATAATGAATTAGCAATAATCTAAGTTAACTCAATTTATTACATGATCAACTATTAAATATTTAATAGTGTTCCGAAACCTTTCCTTTTTTTCCGCTAGGGGTCTACGGCGTTATGAACAAAACAATAATAATTAATATGCCTAGGGTAGATTTAGAAAATTGATTAAATATAACATTATAAAACTATATAGCGTGAACAAAAATATTATATTTACTTAAAAAACATTTTCTTCTTTTTTATATGTAAGTAAATAATCTAAGTTGAGGCGTGCTTTCCAGCATTGTTCGTATTTAGAAAACGATCTTTTGATACTACATACTTTTTAAAACTAGAAAATTTTTTATTCTCCAGACCATTATTTTTCAAGAAAGTTGGTTATTTTATTCTTTAATATTAGGAATTCTTCAACATTTTTCAGTTTTAGGGATGACTTTAATTTAAGAGAAGAAAATGAGTAAATTTGTGACTTGACAAAATTATTTAAATTATTATTATTAGTCATTTGTCTGTACTCTCAGATCATGTAAATATAGCATATCTGCATAAATTAATTGTAATATTTGTAAAGAAAAAATTCTCTAACAATAAGTGCAAGAACTTGAACGAAAAATAAAACATG
>JAUESI010000029.1:12568195-12589122 GCA_032275145.1 Synergus laeviventris
CACCACACCACCACTCGACCCACTCCGCCACACTCGACTGACGTTAATTCGTTAATACCGTTAATTCTTACGTCCATGATTCTGATTGGTAGGACCAACCGGAACACAAAAGTCCTCCATAGCGCGCGATTTTTAAATAACATTTATTTCAGTATGCCTCCCTATTATTTTATTTATGTAAGTTGTATTTGTTGAAAATTAATTGCGCAGAGATCAAAGCAGATTATATTTAAAAATAAGTTTTAAAAAAAATATGTTGATTAATTAATTCCGCGCGTAGAAACTTTGATGGTAAATCGTTTCTGGAAGATGGAAGTTCTAACTTAACATCTTTGTTCTAACTTTCACCTCTGCTTTCACCAGTTACCGTCGGGGCTCGTCGGGCAGTATGGACATTCTAAGAAGTTCCATTTGCTGATACCTGAGCGCTGCTGTAGCAAATCAGCCGAATCCTAATTGTTAATCTCCCAATACTCCAATAGTAATTTCTAGTATTTGAATCAATGAAGAATGAACGGAAGTCGGAACGTGTCTCCATAGTAAAGTCGGTAGTATATTTATCGGTCAGTAATTAATTTTGTGGAAATTTCATCAGGATACATTCGCAAACTTTGGCAAACTTATTGAAACTTATGGTGACATTTTGAAATCATGGAAGTCGTGCAAAAGCTGCATTTCGATGCGTACGACATCGAGGACGAGGAACTGAATATTAGCTGTGTAACGAACAGCTCGGGATGCGATACTGATGATGTTTTTGATTCTTCTGTTGATGATATGCGACTTTCAAGGAAGCTCTCTTTCAACGGTTCCATGGATTACAGTGATAGTGAAACGAATCAACCCCATCCTACAAATAACAACAAGACTCCGGCCACTTCCGTGACAGGTTAGATTTTCTGTATTTCATAACCTATTATGCCCTTCATTTTGCACAACTGCACAAAAGAATTTTATAATAGGCATTCCTATTTGCTTTTTCTGATTTTTCCTTTTCTCAAAAGTATTTCCTTGCTAGTTTCAATTTCATACAATTCGAATACTTTTATTAGGATCAATCTGGGAAAAATGAAATAGGAAAATGCGTGAATAATATTGGCGTGTCAAATGACAAAGAAAGAAAGAATGGCGTCCGAATATTGCTAATTAAAAACATTTTCTTGGCTAGATTAGCGAATTTTTTTTGGAGCGTCTTAGTATCTGGTCCGATCAGCTAATTATTTACGAACCGATATGAAATGTGATTGAGCACATTTTTAGGTATACTAGGGGTGAATATCCATCGAGAAAAACAAGCATTGAGTGCCGATGTGATATTAATATTTATGTATATGATTTACTCGTATTTGGAGCATATCACGAATAATCGTTTATTAATTTCTGCATGGAATAATTGATAACATTATTATTGGTCCAATAATTTCATGCAGATAATAATTTTTATATTAATTTATTAATTTAATGACAATTTTACCCAGTTGGTACAAAATATAAGGACTTTTTTTAGAACAACTTAGAAACAATTTTGTGTCGACTGGGTGCAGGTTCTTTTATCTTAAAAAATCTTAGTATACCAAAGTTTTAAGAAAACGTGTTTCAATGTATTGATTGATTTTTACATTTTGTTGTGCAGTTCTCATGTAAAATTATTATTATCAATAATAATAATCTCAATAAAATTATTATCTTAAATATTAGCAGAAACATTCAATACTTTTTACAAAAAAATTTGGTAAAACAACGAAAACTGTATTCTTTTGTCAAGTTTGATTATTTTGCAATTATGTGTTTTGGTTTAAAAGTTGAAAAGATTAAACGATTATTTGAGTTGCAAAGAAAACGTTACAATTATATCTAAATAATATTTCAAATCGGAACAATTATGATTCGAAGCTCTGACGGTACTTCCATTCCGTTAAATTCATGTTTCTGTAGGTATGTGTTCCTGTTTACAGATAGCAATGATCCAGATCTCATCTTGAAATTCTTCTCAAGACTCTGATTTATACTATAATATATAAATCAGTAGTTATTTTTACATATAAATCGTGGTGTTTTGAAAGGTAGGTTCTAATTCGAATTAATGAGATATTATTAATGTAAATAAATCTAGGACGAGGTGAAGGGATTATTTTAATTCATACAACGCTTTTAAAGCCATCCCTTAAACCCCTTAGCTACTTTAGGATCGTTTTATATCGAAAAGTGCACCCGAGATCTTTGCGGAGATTAAAACTCTGATTTTCCCATCTTGATAGGCTACAAAGAATTCTACTTAAGAGTGCCTTAGGATTCTTAAGTAATTTTTGGTTGAAAAAATGTCATATTGAATTTATAATGTTAAATAAATAAAGAACGAAAATGTAGTTTCTTCATTACATTAAATTTTAATTCTGCAAAAGTTTTTGTTTTTTTTATTGAAGAGACGATATGGGATTAGTAAATATTTTAATACAGAATGTCCGTGTGGCAATCTGTAGCTTTGAAATGAATTACTCAGTTTGTCCGATTGGGTGAAAGTGGTTACAAGGTTGTAGATTTGTGAGTATACATTTTTATGAGTCAATTCGTAACTAGTCAAGGAAACAAAATCACCCTTCACTAATTTAGTCATCGTATCTCGAATATGCTCTTTTTCAAGAAAATAGATTTTAATATATGTGGTTAAAAATTACTTAGTATAATAAATAGCCTTTACAAGCTTTCTTTCTTTATGCTTTGAAACGCCTCAAATATTGAAAATTGGATTAAAACATTTTCGACTGAACCTTTAGTCTGTAGTTGAGATGTGCAATTTAAATTTGTTTGAACTTCAGTTATATAATTAGTTAGTAGTTTTATAATAACTTCGTTTTTCAGGTCCTACTGGAATCCGAATTCCTCACAGGGAAGAGGGATATCATGCCAAAATGTCTATGGCGTGTAGTCCACCTTACAAGAGGGTTCGAGCTCTCAGGCTTTTCGATTCTCCAGCAACACCTAAAACTTTAATTGAAAAAAGTGGAATACACACACCATTACTAAATAAGGGCGCAAGACTTTTTTCTATAGACAAGCTAAGATCTGTTGCCTCAGGTTATCACAGATCTGAAAAACCTGCGGCGAATGTAAATCCATTTACACCTAGTGGAATGTTATTAACAGCTAGAAAGAGGACCAGGTCGAAGCGAAGTCTCAATGGGTAGGTCTATATTGAACAATTAAGATTGTCTATAATTATAAAAAAAAATTGGCAAGAACGTTTCTTTTTCCATAGTAATTTCGCTAATCCAAAAAATATTTGCTTGTTAGGTCACCAGATATTTCAGTACCCAAGTTCGAACTCGATTCCGAAGATTCTGATACCGAAGTGGAACAACCAACAAAACGGTCAGCCTTACAAGTCCCCAACATTCCTCGATATCAGCAAGAATTTCTCGAAGTAGGATTATTAGGCTCGGGGGAATTTGGTTCTGTTTACAAATGTGTAAATCGATTAGATGGTTGCACATACGCCATAAAAAAGAGTTTGAAGCCAGTCGCTATGGCTGGGAGTGTTAACGAAAAGAATGCGTTAAATGAAGTGCATGCTCATGCGGTTCTTGGAAAACACCAACATGTGGTGCGTTATTATTCTGCCTGGGCAGAAGATAATCACATGATCATCCAGAATGAGTATTGCAATGGTGGGAGTCTAGCGGATGCGATAACAAATCTCCAAGATGAGAAGAAATTCTTTTCTGAACAGGAGTTACGACAGTTGTTGTTGCAAGTGGCAGAAGGTCTCAGGTATATACATGGCATGCAGCTCGTTCACATGGACATTAAACCAGGGAACATCTTCATTTCGAAGGAGAAAAGAATGTCTGCTCTGAACTACGACTCTGCGGATGATGGATTCGATGAAGAGGAGACGATTGAAGAGGAGGAGGAAATCACTTATAAGATCGGTGATTTGGGTCATGTAACCTCGATAAATAATCCTCAGGTCGAGGAAGGTGATTGCAGGTACCTGCCAACGGAAATCCTTCATGAAGACTTCACATATCTTTCCAAGGCGGATATCTTTGCTTTAGGATTAACGGTTTATGAGGTTGGAGGAGGTGGACCGTTGCCAAAAAACGGACCTGAATGGCACAAAATTAGGAACGGGGAGCTGGCGGAGCTGTCAAAGTATAGTAGGGATCTTAATGACCTGCTTAAGGTAATTATTATCTTCTTACATTTTTTTAGGTTTTTGTTTATTTTAAAGCCCGATTTATATCATTTTAATTATGTATACACATTTTTAACTAAAAAATCATTTATCAATCGCAGCTTATGGTTCACCCTGATCCTGAAAGAAGGCCATCAGCGATTTGTCTCATCCAGCACAGAGTATTGTGCCCTTTCGCCAATAAAACCAAAGAACAACTATTCCGAGAACTTAATGCTGAGAGACTGAAGAGGGAGGTTATGTTTAAACAGCTCGAAGAGGCGAAGAAGTGTTTGAAGACGATAGCTCCAAATTTATCCGCCTTGAATGATTCCATTAATGTTTCCATAAACAATAACTCTGGGGGTTACCAGTTACGACCAACGCCGACAAGGACGTCCTTGCGAGTTATAGGTAAAAAAGTAAATCGAAGTCAAAGCGCTACGAATTTCTAAGTGCCATATGTTGAACTCACAATCGAAAAAAGTAAGTTAAGTGGAAACTGTTATTGGAGGTGTGGCATCCATTGATGCCTTTTTATTTTGTGATATCGTTAATTCTAGTTCATAAGGAACAAAATATTTGAATTGCAAAATACAGTATGCAGAGTTAAATTGCTAATTTTCTTATTTAAATTCAATGAAAGGCTATCTTTATTCTTAATAAAAGAATTAACGGCTTAAAGTATTAAATTCGATGATTTATAGTCGCTCAAATTTCTCGTATTTATCGGATAAATACTCTTGATTATCTTATTTTTTGTATCTTTTTTCCTATTTCTTTCGAATAAGCACCGGGTTAGAAACTATAATTTTGGTTTGAAATATTTATCTGCAGTAAAAAGTGCTTTTAATTGTCGATCAACTACGAATCTCCTAATAAATTGTCAGGATTTATTTATTTCGAATGATACATCGAAGAACTGGTGAACAAGTGAAGGGTTTGTTGGCTTTCGTGCTTTAGTATTTACACATAAATTCCAAGCACGATATAATTTTCAATTCAGATAAATGAATCAGCAAATTGGATATTTGGAAGATAATTTCAAACTTCTAAGAAATATTTTTTTTAAACTCAATTTTATTAGTTATCTTATCATTAAACATTCCATTTTATAATTTAAGATTAGGCAAAGTATGTTTTTAATTTCGAATTTTTTAGAGTGAATCTCTGATCTGATTTGAAAATAAGAGTTAAATCATTTTTTGCTTTCAATATATATATATATATAAATGACTTCGAATGACATTAAAACTGATGCAAAGGACAACAGCTGTGCAGGGCTTTCATGACTTGCCTCAAATTATTATAAAAATAATCTGTAAGTAGAAAAATTATATAAAATATCTTTAGCAATTTCACTCTGCATAAACTCGTATTAAACTCAATATTCTCAGACGAAGTAAATGGCGAAAGATATTTCTAAAAATTAAATTATTTTTTTTTATATAAGTTTTAAATGCATTCGGTATCAGCATGCTTTGCAATTTCACTTACACATTCTCTTATTAATTTTATATTATATATATATAAGTTCTAATTAATATCGATGTACTATAATTCGTAACTGAAATATTATTTTTAAGTTTAGGCAGGACTGCTAGTTCTTAAGATATTCACATTGTCCTTCCTGATGAAAGTCAGTCTCGCTTTACTCTGATTATTAACATGTAAATTGAAAAGTGTCTTCGAATAACTGGTGACCAATATACGTGAAGGATTTGTTGGCTCCCATGCTTTACTGTTTACACATATGAATTCCAAGCACGATATTATTTTCAATTCAGATATGATTTTTTTTTTTTTTTTAAAGTTATCGTTGTACTAGTTAACTTCACTCTACGATAGCAGATCTACAAAACAGTCCGTTATCAATACTTCAAAAGCATAGAAAACATTTCTTACGACGATATTATATTGTTAATTTTTTCTTGGATTATTTTCGTAACAGTGAAAAAAGTACGCATATATAGCTGTACAATTTTTATTTACGAAATTTACAGCGATATTTTAGAATCATTGCATGAAATTGTACTTTTCAAAATGATTTGTCAATATTTTCTACCTAAATACAAACTTGTCGAATAAAATTATTCTATGAATGTTCTGCATTTAATTTTGTAAGAAACAAGCATGTAGAGAAAAAAAGAAGTTTGTAAAAATAATACGTGAGAGGTTTCTGAAACACTTGACAGTAAGGGTAGATCCTGAGCTGTAACTGAAAAAACCCTATGTTTTGATACAACGTGATCATCATTGTTTTTAATTATAACTAATATTATTAATATTATTACTATAACATGTGAAAATAAATTAGTTTTGAATTTAACTAGAATTTTCAAATTAATCATTTAACACTTTCCTAGTAATTTTAATAATTTCCTTGAAGTCTAGTTTTCTCTCTCTTAATAAAAAAATATTTATTTTAATTTGAAAGTTAAAACGAATTTAGTAACCTTATTATAAAATGTATTAGGCTATTTAAATTACAAACTTCAGAAGATAAGAAAAAATATATTAATAAATATACAAGCAATGATAACTTATGAACTTGTTAATAAATTTAACTAATATATTATCAGACTTTAAACTCGAGGTTTTTTAGTACCAGACTCGGTATTATAGCACTGCTCAGGATTTGATTGAGCTGTCCAAGCTCCACTTCGTTTTCTGTTATTTGTTGGAGATATTTGCTTCAGAAGTTCAACGTCGTTGAAGACAACTTGTGCACCACCTCCACTTGTTGGAACAATATCACCCTAAAGAAACAATTGAAAAATTTCGGATTGCTGGCTTCAAAATCAAATATGATGGGCTACATAGAGGAACCTGTCACATTTTAATAACAATGTTCACCTTGTATAGTTTAGTCTCTAATTCCCCTTCTGAATCCTGTTCTTGGGCAACGAGACAATATCTGGAGGCGCCGTCAGTGATTTCCTTAGGACTCGTCAATTGTGTGACATTCCTTTTCCTTCGCATCAGAGGTTGAAAAACTGTTGCCACTGGGACTATTGCTCCAGGTCGATGATCTAACCACTTATCAGCGCTTTGAGAACGTCGATATCTTGGATTCGCAATCGCAATTCTATCCTGTAAAACCATAACTCAATGAATAGACGATTAGAACGCTTAGAAGAATATAGATTCACTTTATACCTTTCTTGACCTAAAATCCATTCTACCAGGAGTTTTCGTAGTCAAAACATCACCACCTTCGTTAGTAGTAACTGGAATCGGGCTTCTTTGTTCACTTAATATTGAACTACACCCATTTTCGTCGATCAGAATTTTTCTTGCCGTTTGAATCTTCTCTTCTTTTTCTTTTATTTGGCTCTGTAAGAGAAGAGTTTTTAATAAGTTCAATTTATTAGTTTGATTTGAAAATAATACTTTATGCCATTCTATAATTACTTGAAGGTGCTCGTGTTCTGATCGCATCCTCGTTTCTAATTCTCTGTTCATTTTTTCCGTCTCGGCTTGAATTTTACTGTTGTATTTTTGTTTCACCCACTGCTTTTCTATAAGTCCTTGTTTTAGAGCCATGTCTTTATCTTGCAACTAAAAAAATAAGATTGTATTATTATAGATTGTACATATCTGAATGATAGAAATTCAAATCGAAAATGAAACTAAACGCACTTGTTGCTGTAAACCTCTTATTCCGTCATTTGCATTGTTTAGTTTACGGAGTAGACTGTCAATCTGGGTCTCTGCTTTATCGATGTGAACTTGAAGAGCAGAAACCTATAAAAAATATTTTTTGTTGTAAAGAAAAAGACTAATGATGTAGATGATTGAGAAATTTTGAAATTTTAACCTTTCTATCTTGCTGTGATTGATAAGCTTTCAGAGAAGCATTTTCCACTTTCAGACTTAAATTGTCCTCCTCTATTTTCAGGAGTATTTTCCTGAAGTCGGTTTCTGTAAAAGAAGAAGGTTCCTAAATAATCTTTTCCTCGGGTTTGTGTATTAAAGTAGTATAGAATATTTACGTTTTTCGTTAAGGTCTGCACTAAGCATATTGCGTTTATTGATTCTTTGTTCCAGAAAGTGTATCAGATTTATGATAATTTCATCGTTGTGAGGATGATTGACCTCCAGTTCGGGAAACGGCCCTCCAAGGCTAAAAACCATAAAAAAGAAAACCCGTATGTTTTAAAGGTTAATTTGAATAGTTAAAAAATTTTTGAATAATAACCTGTAAACAAGACCCAGGTCGATTTCCAGATCAGCATCTGGTCTCTCTGTTTGCAATCTGGTACGAGCTTCTTTAAATATCTAGAAGAATATGTTAAGAAATAAAAATTTTATAGTCATTAAATTAAATTTTAATAACAAGAGAAAGAGAGAGACTAGAAGGATAATACTACTTTGTTTGCCTGTCGTCTTCCAGGTGTGAAACCTAAATCTAATTTCGATCCTGTAGCTCGTGCGACGTGAACTTCTTGAGTCATTTCTGCAAACTTCATAACTTGCTGCAAATAGTTACAAATTTAGAAGTGAAAAATTTAATATAAATGGGTACTTTAAGGACTTCTGAAATAAACTTACGATAGTTTCATCATAGTCGTCTGGTCTAGGATTAACGCAAACAATCATTCTCACTTGACCTTCTCCATCAAAATAATTTTTAAACATATGAGTCAGTTTCGAATCGCGATATGGTACAATTTTATTCGTACCATTGGTTTGATTTTCCCTTAACATTTCTATACAAGATCTCAGGGTCATGAGAGAATTGTTAATATTTCCTGAAAAAAAAGAGAAAAAAAATGAACTTAATGAAATTGAATAAAAATTGATTGATTTCTATTTACAGTTTAAGGATATTATTATCTACAAACCCGCTTCGCGCAATCGCTGTCCAGTATTTTTGGAACGATTCGTTCGCTCACTACCAGCTAAATCTACCAGAGACAGTTGACTGACACACACAACTCGCTTATCTTGAATTACGTCTTCACCGTCGCAATCCAAAGGAGCCTAACAAATCAATCATCAAATTGAATTCATGAAGAGCTAAACAATAAAAATAATACTTTTACCTGAACGAGTCTTATTGTAAAGATACTATGAGATCTGCTGGACTCTGCATTAAGGGCAGTGTGTGCAACTCGCCGCTTTCTTTGTCCTTTTTGGAAAACTTCAAATGCTTCGTCTACCGTTTTTATCTCAACTTCCATAACTGAGTGGACGTACATATTTTTACTACCATCTTCTCGTAGAATTTTGCTCTGCATTATTCTGAAATTTTTCAAATATGTTGCGTTAGTTAAAAGAAGTACAATAAATCAAGCCTTTTTAAATTCAGTTATTTTTTATTTACTTTGATCGAAGATCCTCTTCATCTAGCAAATCGTAGACGCTGTTGTTATATATTTCGACATATGTAACAAAAACGGAGTAAACATTGTCCGGATCTACCTGGAGCATTTGAGATTCATCCGCTGATCGTAGAATTGTTGGATTGCTATCGCTGTTGCTGTCAACTTTACGTCTGGAAAATAATAAAAATTATGTTCATAAGTGAGGAGAGTCTCATTTTATATCATGAAAAATTTCTCCAAATATTCAATTATACTAACGTTCTTATCTGCCCACTTCGTGGAGTTATCAGTCTCAAATTAAGTTCTTTTTGCTTATCGAGCATGGCATCACTTTCGATCTGAACATCGAATCCATTCAGTTTATCAGGTTTAAAAACAAATTTTTTTGCTTGATATTTTGCGATACTGTTAAAAAGAACGTCCAAACAACGAGGCATGATCCCACTTTCCTGTTGATTTCCTGTCATTGTAAACGTTTTTCCGCTTCCAGTTATTCCGTAAGTGAAGAGCAAACTATTTTTGCCTTGAATTAAATTTTCAATAAGTGGAAGTGCTACTATGTTGAAAACTTCTCGTTGAGAAACATCTGGTGGAAAGACACGCGTAAAGACAGTTTGGATTTCCTTACTAGTGACAGTGCGAAAATTTGCTGCCGATTCTGGTGGAGTGATTACTATCGTTTTATCGGAAATTATTTTCATACAAGATAACTCCGTGGAAAATTGCATCGGCCGTAAACGACAGAAAACTTGCACTGGATCTTTGGACTGCACATTATTATTGTTGTTGAACCTGGTTTGACTTGTTGGCTTTCTTGCTGATGATAGTGGCTTTGAACGTCTGAAATATTAATGAGAAAATACTTAAAAATGAATTTCTATATTAACAATTAGAAGTTCTCAATGAAGAAATTTCTCTTAAATATTTTATAATACATAAAAAAAGGTAATATTTAGCTATGAAATAGCTATTCTGTTAATAGCAAATTTACAAGAGAATTGCATAATTCAAGCTAAAAGCCGAAAATTCGCTTTTTACAATTTATATGTCAATCTCACAATTATTTCTTAAATCATAAAATTAAGTCACAGGTCATAGGTTAGGAGACAAAATTTTTGTTTCTAAGTTTCTAGACTTACGCGGATTTCATGGTTATCTCTAGATAGTCTGCGATTCTTTTAAAGTTGTATAGATGTTAACATCAGATAGCACAACACTCTTTATAACATAATCATTATATGTACTTTTTGTATCGTATGAGTCACATTACCGGCTTCACCGATAATTTTTTAAAAAAGAGTGTCAAAAGCAGAGCAGGTCAAAGCCTGTATGAATTATGAAATAACGTTCAACTCGAAGTCCTGGTATCTCGAAATCTCGAATAATCGAAAGCTTTATATATATATTTTTTTTTATTTTATTTTACCGGTGAGCAAAAAGCGCGTAATATAAATTGCTTTTTTTAAATTTAAACTTTTCAGAATTTAAATAAATATATTAAATACCTAAAAAATGATCAACAATTACTGATTCTGAATTAAAATACATACTAAAATCGAAGCATAATGAAGCTATACAAACCAAACGCAATCAACGCAAGAATCTTTTTCATTTTAAGTTATTATATAAGCAACTATAACAACATTTCGTATGTTAAGCAGCTTGTAAGCGTTTAGATATTAATTATGCATAATTTCTCTAAAAAGCATGAAATTAAACTTAAGCTTAAGAAAAATACAGGGTGTCTAAATCACTACATGATTCTTTCTTATTTAATTCTATATGTTTGAATATAAGTCTATTTGGTTTGAATACATTTTTCATTGACATTGAATATAAGTTTATAGTCATCCCGACAATAATAACAAAATACCCATTTTCAGCACTTCCCTTCTAATCTTCTCCATCGTTGTGAATCTTTCGTCTTCAATTCTAAAGACAAATAATATTACAGCCCAATATTACAGTGCTACATATTATTTTAAATAGCTCGCTTAAATAATTATTTATTTAGAGTACAATCTCAGTGATGAGTGCAAAGTTTAAGTGAAACAATCAAATTTTGATATTAATTTCAGGCATAAAACAATGAGGAAGCAAAATTTAACTAGTTTTTCTAAAGCCAATGAAAGGTTAATAAATTTGATATTAAAACCACACAATAAATTAACAAGGATTTAGCAGATTTAATCATACTTTTGGTTCTAAAGAAATATTCTGTCGAGTTAACTCGTAAGAAAATATGTTATTATTGTTTTTCAGCACGAGAGATGAGGAACCTGGTCATTCAAAAACGACAGCACAAAAAGTGGAAAAACCAAAAATATGTCGAAGGTAAAGAATGTACAAAAGTTAATATTAAAAACAAACTAAATTGGTCGAAATTGTCAAAAGACTGGTGGAATATTTCGTAAGAGAATAAAAATATTATTATTAAAATATGGTACAATATTTTGGAAGAATAGACAGTTTCTGTAAATTAATATGATTTTTATTTCGAGAATCAGTTTTGTAGTGGAGACAAATTTGAATTGATGGTATTAATTGTCTTTTTCAGGTCACTCAGGAGTTGCGTCGACCGATACGAAGAATACTATTCGAACCTGAACCCGTGAATGAGCAACAGCAACCAGTTTACTCAAGAAGAAGACTGCAACAGATCGAAACGATCCGAAGGTATATAAATTATACAGTTTCAGTTTCTAAAATAACAAAGACAATATAAAAAAAAGTGTACGAGAGTAATTTTGTCTTCTGGATTCATTTTTTTTAGGTCGGTCAGCGATTGTATCGTGCCTACAAAAAGAATGGTTTTCGAACCCAATCTTGTGGATGAACAGCCCAGCAACTCAAAAACGATTGAACAAAACATGCAAACTCCTGGAACAGTTCAAACGTAAAGAACATTAATGTGTATTAAAATAAATATTATATATTACTACGATCTTTAATCAATTGTATCTGTATTGTATCTTATACTGTTTTTCAGCCTGGCTATCAGTGATTTAGTTGTGCCAACCTGTAGTGAACAATCCAGCAATACACTAAGAACAGAAAAAATAGTACCAACATCTGAGGCAGATCCAAGATAAACAGCTACACTATATTTTTAAATAAATAAGTAAAATAATATTATAATCTACATTCTTTGACTGATTTTGTGTCAATTATTAAGTCACATTAAAAAGTAATTATTCTCTTTTCAGCACAGTGATCAGTGATTTTTTCGTGCCCACACAAATGATGAAATAAATGAGCAATTCAGCAATTAAAAAAACGAAGGAACAAACAATAAAAACTCCTGATGCAGTGTCAGGAAAACAACTTAAATATTTATTGAAATGATTATGATAAATTAGTGTATTTTAGCAAATTTTATAACAATCTACATTTTTTACAGACGTAAGTTATTTTATTCATAATTTGAAAAATTATATAAAAATATACAAGCAGAAAATGAAGAAAGTATTTTGTGTTTCAGTGGGGCTATTAGGTAAATCGAAACTTACAAGACACGATATATCAATGATATTTTTTGACATAAGCCTGACATCTAATAATATTTTTTAAAGTAATTTATCCGATATATACTCGAAACTTTTAATTATTGTAGGATCTAAATTCTAAGACTTGTGAATCAATTTTAACAAAATATTAAGTTTCACCTCGATTTAAAGAATATTTTCTATATTTAATATAATCAAATAAAATGGAATTTAATTCGATTTGAAGAACAAGCTTTTTAAATTTACCGCTCTTTACTGAACAAAAGAAGAACGGAATCAAAGTCAAATTAGTTTCATTCAAACTGCTTTTGTCCAATATATTTCTACTGAAAGCTATTTATTCAATAAAATGAATATTAAAACTTCCCAAAATAATTCATAGTTAAAAAATTCGTCGTAAAAGAAAATTTTTTAAATGTGCTTCCTCTCTCAAAACATTTAAGATTGGCGCTTTTTTTCTCAAAATGGCCGAGTAACTTCTGCTCCCTTCCAAACAAATTTTTTAACTTTTATCACTATAGAAAACATCCTTTGTGATCTTTTGGCCTTAACAGTACAATTATAGCACGCGCAATTCATACCAGTCAAGCAAGTATAGCGTGAAACATAGTTTTTGTAGAAAAATAATATAAATAATCTGCACAAGGGCCCTTTTGATACGACTTGATACGACCCTGATTTTGTAACGGTAGGTGACTGTCGTCAAGCGATTGCATAAATTCATTAAAATTGTCAAAATCGTCTTTTATTTTGAAAAAATAACAACTAGAAAATTCCAATAATTTTTTTTTGCGACTTTTAGATTCCCTTCATGTACTAATATCGGTCTGTTCAAATTTGACGAATGACGAAGAAGCGGGTCCCTACTCATCAGTTCGAAGGAAACACGCCATTGTGAACCATAACGACTGTGCAGCACGGTAAGTTTTATCGTCCATTTTCACGTACCTCACAACTCCCCGGGAAATTTCGTCTCTACCTCTGCTAATTTTCATTTCTACTGGAAAATCAACGCTAATTTTACAGTTTCGGTGTGTTTAGTTTCACAAATATCAACGAAATTCCTCGGTACGTAGGTTGCGAGTTTCCTTGCAACGGAAATAAGGAAGTCGTTGAAGGAGAAATCTCGAGAATCGTCGGCGTGGTTAAGAGTTAGTGCACCGTTGCGCATCGTGCGCGGAACCGGCGTTTACCTCGTTTTGTGAATTTCACGGTAAAAAATCATTCAGTTTCTAAAAATGCGAAAAGAGTCTGGTAATAGTACGCGAATTTCGATTAATTCGAAACGATCACGCTCAAGGCTCGTGATTTTAATGAGTGCCAAAGTTTTCAAGTCATTTTAGACCATTTGATCCCCGCCTCATTTTCGTTCCGGAAAGACCGTTTTCCTTTCCTAGTTTATCTTCAAAGCGTCATTTTTCGGTGAAAAAAGTCAATTTTTAACAAAATGTTGTGCAATGTTATAGTCCAGATGCCAGAAATAATGTTAATAATGTTTGGTTGTATGGTTGTATGTTATGAACGAATATGGACTTCGCGCCTCATTTTGTCTCTGTGATCTGGCTTGTGGCAACGCAACCCCGTGGTTTTTTCATTACCTCCTTAACTTCTGATTTTTTAGCGATTTTTGAGTATTTCGTTCTATTTTCCGGAATTTCGTCATAATTTTCTACAATTTCATAAAATTGTTTCAGAATTCTGAATAATAATTCATTCAGATCCATTGTGCTTTAGAGATTAGAGAGAGAAAGCAGATTATTTCGGTTTTCTAGACTTTTGTTATCGTAAAATGTCCCAGAGAAAATCATTTTATGCTTGTGAAAGATTCAAACAATATCTACGTTTTAGCTTCTACAGTTATTGAAAAGCATCATACTTATTAATAGAATAACACCTGAAAGTATGGTTTTTCAGTTAAAAGTAGTCTATGAATCAGAATTATTACTTTTTAATATTGTCCTTGGAACTTTTATAAAGTTTAAACTCAAGTAAATAAAATGCTGAAATCATTAAGAAACAATTTCAGAGTGTTGGATCCAAGGTCTAACCTCAAAATTCGATCTTCATATTATTTGACAAATATTATATGTAATTACTTTTCGCTCTGCAAAAGTACTTATTTTTTTAAATAGAATTGTGAGAAAAGAGTGAAAAAATGTAATACGTTTTGCGTAAAATGAAATAAATAAATTTTGTAGTTAAATTTCGAACTCTTCGTTTTACACATAAATGTGTCAAATAAAACATTTTTTCGTTCTACAGCAAAACTTATTTCGTAAATATATTCTAATCAATCTAATATTTCTAATAGTTCTAATCGTTCTAATATTTGTTATATAAAATAATTAAACAAGATTTCGAAATTAGAATTTGAACTCTGTGCTCTTTAAACATTATTAATAAACTAGCTAATAACTCTAATTCTATTTGTGTTTCAGAATCTTTCCAAAGCAAATCGCTAATAAAATCAGTTAAAAATGGCACAGGAAGCTGACATGCCAACTTTCAAATGTGTGCTGGTAGGCGATGGAGGTACCGGAAAAACAACCTTCGTAAAACGCCATCTTACAGGAGAGTTCGAAAAGAAGTACGTCGCCACCCTGGGAGTGGAAGTACATCCCTTGATCTTCCACACGAATCGAGGTGCTATCAGGTTCAACGTCTGGGACACCGCTGGTCAAGAAAAATTCGGTGGTCTTCGAGACGGTTATTACATTCAAGGACAGTGTGCGATTATTATGTTTGACGTTACGTCCCGAGTGACGTACAAAAATGTACCAAACTGGCACAGGGATTTGGTCCGAGTCTGCGAAAATATTCCAATAGTCCTCTGCGGTAATAAAGTCGATATCAAGGACAGGAAAGTCAAGGCGAAGAGCATCGTCTTCCATCGGAAGAAGAACCTCCAGGTATAAAATCTATTTTATCTTTACATATTTAGCTTTTAATAAAAAAAAATATCATGATGATTCAGAGGTCTTAGACAAAATGAAGACAAAATACTGTCCCTCTAATCTGATTTCCAAAGAAGTAACTGACCAATTAACTAAGAAATTACTGCCTGGAATGTTTTTTTATTGAAAGAAATGATGAAAAAAGCTTATATTACTTCAATTTAGTTGAAACAGTGATTTTTTTTTGGTAATAAATAATGAAGGCAGTAATTTACTGTTAAAGACACATTGTAGGGCTGTTTAGAATTTTACAATTTTCTTTAAGAGTAGGTCTATACTTCTTTCTTGTAGAAATTATTTTCATTTGTCTCATTATTCGAGCGACTAATTTATTTTGTGGTTTTCAGTATTACGACATCAGTGCGAAAAGCAATTACAACTTCGAAAAGCCTTTCCTTTGGTTGGCGCGCAAATTGATTGGAGACCCTAACCTGGAGTTTGTTGCAATGCCAGCGCTTCTCCCACCCGAAGTCACGATGGACCCACAATGGCAGCAACAAATCGAAAAGGACCTCAAAGAAGCCCAAGAGACGGCTCTACCAGAGGACGACGAAGATCTTTAGGTTATTTTATCCCCCAATATCCTCAGCACATGCGAGACCTATATGAGTACGAAAGTTTGAGCTCGCGTCGTTTGGTCCAAGATTCGTTCTTTTACAATATTTCTCGTCTTCTTCACTTGGTCGTTCACTCGATATTGAAAGCTAGAAATATTTATGTGATTCTGATTAATAAAGTTTTGTTTCGAACGGAGCTCGCCTTAATTGCATACTTTTTTTCGATGGTCTCTAAATCCGTGATGTACAAGAATCATACGAGAAACTGTTTCCCTTTCAGAACGAAAGCTTATAATTGCGAGTAAATATTGCTTTCTTTTATAAAATAAGGGGCAGTGACAAAAAAAAATACAACTGTCTGAGAAACTCACCTCCCGTGAAACTTAAATTATTTATTTGGCAATACGGCAAATAATAACCGGCAACTTTGATGCCCATTCTAGAAACTATATTTTATTGTTTATTAACTAAGCTTGAAGAGAGGTTATTAATTCTCATTATCATTTTTCACTGGAGGAAAGTGCATTTTTCTAGTTTGCTATTTCTGTTTCAAGTTACCGAGGACTGTTTACTATTTTTATATAGCTGAAGCGAATGTATGATTTGTCTCATGGAAATCGTAGAGTTTTTTTCTACTTGCAGCCGTTTGTGTCCTTTGGGAAACCACTATAGCGAAAATGTTGCATTTGATCCTTTTTTAAGAGAGCGAAATGTGTAAAGTCTGTAGAATAATATTAACTTTTCTGATTAAAAAATTAGAGTCAAAGTGGCGACATTTGTAAATTTAATCTTGTTTGTTTTGTGGATGAGAGTTTGATTGCGACTACCTTGAGCGCATTGTATTTCTGATGTCTGAATTCAATGAAAATAAATAAAGTACGAACTAAACGATCTTTTTTTTTCACTAAAAATACTCTTAATTTTATTTCTGTAAGAAATCATTTTATTAGAGTAAGAGATAAACTGATAACAAAATTACAGACCTAGAGTCTTGTTTAGGATCGATTAAAAAATTAATAATTTCAACGAAGTGCACCAGTTTTTTGTCAAAGAAGAACTTAAAATACTCGCACTCTAATTCCCTTCGGATTAACTTCAGTTAACATACAAAGTCATAATCCAAAAGGTTTAACCTATTGTCAAAGTCCAGCTCACAATGCCATTGACAACTTTTTGTTTCTTGAAAATATTTAGTAATACATTTTACGGGAATGTTTTCATTGAAACATTCACTGAGTGGATTGCATTCTGAGTCGGCACTTTATTTTCTATTCTTAATATGCATGTTTGATAATTTAAAGGATAAAATATTATCTTACGAATAGTATCTAAATTTAATTTCGCTGCTTTCCCTTTGCTTTCCTCTCCAAAGCCTCGATGGCTTTCCTTCCTTCTACTACAAGTTTTCGGTCGTCTTCTGACAGAGGTGAGAGAATTTTTGTGATAACACCAGTTCCTAATGTTATACTGCCATCTCTTAAAGTAAAACGTTGACCCTTTTCAGCAACCATCGGCCTGTATAATTTCAGGGTCATTCTGTAAAATATAAAATTACAAGTTTTAGTTCTAATTAAAACTTGAACTGCCAACGATAGTTAAAAAGTGATCTAAACATGTCAACTCACGGAGTATCTTCTCCAGGCATAGCCATTGACTTTCCAGGAAGGATAACTTGAATTGGACAGTCCCACGTTTTGCTGTACATTTGAAGTTGTATATAATTAGAGATTGGTTTTTTCCTGCCACCTTCTTGGGCACTAAGTACATAAATTTGAGCTTCGACGTGATCGACGGCTTTCATTGATCCAGGTTTACACATAACCATCCCTCTTTTGATATCTTCCCTTTTTATTCCTCTAACTAGAGCACCCAGTTGATCTCCAGCACGGGCCTCTTCTAGGATTTTATGGAACATTTCTATTCCCGTAACTGTACTTTTGAAACTTTTGTTATAACCAACGAACTCGCATTCCATGCCCTTCTTCACGATTCCTCGCTCGAGTCTTCCTGTGACAACCGTTCCTCTTCCAGGAATTGAGTATGTGTGTTCCACAGGCATCGAGAAAGGTTTGTCCAGATCTCTTACGGGATCGGGAATATGAGAGTCTACGGCATCCAAGAGTTTCATTATGGACTGGCTTCCTATTTCAGGATTCTTGCCTTCTAAGGCGCAGAGAGCACTACCCTTGATTACTGGACATTTCTCGCCGTCAAAACCCATCTCGGTCAAAAGTTCCCGAACTTCCATCTCGACCAATTCTACCATTTCCTCGTCTGCTGTATCCACCTGTAGGTAATTATAAATGGTTTAGTGACTTCTCCGTTAAGGAGACAAAATCATTTTTTTGATAAAAAAATTACCTTGTTGATAAAAATAATTATGTACTCGATACCGATCTGTTTAGCAAGGATTAAATGCTCCCTAGTCTGAGGCATGACACCATCAGTCGCAGCCACTACTAAAATGGAACCATCCATCTGAGCCGTTCCCGTGATCATATTTTTGATATAATCGGCATGACCGGGACAATCGGTGTGTGCATAGTGGCGCTTCTCAGTTTGATACTCAACGTGAGCAACATTAATTGTAATTCCTCGCGCTTTTTCTTCAGGTGCGTTATCAATTTCATTGTATTCTTTGGCTGTTGCTAAGGCCTTCTCCGAGAGCACTATAAAGTATTAATTATATAATCGTTAATCAATCTTTATTCATTAATTTAAAAGTATAAAATAATGAACTATCAAATTTCATTAAATTAGAATTTACCTTTCGTTATGGCAGCTGTTAACGTAGTTTTGCCATGATCTACGTGGCCAATGGTTCCTACATTGCAGTGGATCTTGTCTCTGCTGAAAACCACCTTCTCGGCATAAAATCTTTGGGCTAAGATTGATGGTAGGTATAATTGATTTTGGGCCTGGTTTTGCCATTGCTAAAAGAATATCAATATAAGAATTTTATGAATGGATCAATCTCATGAACATACATTCCACGCCCCGAGTAGTGCTACTTTCGGGGGGTATGATTCCGAGAATCTACGTTCCCCTACTCCAAGTAGTTCCGAGGAAATTCACAAAATATATACAATCTAAAATTTTCATAAAATGTAATTAAATTGATGGTAGATGAATTGATAAATTGGTAAAAATATAAGGACGAAAAGTTCATTTAAATTTCTTATGTTTGATCCAAAAAACAAAAAAAAGACACTACTTAGAAGGGTAGATTCCAAATTCTCGATGTCGAGCAAGGGCTCGGAGTTGGGGTAGCGCTCGAGAGAGAAATTGGGGAAGTAGCAGTAGTAGCACTACTCGGTGTGACACTACTCGTGACTACTCGGGGAATTGACTGTAGTTCAAAAATGGTCTAAATCATAGCTTATGGTAATACTTTAGAAATAATAGACGAAGTTTCAAGTTGAGCATGGATTATTTCCTATGTAAAATCTTCCGATATGTTCGAATCTATTATTAGATTAGACCAAAGACCTTTTTCAAGTGAGGTATAGCCGATTTTAAAGAAAAAATCAAGATTTTTGCTGAAAATATACGATTAATAAGTTTTTTTATACTAAAGACTTAGCAAATTAATAGATTTATATATCAAGCACTTATAGCGAGTCGCTAGACTTAGATTCCGGAAGATTTTACATAGGAAATAATACACTTTGCATGTTTGAGAATCTTGATCATAATAAGTTTAAAATAGAGCAGCCCGTTATTTTAAATATGTGAACCATTCATGTGTAGACATGCAATATAACATTAAATAATCTACTTCTTTGGAATCAATTTTATGCATTATACAAAAAGTTTCAAGTACTTACGAATTTGGCAAGTTGTCTGTTGAAAAATATGTTCCCAGCGGTCTGTCGTGTCGCTGAAAAAACAAGAAATATTTAATAACAAAAAAAAACTGCTTTTGAATAATTATTTTAGAAGAACATGTGCTTAAGATTCTTTTTGTATATTTCTAAAGCTGAGGACGTAACATAAGATATAGCAACTCGAAGTGAGTACTTAGAAGTCACATGAAGTTTTTTTGTTGAAAGTATATCAATAACACGATTATAAAGTGGATTATAAGAATGAAACACACCTGGATTTAAGATTGTTCTTGCCGTAACCAAAGCCATTATTTTTGCACAAAATATGCGATTTTTTTGCGTGATATTCGTATTATAACCAACAAATTTAGTCACACCGAATAAACTGGAATAAACGACAAAGGTGACATCTGATGAACATTTCGATCATAACATGAAGTTACGTAACGATTCCACTGATATGTGAACGATTCTGGATGCGCAAATGTTATTTCCGGATTTAAAATTTTCCACTTTTTAAATTAATTACTTTCAGAAACAACTTACAAGGAACTATAACTTTCTTCTTTTAAAATTACA
>JAUESI010000029.1:12589222-12609533 GCA_032275145.1 Synergus laeviventris
AAATTTTCCACTTTTTAAATTAATTACTTTCAGAAACAACTTACAAGGAACTATAACTTTCTTCTTTTAAAATTACAAAAATAAATATTTTAAAGTGAATTTATTGAGACATTAGTGAATTAAAATGATATAATTTCCAATTTACTATTTTATAAGCTTAAAATGAATTAAAATTATCAGAATGATTCGTTGAAAACATATTTTCTCTTTAAAATTTGTTTATTTAAATGAAAAAAGTTCCAAGTCGGGTAAATTTAAAGATCATGGATAAAAAATAAGTAGTTATAATGTATTTTTATATTAAAGGATAAGAACGGAAAAAAGAAACTCACCCTTTAACACAATGACTATATTTTTATTTAAAATTAATTTAGAAGATACATTTATATACATAAAAAATGTATGACTATTACAATAACTGTACGTAATATAGACATTACTTCGTGCACGTTCAATAACATAATATGGGCTTGTGTCACTTACGCCTAATATTCATTGTAGCTTAATTCTTTCTTTCTCTCGCACTTTACACCTAATTTGTATCAATGTGTTTACGAATGATACCGGAATGTCACGAGTTTCTGTCGCTTCAAACAAGATTCACTTAAAGCTTTTGGTATACATACTGATGCGCACCACCACGATATCAATCCGAATTGCAAAACAAAAAAAGAACTACGACCGGAGCAACAATTTCTACAAATTCCTAGGCCTTCAAAATACGGAGTTCTTTTTCATATCTGCATCCAGTTTAATTGCGATTAGTATCAGACATCAGTTTTTTTTCTTTAAATACAGCCTAACTTTCTAAATAATAATTCGCTACAGAGCGCTGTGACAGATCACTTTACACCTAGCTAACGGCTGTCATAGTTTAGTCATATTACACTTTATACCACATACACACAACATAGGCTGGACTTAGTTCTCGCATGAGTCGCTTTTTCGCTGAAATTTCAGAGTGACTTAATTTTTTTTCTCAACATTTAACGACAGACACTTTGAGATTCTCGTCGAACGACCTCATTGTCGTTTTACCAGTGTATAGATATATAATATACATATATATTTAATATATACTTTTTTATAATTCATATATAATATATATAATTCTTTGTATTTCAAAATTCATATATATTCATATATATAGAGCATCTTTTTTAATTCGTTTAATAATAAACTTTTTTTCGTAAAATGCATGACACAAAAATAAATGCTTGTATCTCAAGTATATTCTCTTTTCTCTCGCGCTCTAGCACTCTCGCACTCGTTCATTTAATAACCGTAGCTTATTAGACTTTTTACAAAATATCACAAAAATCGCACCAGCCTTTGTTCGTAGCAGAAAAACCAAGTAATCTAAGAAGAATCACGTTTGAGCAACGACTCGTTGCTTGCCTTCTCCTCGCGATAACAGCAATCACACCTTTACATCACTTTACATTGACTTTCACACGAACGGCTTACTGAATTAATTATACAAAAATTTACTCAAGTTCCCCGCTAAAATAGGAACTGCACGATCGTTACAATGTTCGAAAAACTCAAGTTATTCACAAAAAAAGGAGGGAATTGTGCGCCAGTGACCAGCACGAAGCGCAAGAGCCTCTGCGCGGACGGCAGAGCACTGAAAAATCTAACTCTATTGTCTTTTATGAATTCATTCGCCTCTCACACTTTTCCTCGAGCCAATTATTGCATCGCAGATGCAAATCAGAGCTCAATACCTGGTCTCGAATACATAAAATATCTATATACGTTATATATAAATGTTATTTATGAACGTTATTTATAAACGTGACTTATAAAGATTAACTTTATCGAGCAAGATTCTTCGAATCTGTCACAATTTTTTTAAACACGCAAACATTTAGTATAACTTTTAATTTTATTTTTCAAATTCGAGAATTCCGGATGTTAAAATAGTTTTGAAACATGGATTGAAAGTTCTGATCGATATTTCGAGGTATCGTGATCATTCGTTGTTGCTATAAGACACAATTCCATATCTAACTAAGAATACCGTTCGATCCCAGGCAAAATTAAAGACCAGACATGGCGAATAAAAACGTACTTTTCTCTAAACATACAATTACAAAGTTTTACGCTCGCTTCTACAAAATTGTTCATTCTTGTACTAGAAAATGTGCCTGTTAATCGACCCGCGATTTAGTCAAAATATTATTTTCCCTGAAACATTAGTGTCACAATTACTTCATTAAAGAGCTTTAAAGTTTTTGTCTTATGCCTATTTGCGCAATATCAAGAAGCCAAATCGTACCTTTCAGGGCAAAAGAAATTTTTTAGACTCTTTTCATTCGATTTGAAATGTATCATAAATTATATTTTTAGGGTAAAGTTTACCTTCAAATGGGAATATTACAAAAATGATAAACTCTCGATCTTTCGGAAACTCGAGGCCTTCTTTCATTTAAGTAAAAAGCAAGGTGTAGGTTATACTTTGAGTAAGTCTTTAAGTACTTGCTCAAGTTTCGGAGAAACAACTGACGCAAAATGGCTTTTATGACAAGATCCTGCGATAGTTTCTCAAAGAAACGTTTTCATACGTTTAAATTGCCCTGTAACGACTTGTGAGCTTTTTTTCCAAGAAGCTTGTCGCAAACAAGTACAATGCCTTACTAGACAAATTGACAGAAATTTATTCACTACTGAATTTATCCTCATTTGGCTTCATCCTGTTCCATTGGTTCCTCGGAAACTTCGCGGGAATGTTCGGGTGTGGTTCTATAAATAGAAAAAAAAAAACTTTTTAAATTTGTCCCGAGAAGAAAATGTTATTAAAAATGAATATAAACAATATTCAATAGATAATAATTCAATTCTCACGTGAGATTTGTAGGCTGTTGCATGGACAAAGAGGCCATCGCAGATACGGTTTCCGTCTCATCGTGTTCTTTCTGACTTGCCCCTATCGCACTCATACCTACAGTGTGTGCAGCGAGTTTAACACATGGCCAATGCGACATCTAAAAATAAATCAAAATATTGTTTTACATTTTTTTATAAATAAATCGCTGTGACAAAAAATAATACAAAATTAAGCTCAAATTAATCACCTGGATTGCGATAGTCTTTTGTAGAGTATCAATCGCATTTTGGCAAGGCGTCCTTGTGAGCTCTTCCTCTCGAAGTGGTGTAGGATCATCACCAAGTAAAGCTCTCACGCATTCTTGGGCCGAGTCGCAAATCGCCGCAAGATCATAGCCGCCTTCCAAAGCAAGAACGACTTTTCCATCAGCTAGAGTGAGCAGTTCCTGCGTCATTCGTCCGAAACAAGCTGGACTAACTTTGTAACCACCCAGGGGTGCTGGATGACCAATAGCCGCATCGAATCCGGCAGAAACAATCACCACGTCCGGGTCAAACTCCTTGGCAATGGGCATTACGATCGTGCGGAATGCCGCGAGATACTCAGCGTCTCCCATCGGAGGGTTTAGACCACCTGACCAAGCTACGTTGACATTGTAACCCAGACCTTCACCTGTTCCGCTTTCAGTTGGACCACCCGTTCCTGGGAAAAAGTTTCCGTCGTCGTGCCTATGTATCGAAACGTACAAAACTCTCGGGTCGTCGTAAAACATCTGCTGAGTTCCATTTCCATGATGGACATCCTGAAAAAATTATAGAATTTTATCATCAAAATTGGTTAGTTATATATCTCTGACAGTGCTGTCAGATTGTAAACTGTATTGTTAGCCAGATTCTTTGCACGAATATTAATAGCGAGCTTATTTACCCAATCCAGTATCATTATCCTCTTCGTATCCAGTTTCTGTTGCAACAATTTGGCAGCTATGGCGACGGAATTGAAGAAGCAGAAGCCCATTGCCTGATTGGTTTCTGCATGATGTCCTGGCGGTCTGACTACGGCAAAGCCATTCTTGATGTCTCCCATTGCGGCCTTGAAAGCGAGATCAACAACGCATCCAACAGCCATTCTAGCTGCGGGCGCGGTGTGTAATTCGTTCCACGTGGTGTCTGAATCTACCCCAACACCTCCACATGGCAACCGCACGAAACTTTTAATCGGCAACTGAGAGAGCTTCGACATGTCCAGTTTCTGTCGATTTAGTGGATTTGTGCCTGTAATTGAAACAATCTAATTAGATTCCAAACACTTGATTAATTTTAAAAGTAAAGATATTCGACGGCTGAGGATTAGAGTGTAGGCATATTTGGAAATCAAGCCACATAGTGGCGCCGATAACTGTCCTCTACTGCTTAAAAATTTGGCTGGGTCTACCTGACGATTAGATGAGTGAGAGAAGCGAAAGATTGAATGATTAACTACATATAACTCAGTATTTAAGTAATTACCATCCGAGACATGACAACTTCCCCCTATAGTTTGAACACGGTAATGGCCATTAACTGTGCGAACCTTTGGTCGTGTTAGGTCTCGTAATGGTAATGAATAATTACTTAAATATTAATAGCTTCGAAAATTTCAGCGGAGGACGGCGCCATTGAAAGTCAGAAGACTAAAATTCTCAGCAGTTGAGGTTGAGACTGACTGTAGGAGAAAGCCTGTGCTCAGTGCAGATTCGTTACTAACTGGTGGTTTGACGTCAACAAGGAAGGTATCTTCGGTAAGTCTCACCGAATAAAAGAGTATGTGCTTCGCTGTGGCAGGTCTGGATTTCCTCAAGAGTGGCCTTTCGTGATCGAACGCGATCGCAGCGCTGCAACAATCCGGTTTCTGATAACCTGGCCCAAACGCTCTGTAACCTGCCTCCATGTTCAGGGTGACCTCTGACTGTTTCACCACAGACGCAGGCGTGTTTCAACATTAGGGGATCGTAGGCTAGACCAGTGGTTGGTCGGTGTGGCGAACCCCGGGCGAAAACGTCTCCTCCACCTCCTTGAGGTCCTGCAATCATCATCATTTATTACTAATGTTCTTGAAATTAATTTAACGGGTTCTGATTGAATTTGTGCGTTTGTAAGAATATTCTTACCTAAATGTACTAGAGGACTAGAGAGCGTCCTGGAGAGTGGCCTAGCAGTTTGAGTACTCCTACTGCCAGAATAGGCCGTGGATTCGTTCTGTAGAGTGTGTCGCATCATAAGATCCCTCTGCTGTTGTAAAAATTGTTCCCGATCTCTTTGTTGCTTAGAGATCTCACTCTCCTCCTGCAGGTCTTTTTTTCCAGTCAGATCTATCACTTCTGATTCCTCGCTTTCCGGAGCCTCGTCCAGCTGATTGGCCTGTCCTCTAGATCCAACACGAGTTAGAACCGTCTGACGGATTTGCTGCTTTAGGTAATTGTGTGCTTGCTGTTGCTGATCATGCAACTGCTTCTCAACCAGGTACTCTTCATAATGAGTCGGTGGTGCTAACATCCCACTCTGGAGCATTGGATGCCCCAGAGGCAAAGGGGCGGATTGTGTTCTACCTAAAATACCAGCAAGGAAGAAGAAAAACAAATATTAGATTTTAGTTTACAATGGAACATTTTAAGGCCTTTTGAACTTTTTATTGGTTAACTTTTTTGGTTTCCAAAGGCCTTAGAGTACGTGCCACGTCTTGGAAGTAAAAAATGTCCTGGAATTATAGATAATCGCGATCCATTTCTAGCTTTTTCAATTTGCGTTTGGGTAATTTTTGCAAAAGGACTGCTTTCCAAGATCATTTCACGAGAATAAAACATGGTAAACAAAGAGTGAACATACTACCTAAAGTCCGGTGACCAGCCTTATGCAGTCTTGCGTGTGCAACTTGAGTGTCTGTAATCGGATTTCCGTACATTGGATGTTGCCTATTGCCTATCGCTTGTTCCAAATTTTGCATTTGCTTGTGAACATACGTTGGTTCGCCTTCAATCACTGTGAGGGATGGATAGAATGGCAGAGTACCGGGCAACATTTGACCCGTAAGTGGCATCCCCAAACGGGCGGTGAACGCTGCCCTGACCTCAGCTTCTGAGACTGGTGCCAACTTTGTACCACTCTAAAAATTTCCAGAATTATGTACATTAAAATTAAATTGAATCTCTTTAAAACAGGATGGTTTAATGATCTCAGATAAAAAGATTTATAGATACCTACGTATTAATAAAATATAATTACCGTCGAGCTGGATGGAACATGAGGTCGACCCAGGGAAATATTGGGCATGGATGGTGAACTAAAGAGGGAAAGGTCTGAAAGACTTCCCTGCTGACTATTGCTGGTTAGTGGACTTCCATACTGAGCATTTTCACTTTCCTAAAAGCAGAAAACGATACAAAATATATTAGAAAAATGCTTGCTTAAGGTGTCAACAACCTACTCTGAAAATTAAAGGAATTAAGAATACTTGGCTAAAAGCGCAATCGACAACATCGTAAAAGGAGCAGCAATTTACAAGACTTCGTAATTCTAGAAGCTAAGGGTAGTTTTTAATTCGATCCTTGGATAGTGACACCGATCTCTCTCCATGAATTTACCACCATTACGGTCGTTTTCAAATTTTTTCCTTAAGCTTCAAATTATTATTTTTTGTATTTAAGCTCACCTCTTGGATGGGGGTACTGCTTCCGGCTGTTGGACTCGACTGGGAATTGTTCATTGTTGGTGGTGAATTAGGCCCAGATTCAGGATTGCTGCCAGAATCTAAAAGAATCGATTTCCCATGAAACTTCTGTCTTTCATCCCTCGCAACAAAACATTTAGATTACACTGAAAAAATGGTCTCTCCGTATTTCTAATAAGAAGATTATGAGTTCAGGATTTCTGAATTTTTCTCTTAGTATGATATGAATTAAGTTAAGTTAATTTTAATTAAATTGAACTATTTTTATACAAATTACAGTATTCATCAATTTGTCGATCTTTCAGATATCTTTAGAGTAAGTTTTAATTCAATTTGAGAGTGGTTTTGAACAGCAAAAATTTTCAACAGTCGATATGCTTCAAGCAATCCGGATACACCGCTCACACCAACGACATTTGACACATTTTTTAATATTAACAAACAATAATTTGTGATAGTGGATGATAAATTTCTAATTTTCCTTCATTCCCTTTGGATGACTCTGAAATTTTTTCAGTGTAAAAGACTCAAGGCGATATTCTTTTTACAATTGCATGGGAGACGATGTAGAACTAGAATGATACTTTTTGGAAATAGAATTTGGAATAAATAAACCTACGTGTTAATAATTTTTCCATGCGGTTACTAGACACTAGCAAAGTCAATTCACATCAATTAATCAAAAACAGGTGCAACAAAATCGAAACAGGCCATCGTCAAACCTTCGCTCACGTTTTCTTTATTAGAGTTTAAAATGGAAACGGTAAATCCTTTAAAAATTTGACTTTTCTGAATTTTATTTTTTTTATTTGTTCTAAAGTTTAAATTTTTCTTGATCAGGTCCATTTTAAATTACAATTGTACTTAGGTTATAAAAAATAAAATATAAAAAGCAGGTTTTGATGCGAGATTCTAATTTTCATGACAAAGTGTACTGGGGTTTAATTTTTTGTGCTTTTTTTTTAGCGTATTTGTCAATTAATGCATAATTAAGGACGTACTTGCTAGGAGTGACTTCCGCTTGAGGTGCGACAGTAGTCGGTCCTTCCTGCGTGCCATAAGGGGTGAATTTCTGGACGCGGCCATGTTCCTCTCCATCACACGCTGCTTTAGTCGCACCTTCAGCAGATTAGGCTCCGAGGCTGGCCGATTTAGCCAGGGTTAGTCATCGTACCAGATAACAGGTACATCAGTCGAATTCTTTTTCAACCAATGTACGCGCAATCACAGTCACACGCACAAGCAGCACACTTTTCAACACGTAATGCCAACGAAAATTTATATGCCTTCCTTTTCAATCATTTAATCAATCTAAAAACAACTGTACGTTACACTTAAAATTTTTATATCTGAACGAACAATAATAAGTTCATATTTAATTATGAAATATTTGAAACAATTATTTCATAATTCTTTTACCTTCATTTAAATTTTCGTTTGCCTTCACGTTTATCAGCAAGCACGTTAATCTGGCAGGGAAAATGAAACGCAAGCATTGAATTTCGCAAAAGCGATTCTTTTGTTGCGTAAATATGACAATTTAACTTAAGGGGTGAAACATTTTAAAGCTCTTTCATAGTTTTAAGAAATTATTTACAAATGTTCGAATTAGAGCCATGCCTGTCTATCGCAATTGAAATTTTTTAACTGAAAAATGTGTTTTCTGAGATAGGACAGGTAGCATTTAAAACGAAGTAGCTTTTCATTAAGTTAAGTTAACCAGGATTTAACTGACAACATAATGAAAATTTATAAGAAAGAAACTTTACAAAGGTTAATAATATGATTATCCACATCAATATAATATGAACATTAGACCCTGATACCTTGTAAAAAATATATAACAAAAAAAGAGGACAAAAACCGTCACCGTTAAAATAATTAAACCAAACCCGAATGTAAAATGTAATAACCATAAACAGAAAGCGAGAGATAAGAATTTGGATAAAATCTTTGCTGTTCGAAGAACATCATTGTTTCAATTAATAAAAGATTCGTTTTAATTAATTGTAAATTTCATTACTCTGCTTATAATTTTATTTGGAAATAAAATTGTGTAACATTAAAAGAATTAAATTAAGTGGCCGAAAAATAAAAGGAGATGAGCAATGCTGATTCATGCTTTAGTAGGCATTCCACTCAACTAAATGGTGTTGACACTCGAATTTTGGTTTTGATTTATCTACCTGTTTTTCGAAGAGGAAAATCATCACCGAACTTTTCCTGCAGAATCTGAGGCATTCGGTAGGGATGGGAAGTATTCGTCGTGCTACCTGAATCCTTCTGGGATTGCAACCTGAAAATCAAAATTAAGAACATTTAGAATAATCATTGAATAAAATGAATCTTTCTTTCAGTTTTAGGAACTTTCTTAAAGGGGCTTGAGTAATTTTCATATTCTTCTGATTTACCGAAATAATTCTACTCTTCTTCAACTAGACTCGGTTGGAATATACCAGTTTTACTATCAACGTTTTGATGACTTAAACACTCTTTTGGAAAAGAGTTAAGATAAAACTATGTAGACTGTTTGTTCGATTGGGAAATGCCGAAATATTCCTAGTTTTAAAATTATTATCCCAATTTTTTAAGTTGAGTTTAAGTTCCCTAATAGTTTGAAAATTGTGAACGCGAGCGAAAAGTGGCTTGTTCAAATGACGTGCAATGTCAATTAACGTAACCGAGAAGCAAATCGTAATTTTCGAAATTTAATGAGACACTCTCATGGGACATATTGGTCATATCGCCGACGGCGGAGGCGGTGGAAAACGGTAATAGCACAACCTGGCCCAGTTATCTGTTTAACTTTGGCGAGACTGAGCCCGACAATATTTCTCAGTTCTCTCTACCAATAAATTCATGCTGTTCTCGTTATGCATTATATTACAGACGCGAACGAATTTCTTCAATGTCCATCACTTTACTAATTTATCTCCTCCCTCACTATAAGCTAAATTCAGAAAATCAATATTCGGATAATTTCTCAATTAATCCTGAATTATATCTTACTTAGAGTATCGATTCAACCAAAAAGCAGGTAAAATCCGTAAATTTTATTACTCTAACCTTTTCAAGCACATTTCAAGAGATTAAATTAAAAATTTTATATGAAAAATTTTTAATACAGTTAGCATCCATCCAATTCATTCCACTACAGATTTAATATTAGACTGGCATATTAATATCAGACTTATTTTTGAATTCTTCGTATGTCTCAACTACGATCCTGATCGAATACTAATAATCAAAAGTTCATTGAATTTCCTGACAGACTCAGAAGCTTAGACGTCAAAGGATTCTCGCAAATGATAACGTGTCGGAAGACACGTATTCGCCATGGAAATTCCTTAGCGTGTGCTTAACTGAATTTTAATTAATTCTACATATCTCTGTATGTAATTGAAGATAAGGGAGCTTATGGTTTGTCATTGCAAAGGCTATGAGTTATTTTAAAATAGTACCAAAACGACAACAAGTTAAGGAAATTCAAATTTAAACCTTTTGATCAGACATTAAGAGACGTTAAAAGATCTAAACTCAAGAGTTTAATAGATTAAATCAGAAATAAAAACTGATAAAATATAATCTGTTGGAGATGAAACTGAAAAAAATTAAGCTTACCAGTTCCTGTATCCGGGAGAACCAGGGACAGCTCCATTAGCTGCAGCTGCAGCCTCCCTTTGTTTTTTGTTGACAATGAAACTCTGTAATCAGAAAAGCTTTGTAAACAGGGGGTTATAGAAAAAAAATCCGTAATACTAGAAATCATCTCATTAAAATAAGAATGTTTACATTTTACGATAACAGTTTGCGTCATAAGAGTTCATGACTCTACACTTTTATTTCGTAATAATTTACAATCGCCCCAATCAGGATTAGCTTTATTTTTAATTAAATGAGTTATTTAAAGTAATGTTTAAATTTTGAAGGTATTTTAATTTTAAAAAACTCTGACGTTTTGAATAACTCAGAAAAAAAAAATTACCTGGAGGCGCTGTTTAACTTCCGTGGATGCAACTGCACTGTGATCATGTTTGTCCTTTTTTCGAAGAGCCTCCAGCCTCTCCTTTTCCCTCCTCTGCTCTTCTAATTGTTTCTGTTGCTCCCATAACTGAAACAGGAACAAATTCTCATTAAATTAAATAAACTATTATCCTTAAAATAACGTTAACAATAAAGAAGAAAACTCTTTTTTAAACTAAAATAAATAAAAGAAGTTTAAATTAACAACTTGACATTTGGGGTCAAAGACCGATTTTGCAACGCGGATTCTGTTTTTCGCTGGAATTTATTTTTAACCCAGTGCATTTATCAAGCGAGTTACTTATCTCTGACAAGTGTGGTAGTCAACTTTCCAGCTAAAATTAATTTATTATCATTTCCTTTTTTAAGAGAACAATTATCAATTCTTTATCGTAGAAAATAGAACATTTATCCATATTGAAGGTAATCATAGTTTATTTATTCTTCTTTTAAAAAATTGAAAAGGAAAAAATTTCTATATATTTTTTTTTTTTTTCTAAGCCGCCTTTTCAAACTCGGTTCCACCAGAAAAAGTGATTTGTAGATTGGTATTTCTCCTGAGGTGAATTTCTATAGTTACACCACTGGGAAATTTAGTATTTTTCCGTGACGAATAAAGAAACAAACACAAAGGTATCGTAAAGCTGAGAGTCGTTTACAGAATAATGTTAAAGTAAAGTGGATTGCTTTCCTCAAACTATCCTTTCTTGATCCTATTTTTATCCTCTTATCTTAACTGTCCACTTTGAGACAAAAAAAAGTTGCAATTCACACTTTCATAAAATTCTAAAATGTGATAGAAAATATATTTTTAAGTTAAAAGCCCTAATTAAGAGTTAAAAGGACATTCGAGATTAAATATTAAATTTATGGCAGCTATAATGAATTCTTTTATACGATGTGACTAACCGTGAGCATAATTAAGGAGACGTCTTTATCAATTTGAAATGTTCGAGAGGGAGAGCTCGGCTAAATTGGTAATTTTCCACGAGTCTGCGATTTCAAACGTGTAACCTGAATTGATTAATATTAAGCTCAAGCTCCAGACTTACATTTACTACTTTCCGATCCAAGTATTTTTTATTTAAGTAGAGATTTCATTTTGTTTTTATTTTAGTTTTGAAAACTTTATTGAAGATTGAAAAAGTTGATAAATTCGGTTGATTTTAATTCAAATGAAGTTCTGAGTCAGATTGAATAAGAAAGATGATTTTAAATTTAAAATAAAAATTTTAATTCTTTATATGCTTTTTATTTTTTAATTTTATTTTAGTAGCTCTGTGCAATCGTAATTCGCGACTTTGCGTTTCAACATAGAACTAGCTCTTCGACTGTTCTATAAATAAATACAGTGAAAGTTCTTGTGCTGTTTTTACGATACAGAGAACCCTCTGAAAGTTCAGGTTTCTAGGCATACCTACACCCAGTTCTTATTATCCACTTGTTTTTAGTTCGTCTCTATTTACGAATGACAAGAGGTGAATAGCAGTTTAAAAAGTTTTAGCACACAGTGATAATGCTATCGGTGTCCACTGTGTATATTTTGAGGCAATTGTAATCAAATTTCTAAAATTTCTAAAATCCTGGTCTAGCTCAGTTAATTTACCTTTGATAATAGACAGAAGAATTTTTAATTCATGGATATTTAATTATTATATGAAAAAGAATTTCAAGAGATTCCAATTGTCCGATATGTCATAGAATTAGGCCGAACCTCCTGAGATAATTAAATCAATTGTGAATCCTTTAAATGGAATTTATAGGTGAATGAGTAACATATCAGGTCCATAATTCGCAAAAGATTTACACGTGTTTGAGATTAAGTGCGAAATGAGACACCTGTGCGAGCAACACCTGCTTATATCACCTGTGAACTGGACCATCGAACTCATAAAACAAAAATAACGACAATAAATCGCGATTCTTTGATATCCAAAGGTACAATCATATAAACGTACTGATTGTTTTTTATTTCTTTCGGTGTGATAATCAGTGAAATAATTAAAGAAAACATTATTACATCATCAGGATTTAAATATTAAATTAATGGTGCAGAGTACTTTGCATTTATTTTATTTTCTGAATCAATGTTTTGCTAATTAAAAATAATTCCAAGTTCTTGGAAGGAAAAAAATGTCGAAACTAGTTTTCTCTGCAAATTGAAGGTTCAGAAAGTCTCAGGTTATCGCTGCAAGCCGAGACGACAGTTTCTATAAATATCCAAAGGCTGACCGCAATCCGTCGACTTCCGGCTTGGCTAGGCTGGACTCATCCGGAATTGCAAACGAGACATTTCGAGTTCGACGACCACAGGGTTAACATTTAAAAAAATTTTTTTATCATTATTTTTATAGGATAGTAACGGGATTAATAAGTCTATAATGTCACTCGGAATAGAATTTGGGAATTAAAGTTGTTTGAATATTCCACGGAATATTCCGCAAGAACTTTGATCGCTGGACGAGAATGGACAAAGTGAGGCTCGGAACGTTGAACGAACTATTCTTGGCTCAGTAAATAAAAAAATTAGAGGGACCCCATAATAGTTTAGTCGATCCATTGAAGGTATTCCGTTGAATAGCTTTGGAAATTTTACAATATTATACACCAGCAAATAGAGTTTTTAACCATTTCTGTCCCATCGACTATTTTCCGGTGACCTTTGACACATGTGTTAACACTCATGACCACGTGTTAAATCCCATATGTTTATCTCAAAGTTTATTTTAGAATCTCATCCCTTATTTTTAGCTTCAGTTTCAAGACTAATTAGTCTCTAAAAATAGATGACCATCTGCTTGAATACTACAAAGTGTTTCGGTTCTTGAAATTAATTCAACTTATGTAAAATATGTATAAATAGTTGGAAGTTAAAGACCATTTTCTATTTTACCAGAATATAATATATAAAAAAAGCAATTACTTCAAAAACAATATTATCAAGCAATTTATTATTTGGAAGACATGTTAAAGTTTTAAGAATATTAAGGAATTACTATTTGTCCGGAAATGCACTTCCCGCATCAAAAATAAAAACAAAGAGCAATTCCCGATTTTCCTTAAATTCCTACTCAGTAGAAGCCTTAATAATTAAATGATGTTAAATAATTAACTTAATATTAAATAATGAATTTTACCTTCAGTTGCTGCATCTGCTGTTCATGTAATTCTGCAAGCTGTCGTTCCTGGGCTTGATACTGCTGCCTGAGAAACTGCTGTTGAAGCTGATGCTGCTGCTGTAGCTGGAACCAAACCCAGATACCTCAAGGGTAATGTTCCCACTTCGATCATCGATTTCAAATTAGTCTTTCAATGAAAAATCACCAAAGACGTTAGACTAACAATGACTGGTTGGTATTCTAACGTCTTTAATTTAATTCTCGAATAACCAAGATGGTCAACAATGAACGATACTAATATATAATAATATTATGTTATAAGTAATTATTATAGCCCTATCATGCGTTTAGTTCTAATATAACCTGTGCTTTCAAATATTTAAGACTTAAATAATGTTAGATCATATTTTAATTTGCAATTAATTATTAATTCACATTTTTTTAAAAGATTCGAGGTCTACAAGTTTACTCTATAGTTTTGATGTGCATGATAATATCAAGACTATATAAAGTCTCAATGACAAAAAAAAAATGTAACTTCTAATTGTAATGTACTGAAAAAGCATAAAAGTAATTGAAATCGCTATAAAATTCGAATATAAACACTTTTTTCGAATTGCAGCTGACATTGAAATTAAAGATAATTACGTAGCAGAAAATAAAATTAGAATCGTACAATCCGAATGCAAGAGCAAGTTATACGTCCAAAGTACAGTGTTTAATTTTTTTCCTCTTCGACACGTGCAAGAAATTCCAGATTCAGAAACTTGCGTAAATGATAAAAACGGAAGTTGAAAAAAAGAACTTGAAACATCATTAAGAATTTTAATTCTAAATCATATTTTGCATTTCGATTTTTCATTTTTCATTTATTAAAGATATTTTTAGTATTTTCATCTTTGAGAAGACTTTTAAAATGATTCTGTTTACTACGGAAAAAAAGAGTTACGAAGAGTATTTTAATAGTGATTTAAGATAAATAAATTTCGAAAAACCAAAAATATTGAAGTATGTGTTTGATTCAGACCTGAGCAGATTATTCAATTTCTTGACTGGGAAGGAAGTGAGTGGGTCGTTGAAATGAGGACTAGTCTGATTTTGTCAATTGACTATTTCCAGAACGAATTGCAAAAATATATTGTAAAAAGGCTTCTTAAGAAGTCTCATAGCCACTTCAACACAGAAAAATCAAGATCAACTTTTTGTTATGTTTTAAGTTTTGTTTTAAGACTATAGATGAGGGCTTAATCTATAGCGTTGAGTCTAAAAACAGACTTAAATTATTGTAAAAAAAAATATAAACCTTTTTTTTTCTGCGACAGAACCACATTTTATTGAGGTCAGACATCTACTAATAATTTAAATAAAAATTGTAGAATAAAATATTAAAAGATTTAAATAAATTATTAAACTCAATTAATTAATTATCTTTTGTTGTGTACGTTTCCTCCACCCGTTCGTTTAACAGAACGTCTATTCAAATTTTTAAATCACCTTCTGATTGAATAAAAATTATCGATGGTCGATTTTTTTTAATAAAACAAATGAGAGTAGTTTTTTTTTTTTTTTGTCACCTTTTATCATGGCTAAAGGACGCCTTGTCAAGCTTGTCAAGATTCACACACATTTGGATTGGGAAAAAATCCCCATATGAAGTGACAGCTATTTTTAATCTTGCGTATTTATAATATTCTACAACAAAGAAACTTTTTTTAATAACTAAAAATTGTGGATATTTTCTATTGAAATTAATTCCCCTTTATTCGTTGAAAGGTAATTACTTTTATTTATACCGAAAAATGAGATTCTATTTTTATATTATCTGCCTTAAAATTTTTATTTTTCTCGCTCTCTTGCGGCAAAAAAAAAAATACTGATAGAAAAATATCGGAAAATAATGTATTCATGTTTATATTAAAGTCACAAGCGACAGATGAATTTGTCCGAGTGCTCGAGTACGAAGGCCCTCTTAAAGATGATACCCCAAGGTGAAATTCCTTTGATTTGGAAGGGATATGCGACTAAAATTACAATTCTGGCATTTGTTTTGGGTTCCTACTTCCTGATTTTCAAAAATAGGGAGTATCCTTCTATGGGAAAATGGTTTCGAAAAACGAAGAAAAAGGATTCAAATGGAAAGGAAATTTCTAAGAAGATTCTAGGGTACCTTCCTATTTAATAAAAAAATATTTAATTAAACAAAAAGAATATTCCTAAAGATTGCTAAAAAAATATTTATAATTTTTTTTTTACTTTTTAGTAAAAGTACATTGACCTACAATCACGAATTATGTCCAATTTGTTTGGGTACTCCCAAATTTGGAGTAAAAGCCATTTGTGGGCATTTGCTCTGTGCAACATGCTTGGCAAGTTATTGTGAGGCAAGGGAAATTTCAGCCCCTCCCCCATGTCCACTTTGTAGGGCACCTTTGGACTCAGTGACCTTAGCTTCCGAACAAGTTAGTCCTAACTTCCATCTAAGTTCTTTTTTTGATTTTTAATGCAAAAATTTTATCAAAATTAATGATTCTTATTTAACAGGGATCGACTCTCTCATTAACAGAATTTGCAAAGGCAGATATAAATCCATCGGAAAAGACCCTCGCTTGGATTCGTGAATATAATTATCATCGAGGACAAATTGCACAGAAAAATTACAAATATCTGAAATTTTTCACTCGTCGTACAATCCTTTTTATAAATTTCTTGACTCTATGTTTAATAATAGCTTTAATCGACACCAGAGTTCAGGTTCATTAATTTTAAAACTAAATTTTATTCCCCAAAGTCACTTGACTATTTTTCTATAATTAATTATTATTTCTAGGCATTACCATGGGTCGATTGGTTAACTTATGGTTCATTTTTGGGAATAATGCTGAGTATCTTCACTTTAATATTATTCGTCATATGTGTTTGGTTCAAATTCCATCAAATCGCTCAAGACTAGAATAACAAATTTGAATTTTAAAAAAAATCGAATTTTCAAGAAATGGAAAAAATATATATTTTATACTCCCCAACGTATAGTTTTAAAATCGTAATTGTACCTACTCTTTATTAAATTTATATTAAAATTCTATACCCAATCTCTAACATTGATATTTTCATTTTAATTCTCGTTTAAGCATAATGATATGAAAAATGGCAGTTTTTATTTTTTAGCTGCTATGTCATAAAATCTGGTGAAATGAAGCTTCAAAGATTGCAAAGTGAGATTTCTGATAAGTAAACAATCAGTTTTTACTGCACCATCGCGCGCGCGCACATACACACGCACACACACGCTGTGTAATCGATGCATTTCCAGATACGACTCAATTTACGTTACATAAATCAAGATAGAAAAAGTTACTTTTATAACAAACAATAATCAATTATAATTTGAGATACGATAGAATTTTTATCTAATATGAAGCTTCGAATTTATCTTATTTTCCATGATAATAAGAAATCGAGGATGAATCAACAGATTTTTTTATAACTTTGTGAAGAACTGAACCAGTACATTTTCTTCTGAAAATATTCGTTTGTACCTTTACTTTTTGATAAAAATTGTTCAAGTTACTTCCAAGAATTTGACGTTATAGATAAATATTTATATTTTTAAAAACTTATCGTTTTACGCAAAAAAAAGTTACGTTAACATAATTATATTTCAAGAATACAGAGCATAGATGCAAGTTTATGAAATTTTGGTACAAACAATACAAAAAGCATTGGTGGAATTTGGAAAATTTAGACGCAAGATTTAAAAAATGCTAGGATCTTCAGAAATCAAAATTTTGTATTAACAAAAATTTCTTCTGACTATTAAATAATTGAACTATGAAATATGTGATGCAGTGACATATCTCTATCAAAGATTCGAAGTAAAATGCGTGACAACGTAAAGCAATGATATAAATAGATGACCTAGATACTGAAACGCTTATCAGTGGAATAGCAATATGCTTTACGTGTGTCATGGCGGTCACCGATTGAAAGCAATTACGTACATGTTGCAGCGACAATGAACTAAAAAGTGATCGAAGAATTCCATATTCAGATATACGAGTTAATAAATATTTTCAACCGCAGATAATTTTATGGCAACTAAAGAACTAAAAACCTTAATGACATTCAAGCGGTAAATTATTGTATGTATTAAGTGAAATATTGAGATGAACTTATTTGGAATCCATAAAGACAGGACGTTGCTTTATAAAACCAATATTCAGATTGACGAATAATGAGATTTTATAATCAAAAGGAGGAAGTAAAAAATATGAAGTTATTTCTCCCTATGTATATAATTATACATCCTTGAATTTGTTTTAATTATTTTTTAGGAATTGATATTTTATGTGTTTTTGTAATTATTATTGGAAATTAGAGTTAATTATTTTCATGAGGAATTCTTTTTAAGTCCTCAAAAGTATTTTAATATGAAAATTTCAATTTAAGATTTCGAATTTTTATAAGTGAATTGTAAAAATTATGACTGTTTTCTTCAATGGAAATTTTTAAGTCAGCTCAGTAAATATTTGAGTCATAATTTAGATTACGAACTAGTATGTTTTTTTACCATTTTAATTTTGTTTATTCAGTAGATTTATAGAGCGGAAAAATTTTTTATATGAAGTTCGAATCATCAAGAAGACTTTAAATTGATTTGGAGCAATTAATACTTATCCATCACTGCTTAATATAGGGATTTCAAAAATATTCAGAACAGTTTAAGGATTTTTTAAGAAATTTTACATTTTTTCATTCCAATTTTTTCTAAGAATTCAAGTGATTTTAAGAAATTATAGGGGGTTTGACGGAATCTTAAAGTTTTCTTTTAAAGAATGTGAAAATAATTCAAAATATTTCAAGAGACACTTTCAACTATTGCAAATAAAAATATTTAGATTGACTATTCGGAAAAGTTTTTCGGAATAGGAAATGACATGATTGCACAGATTGCACTAGACTTTAATTTTTTTTCTATTAAGGTAAACGTACCAGAAATCGTGATGTCCTTTTTATTACTTTTTACTTAAGTTTCAATGAATTATAATTGCTTTTTATATTTTAAAATGATTAAATTCAATAGATTGTCACTAAATGTCTTTTTGAATACATTTTCTTATCATCTATTTAAGTTGTAACCTATTTTTAGGATTACTGGGATCGCCACGATTACTGGGACATCTACCTTACCTAAGGTTTAATTAAAAACTATTATTATTGAACTACTTTTTTAAAAATAACAAGTAAATAAAACTTTTTACATTACCTCGAGGATTTTTTGTTGAAGTGCCCTTTCATTTAGCGTTGTGGGGTCGGTGCTTGAGGTGTGGTATGTGCTGGAAGTCAGGGTGGCAGTTGCACCACCTGTTCCCAAATCACGTGGCCGTGAAATCGGCGATCCAGGAGTGTCTCTGGCCATGTCTACACACATGTAAAATGTTTTTGGTAAACATGAGTGTCCAATAAAGTCCTCAGAAATTTGTCTGGTTTTCGCGGGGTCATAGGGACTAAAAGCACTTCCGTGATCCACCGACACTTTCATTATGTATTATTCAAAATGAATCAAGAACCATGAATTCTCAATTAGATACTCAATTAGATACTCAGTTCCCGATAAAAATTATATTGTCACTTTTACCACAAATCACTCGCTTCTTTCGTATTACGATTCTAATTATTAACTGCACATTATTTGCACTCTATTTGAATATATTTCTTACAATAATTTGCAATTTTGTATGGTCTATGAATGTTCAGAGTTCAATAAATTATCACTCTTCCGACGTCTTTTCGACATTCTCGCATAAGAAGTGATAGCGACAATCTTTAAGATTTTTTTCTCTCAGACATCTGTTCAGAGCCACTGTGAGTAAACAGGCTCAGTGGAAATGATAAACTTGTCCTATGGCTCTTCGGAAAAATATAGAGATAAAGAAAATTAAGACACTAGCAGTCATGAATAAATATAGATCACTGGTTTCAATTTAAAAATAGAAAAAGTCGAGAACTTCTTGAACGAGGGAGATAAATAGACTGATGTATGTAGTAGGGAATCATTAGAAAAAGTATGGAAAGTATACACTGAGTTGATGTTTGCTGCACGAACGTCGAGGCGCGACTGAAGTGAACCACTGATTATTCATTGTAAATAATTCCTGGAAGAGGAGTGATGGAAGCGTTTGGATGGGTGGGGAGGGGGGTGAGGGCAGTGAGAATATAATCAGTAAAAAGAAGGGAGGAAATCTCCCACTAACTTATTCAATATCATTACGATCTTATTGCGAAATTTTGTCTTCTATTATTAAATGAATGGAACGTAAGAAGATGCCGTAATACAGATTTATTTCCATCCTATAGTTAATAAGAGGTTTGGGAAACAAAAGTAACTATATATATACATAAGATTTCAAATATAATCCTTTCAGCTGATTCTATTTGAGGGTCTTTATAAATTATGTAATACTGAAGACAGTATTAGCGAATCTTTTCATCCACCTACACATATCTGAATATTATGTCATTAGGATTATATTATATTATATTATTATTTCTTACGTTATTGACGATTGAAATTGGTCCTGTGAAGATACATGATGCAATATATTTTTGTGTGACCTAGTTCGAAATATTAAATGGA
>JAUESI010000029.1:12609633-12622188 GCA_032275145.1 Synergus laeviventris
TGACGATTGAAATTGGTCCTGTGAAGATACATGATGCAATATATTTTTGTGTGACCTAGTTCGAAATATTAAATGGATAAATTTAGCTACTGCAGTTAATGAAAATACAACTGATATGTCAGGGAGGTAAAGGCTATTATTAACATTAAAATATATATTTCAGCAGCATTTCTGTAATGTGACCCTCTTTTAAACAATCCTAATGCGTACACATTTTTCGCACATATACTATTCTGCAATATATATATATATAATTGTATTTAATGTTTATCTGAATTGTTGCTGATAGCATAACATCAATAGATAAGTAACGTGTACAAGAAATTGAAAACAATGGAGAAATCCGCAGAAGATAAGTTTACATTTCCTCCCAACTTTAATGAAATCTACTTATAAAATGTATTATTAATCGGTTTATTTCTCTGTTTACAAAATTAAAGAATCCAATCGGTTATATGAGAGAAATATTTTCCGTATCGTGATAATCCGTCACACACTGAATTCATAAACTGCGTCGCGCTAAAGTGTTATTTACTCAATAGTAGTGAAGAAAAACGTATAAGAGACTCTAGGAATAATCAGCAATCGTGCACGTGAACTTGGTTCATAAGATTTCCTCAATACAGAATAAAAGTGAGAAAGCAAAAATCACTTGTCGAGAGATATAGAAATTTGTGCCGTATTATAGACTACGTACAAGTTTATTGTGTTGAAACCATGGCATTTTCCCTAATGTATATTTGGTAAGATTCAACTTATAAACAGAAGATTTGCCGAAGACAAAAGTGAATTCATAACTTTTTATAGCAATATAGTATAAATCACGGCCATGCACTTGTGAGAAACATGCAATAAGTCAGTGTCACGAACGTCCTACGTATTTGTGCAAGTGCTCGTTTGTATGCCTGTTGAATTTACGTAGATTTGCTCATTTGCACATTTCCTTCTCAGACTATTTTTAGAAAGAGATATCGCTGCCTTATCGAATTCTTTCACTCACGATTATTACGCAGATTAAAGGATTTTCAAGCATAAGAGATAAAACAAAAAAGAGACTTTAAATACTTTTCAACACAGGGAGGCTACAAAATTAAATTTTTCAAATTCACTGACTTTTCCGTGACTTTTAGACAAAGTTACCCTTTAGAAAATTATTAAAAATGCAAATAAATTTTCAATAAAACATAGAATCTAGTCAAAGAATATCCTGGAAATTATTTATAATACCTTGAAATCATTGGAAATCTTCTAAAATCTGTTAAATCAATTTCTATTTTTCCTGAAAGCTATTCGCATTTCCCTAATTCCGTAACTTCCCTGAAAAATTAAGTTGAATATTTCCAACATTTACTATTTGAGTTTCGATCGGATTAGGAGTATTTGATCGGATTTAATGAAGCGTAACTCTGCGAGAGAAAATCGAAGCAAGGATGGTTCGCAAAACTAAACTAAAGGGTGGATTAATCACTGCTGCCTTTGACGTCATTCATTTGTTTTGCCCTTATTTGCAATCTGCAATAGTTACCCGAGCAACCTTTGATCTTGGACGAGCTAAACCAGTTCCTTCGATCGGGTATCGACACTTTGAGTTGCACTGATGTAGTAATGCTGCAACGAAATCCGTGAAAGAGGTCGGAAAACCGATAACGAGCGACTCTCTCTACATGGAAGATTTCTGAGTTGTGAAATATCAGAGAGTCACAGTCCATATTAGTGGAGGAAAATTTTATTTCAGGAATGCCTTATGGATGAAAAGCTTGCTATAAATATCCCAGATATTTAAAGACTTATACAACGTTAATACAAATATCTATACTTCAAATAGGTGAAGATATTTAAAAGACTAATAGATAAAGCGGCGTAGAGAAAGAAATATCTGACAAACAATATGAGTGAGGATATCAATTTTGAAAAGTCATTGTTTTTATACTTTGCACCAAATTTTGAAATGGTTACGAGGTATCAACAATAATCAGGAGAGATAAATTTCTGTCCAAAAATTGCAATAATGCAGAGGACCCTTTAAATGTCTGGAGTAGTAAGAATAAATATTAGATTAAAAGTTCTAAATGTCTCGATGGGAATTTATTTTTAAATTTGAGTGATTGACTCACCTTTTTGGGGCAGGTGCGTGAAGGCGGACGTTATTTCAACACTTCTGTAGCCCACGTTTTCTGAAACAAATGTCCACGGTTTTAGAACATGTTTCAAACACAAAAAAGTGTATTTTTGACTTATTTCTTACGTTAGATTCTATTTTTATAAAACGCGTACACATATTTCGCTTGTTTTTATAAAATTAGTTATCATAATAAATCAATAAACTGATTTTACAAATTTATCGAGCGAAATGAAGTGTGGAGCATAAACAGAAAATTCCCAATCATAGAGCGAGCTGTCAATAAAATTGATTCATCGAAAAATAACAAGAGAATAAGCCGATTTTAGAACAGAATTGGAGAAAGATGTTTTTATCTATATGGATATGTGAAATATTCAGGCGATATTATCGAGCGTTTTCATAATCCAAGAATGGTACTTATGAGCAGGCTATTTAAAACCGAAAGTCGATAAGGACGCGCTCGAAAAATACAGAGCTGAGCTCATTTCGCGATTAGAGAGATTCCAGCATTTTTACGTTATAAAAGAATGATGAGTTGTTTTACAAGTAATTATTTTTCCTAATTGAGCGACTGGATGTAAAAAGTGGATACAAATATTTCGTTCTAAATTTCGTTTGTAAAAGTGGTATAAAAATTCTTCAGAGTAACAATGGGATAAAAATATTTCTCAGATATCAAAAAAGAATCAAGGAAAACAATTATTATTTTAAAATAGAGAGAAGGATTCTTATGTGAAGCTTTAACTTGCGAAACGATCATAGCGAATATTTTTTATGGAATGGAGAGACAAAGGTGTACCCTTTCCCTGAAAGATTCCTGATGTTTATATGCCTTGGGGCACAATAAGGTGCAGCATGATTATCATTCCCAGCGATTCCTTACAGGTGAGATTCTAGGCTTTAAACATCCACTAGAAGAGCTAAAACGTTCATATATTTTAAACTGAAGGTCATCATAGTTAAAGACCTATCTCTAAACGCTATATATATATATATGTGTATCGCGCAACGATAACCCTATCTAACATTTTTTCAATTTCAATTCTGCGACGCATTAAATCCACTATATCAATGATCAATCATCAACACTAGCTGATCGAATCCAGTTTCATTTTTTGAGGCTTTTTTACAATCGAAGAAAAAATAAGAAGTTGTCCTTGACTCAAGAGATGTGACGTTAGAAGTTTATTTTTGAACGTAAATAAAAGGTTGAAAAAAGTGGACAGCTGTTTTAAGTTCAGAATATATTTCTGAGAACACGTTAGTGTGTGAGAGAATACGAGAAACTATAGGAGTGAATAAAAACATAAATAAAAAATAAAAAGAGAAAAAGAGCGAGACGATGGGAACGATGATTGGCGATTCATATTTATTGGCTCATTGGCTCGATAAAGTCATCGTGCTATAAATAGGTAACAAAGGTACAGTGGCGCGTGAATATTCAAGTTGTCTATATAATAATAAATGCGACTCCATTCTTATTAAATGAAACTTAATGAGTTTCAGTTATTATTAGCTATATGTCACAAGGAACTTATAATCTTTCAATAATCTTATCTAGAATTTTCCGTTCTAGTTTTAATTTATTGAAATTTATGGCATTTGAATTTTAGGTTGAGAGCGATGTGGGTCTGAAAAAGTGTAATGGACGGCGCCTCAGGTGGTACGAAAAGGAGCGAGTATGCGAGGTCACTGTACGCAACATTCCTTTGGTTCAAGTCCAAGGCTACGTCGAGAGGGCCCTCCCGATAATCATGCCTCTTATTCGCTCAGCCTTAACCAGCAGTGAGATTTTTCAATAAATAACTCCAAAATTCGTTGCCAGATTCCTAGAAAATCGATTTTTTAGTTGCAGAATACTTAGGTATTTTTAAATTATACAGCAACAAAGAATCAAGGTAAGAAATATCAGAAATATCTGTCTTCAAAATTTCTACCTCGTTTTATAATTTTCCTTATCATTAAGGAGGATATTTTGCCTGAAAAGCAACATTGATTAAAGAAAATGACATATTTCTGTTATTGCCACCAGTGAAGGGTGCAGTTTTTCTTGAAAGTATTGGATGATTGATATTACAACATTCCACAAGCGAGTCCCCGGTTCTTCTGCGATTATGGCGGCCGCAAAACATGGACGTAAAGTAAATGATCGCCGCTGATATTGCGCGGTGACATTTAATAATTACCGGCTGAATAAGCGTCAATGAACTTTTACTGCGATGATCGAACTTTCATTTCAGAATATCGCACGAAGAGAGGTGGTGTTCAAGATAACATTTTCACCCAATTTAATACTAATTGACTATTTTTCTGTTAATTCTGGATAAAACAGCATTTAAACCACAAAAGTAGCAAAAATTTCTAAACGTGCCAGTATTATTAGGAGTAAATCCTATGTCTATAATTTAAAGCTATACCAAGGAATTCCTCTATATCTTGATCCCTTAGCAACTGCACCTGTGGGGGCAATTAAGAAATAATTTCAGCATAGAATTGAAAGCCAACGACTGTATCTCGTCGCTACGCATATGGGACTAGATTAATATTATTATAGTGTCATATAAATGATAGTGGCTGCTTGTATAAAAGGTTCTAACATGGTAATGAACGGCATACTCTCTCAGGTACAAACAAGATGTAACTGGCGAAGCCTGGGAATGTCGAAGGGGCTATTGGCTAAACGGCATGCTGCAATAACAGTGTTACATTAATTGGCATACGACTAGGGAGAGAAATCTTAACTGTGATGAATGAGAACACGGAAAAAGAAGATCGAAAGAAATGCGACAGAATTTACCATTTAAAATGCGCTCTGAACGCATTTTTCCTGGAAATTAGTAAGTATTACTATTTTAAATTGTAACAAATTACGATTTTAAGTAGTAAAACTTACTAAATTCCAGGAATATACTTTCAGAGCGCATGTTGACTATTTTAAATGGTAAATTCAACCATTTTCTTTTTTCCGTGAATATTAATTGTTCCTTATATACTTATAGATATGCCAAAGATATATTTATAATATATTCAGGGTATCTACTCAATTTGGCATGAAATTATCGAAAAATTTCCGGATTTTTCTCGCTTGCAGGAAAAATAGCATAGAGGGAAATAGTACATTGCGAATAAAATAGGCGATGTGCGAAAAACATGCTCACATCAACACATCAAAACCAATGGCTGGCAGCCTCAAGTTGAATAATGTAGGAGCCTTCATGCTCGTTCGCGGGTTTATAACGTGTGAAGGATACGCACTCGTTCTGCCATATAGAAGAGGGATCAAGTTGTATAAATAATAAATGACTGTTCCCACTGGATATGTGGAATTTGATGTGAGAATTCACCACAGTGATCCAGATTAAAGTTTAAATGGATTCCAGGCTTCGGTGAAAAAATTGTGTCAGCTCATCGACTCGAAAGAGACATATAAATTCATGATATGATAAAAATAATATACACAATTAATGAGCAAAATCGATTTTTCATCTCTCGTGAATATTATACTTTTGCGAGTTGAAATGCGGCGGAATAAAAAAAGAAGGTTCATTTAACTTGCAATTTAAACGGAAAATTTATGAAAAATTTTTTGCTGTTTTTCTTAACGAACAATGGTTTTGCGGGAAAAGTGACATGGTGCCATTGTTGCACGCGAGATCATGCGAGAGATCGTAGCTACATACATTCACTGTATATAATATAATAGGATGGTATTTTGCAGCAGAACTAGGAATTAGCATTTTGCATATTCAGATCTATGAAAAGTAACGTGAAATGTAATGTGAGACGATATAAGGTTACACGCAACTTATTCTCCTAATGCTAATTAGGAAATCCTAATGTTGTTAATTCGCATGCACACTCACAAATGGCTCATTATCTTCTTTTTTAATTAGGAATTATCATATCAGGATTCCACTATTGTATCTTCCTTCGCTACACATGAGTCTCTCTCTTATCTTTTGCATCTTTAACAGTGGAACGAGTATACGGCTAATTGCAACGTTTACTATTCGTCTATTTTAATACCTTCCCGATGTTGCGATAAACTACGTTTTTATATCAGCAGCGGTTATTCAGAAACAATCACCACAGAGAATGAATTTATCAAAATCATATTTTTCATAATTATGAATAATCATCGCTTGAGTAATAACAAGTAATGAATAATTAAGTAAGCAAATATTGTTAGAATTTACATTATTTCGTTGAAACAACGTTAATAATATTTAATATATTACTTTTGAAGTACATACAAATTTTATTTCCACTTGAGCACTTTGAAAAATCGATTTTATTGGCAAGGGGAATTATAATACAGGAGTATTTGACCTCTTATTTAATGACTAACAACTCTATAATTATTGTCACTTTTATAACTTCCATAAATACCTGTCGGTGAAATAGAGACTGCGTATAGAGCATAATATTATCATGTTTAATAGTATAATATTAGGAACGTTTTCTACCAATAGAAAATGTTACCAATAGACTGATAGAGAGCGCGACATTCAGTTGTTCATCAGAGTAGTATATTGGTATATTTATTGCTGATTCGGATTTAGAGAGTGAATGGAGAACCATTACTCAATGGATAAATAATATTTCAATAAAGTGCCGGTAAGACGATATTACTACGATTGTTTTGCGTGGGTGCAATCGAATAACAAACTGCCCCACGCGATGCAGTGAAATATTAAGCCAATATGCACCCGACACTGTAATACTCGATTTACAATTGTAATTAAATCGATTCAATTATCATGCTTTAACGCTCTTCCGGATGCTTCCTACAGCACGGACAACATTTGTAATGCATTAAATATTTTCCAGCTTGAAAAAGTTTCCAAATGTCCTCCAAATGACTATCATTACTTATCACCTTTCAGCTTTTTTCTGTGAAGTTAATTTCTAATATTACAGTAACAAGAAACGTAGCTAAAACATGCTGACAGGAACGCGTGAGTCACTTGCATGACGCGATTCACCGATGGATTACATTTGTTTTTGCAAATGCACCTTTTATATAGATGATATTCTAAAAAAAACAGTCGAGGTAGAGTGTAGCTAAAAAAGTCTGAATTAGTCAAAACGACATTTTATACTTTTTAGACGAAAGGAAAAAGTTTGTGTCATCTGCTTAATACGTCCGGCCGGCGGCGTTTTTATGAGAAGCGCAAAAAATGGCCTATTTATGTACAAAGAGCGTCTACGAGCCAAGACAATGAGATATGACATTAATTAAGATAATTGCTAAGACCAGTGCCCTCCCACAACAAAGTTCTCTCCGGATGTTCACACTTAAACCCCTCTATAACCGCTAATTATAACAAGAATGTCCACGCGTCAAGTGTCATAAATAGTGTCTTTTATATCACGGAGGCAATCATTCACATTCATTTTTCAAACATTATAAAAAAAAGTATGAATATGATATGAACAATTTCTGTCTGACACAAACAAATAAATCATGTTTGTCAAAATGCTTCCTAATTTTAGATTATTTTTGGTGATGCGATCCGAAAAATTCAAACAGCGATGAATGAGTGCTAATAAATATGTAAATAAATATAGCGAGCGTGGCCATTAACACTGGGTACGAAAATACCTGAGTGCGTATATTATAAATCCCGGGAATTCCGAAGCACCTAGACGGTTTGTCAATGCTGCTGGCAATGTCGGCAATGATTTCTGGCTTCGCTCGCTCCTCGGTCTAGGTATATTCAATGTCCGTTAAAGCCAGCCTACTAATTTCCACGGTCAATTACCATGCATTCTCCACTTCCCTCCATATTTCTCGTGTGTTGAGACAGGTTGGTGTGATTCAAAACTATCTCTTTAAATTTTAATTTAAAGTTCCTGTTTAAAAAATTTGTCAAATAAGAATATTTATCAATTCCCGCACAGTAGACACCCTGTTTCAGGAATGTAGACACCTTGAGTAATATGGAAAAATACTTGAACAAAAGAATAATTAATTAAATCCGACCCAGATATAAGGCTGGCATTTATAATGAATATAAGAGAAAAATAGTTGATAAAATCAGAAAAGGCCTGAGGGGATTGAGTTGGCAGTGTTTAATCAGTAGAGCGTCTGTTCATTAAAATCTTACAGTAGCTATAACGCGTTTATTTGTTACACGACTTAATATGAAGATGATAAGACATACTATTCGCGTGGGCAGGGCTTAATTGCGACTTAGTAATCATAATTGATAGTTCTATGCTAGTTATTATATAATCTTGCAGTAGTGTACTAGCTTTGAACGTAAATCCAGTCTGGCGGGAGAATGTAAACGAGGCGAAACGAATCTTGTCCGTATATATATATATAAGATAGACCGGGTTAAAACTAACGACGTGTCAGTCGATATTGCATGCATGTCCGTTTACTCCGCCAACGCATGTCACCTCTTTCATTTTCAGATTTCATAAATATTTCCCTTTAATCCTTGCAAAACTATAAACCACTTTAGGCAAGATTTTTGAGGTCTGTTGATATACATTCCCAAAATTCTAAAATATTTATACATTTACAACTTCCGATCTTTTTAAGCTTTGCATTCATTCATGGAGCACGGCCTACATTTTTTGCGAATGAATTCCAGACGAAAATACGAGCCCTTGGCCGAAAGAAATATTTGTTTGCGCGAGGTGAAGCGATTTATTGAGGTGGTTTTTTCCATGCATATACGCGAATGTAAATCAGTGAGGGAGCTGCAAATAAGAAGAAGGAGAAGAAGAAGCACAGAAGTGGTTAAGATGAGTCGTAGTCAAAATAAAAAATTTTTTAAATCTCCTGGCGCCTCATTGGAAAGGTTAAGACAATTGTACGGTGCGGCGTCATCCGGTGCTATGGAGTTTACACCTTGATGGTGTGTGGCTTAGTTATTATTATAGCGGTCTAATGTTGGTGCGTAGGTCAACCGAGTAGTTCGCTGCTCGTATAAAAATATACAAGAGTGTGTGTTTTCTGTGTACCTTCTTTTCCAAAGAAAGAAAAAGAGATAGGTGGTGGGTGGCTGGAAAGAAATATAACTCATCGCTGTCGCGAAGAAGGCTGATCATCCTTCTCGGTAAAGCTTGGATGAGGGTCTTGATGAAAAGCACTACAACAGTGGTGATAATAAAGTGATATGAGGGCGCCTTTATTCTGGAAAATAAACAGCTTTCCAATAAGTTAGAGACATTTATATTACATATTTATCATGTTTCAAAACATTGGTTTTCAATTATCATCTCAAACTAAGGAAAAATTCGACTTTTTACATTGAAACTAAATTCAATAATCGTGGTTTCTAATGCATTCCTGACCTAAGCTTGATAAAGCCTCGCGTAAAGTTCTTTTCTTTTCTTTAGGCTCGCGTTGGATGTGGGTGGTAATGCGCATGAATTTATCGTTTGTTTTCGCCGCTGTCGATAAGGCTAGGATGCTGATAAAACCAGTTGAAAAGTAATTTCCTTCTCCCACTTCTTACTGAGTCTTAACTGTGTCACTGACCGAGAATTAAATGACGCGTAGAAGAGAGCCTAACCTTATGTTTGCACACATGGGACTTCTAGCAAAAAAGCTTGCAAGTTCTGGATCTAGAAGATCAGTCAGTTGAAGTCAGTTGAAGAGTCAAGAAAACTAATGATCAAGAGCACACTCCTTTTGCTGAAAAGATTCAGAGAATTCTAGACAATTTCAAATCAAAGGATTTTTAAATGTTTTGAGGGATCTCACTAAACAATTAAGACAATTCGAGGTTCGAAAACTTTATTTATAAAATAGCTAATCGCTTTTCTTGGAAGGAAGCCTAAGGCATGCGCTGGGAGCGATGGGTTTAACCTCAATATCAAGCTGCATAACTGAACTGAATATATAATTAAGTAGGGAAATTTTATGAAGTTGTTGTATACAATCGGATTGCCTTGAGGTTAGTGGAATATTTTGTGTAATTTAGGATACAAAGAACTTAGGTAGAATGTGACAATAAAAATTTTCAAGAGAAATGATAATTAATAAGGAATGACTAGGTATGTTATTTTTCTAAAAATAAGAATTCCTGATTTGATTTTGCAAATATCCTGCAGTTATTTCCCTAGATTTTGCATGTGAACTATACTCGAGGATCGGGCATATTACTCGAAGTGAATTATTGAACGTTGCAAATAGGGAGTCACGCGAACTATACTGAAGTTAAGTTAGGTCAGGAAGGTAGGTTTGTAGGTTGCGATTCGAGGCTATTCATTTCTGCAGTCCTTCCAATAATTCCAAAATAACTCAAGGTGCTTACTAAATCAACAATAGACTATAGAGTTGTCAGAATACAGGAGTTTATGATACGTATTTTAACAAAAAAAGTAATTTTTAATGAATCTATTTGATCATTATTCAAAGATGTGTTTATATTTTCTTTTAGAGATTGAAAACCGTCATTTTTATGAGTGAATTGGCGGGAAGTGTCATCCATGCATGGTTAGGCGAACTGCCAAGTGATTTTACTAGTGTCTTAATTTGTTGGTTTACTGCGATACTCTTCCGTTTAGAATCACCGACCCACTGACGTAAAGTATTTATCGTCGAGTAGAGAAGAAATAAATTCTTCTGAGATTTGCAACGGCAGTGAATTTAATTACGGATCATAAAACTCTACAGTAGTGAATTATTTTTAGACCAAACTAGGGTTTTCGTAGTTTACGTTAAATTTGTTGAATTTTCTTTCCTTGAATGAAATGATGACGGCATTAAAAAACTATTTGCTTTTGAATACTGATTTAATCTTTATACTGATTCATATCTTTATACTCTTTGTTAGTTCATTGTAGTTTGCACGACTAATTAAAAACAAGTGCTTTGTTTTAATCCTAATTTCAATATAAAGTGTGAATTTGGAAACCTTGTTTTCGTGCTATAGCTCACGTATTTGCCTTTAAGTCTCTATGTCAGTAAATACGTTTCGGGTGTTACATTTCGTAATACCAGTTACCGCGATATACCCCTACTTTGCTCAACTAACACCCCCTCCTTTGAGATCCACTTCCCCCTAGTCTAACATACTCGTATCCGTTGGCTTTGTCTCTCTTTGTGACAAATTTAGATGGTGCAGTCTAAAAATATAGCAACCAGCGACTAGAAGCCGTCGCACTTATTTTTGCCGACGGTACGTCCACGTGTTTCGAAGAGCGTCTGTTTCTATGAGCACATCACATATGGCAAGAGACTCTCTTCTGGAAAAAGTGGTTAATAGCGGTCTTGGAATTTCCTTGGAAATTTGTTCCAAGTAGAGAGACTGTTTAAAATTGGAATGCTTCCAATCTTGGAACACATCTAAGTTTGGGATCTTTCGAAATTTGGGACACTTTCAACTCTTGCAGTACACACTTGTTTTGATGATCCTATCTAAAAAAAAGTGTCATGTTACCATTAATATCGAAAATATCGAACACACAATTATTAAAAACCTGATTAGTTTTTTGGAAATTGCGTGAATTGTGCGAATGTGCCGAATTTTAAAACTATCTTTAGATTATTAGTATAATTATTATTAAAGGATTTAAGAATTTTAGGGATTTGAAGGTAATTTTAGAAGAGCTTAAATATAAATATGAAGAGCCTTTTTCATTTACGTAGGTTTAGGGAAGTCGACAAAGGTCACCTTATGACTTCCAGAAAATGCTTCCATAAATTGTATAGAAGCACGTTCAAACCATAATTTTATTGTAATCAAAATTAAAAATCGAGAGCGATTTACATGCCAACCTCTTCTAGCTAGTGTGTTTGATCTCCAAGATTAGAACAAGGTCTATAAATAGGGTGACATTTGTGAATAACGGTTGCTACGAGTCTTTTTCAGCAGACAAGCCTCGTCAGTGGTTGGTCTAATAAGAAAACCTTTGTTAAAAAAAGTGCCACTGTTAAATATAGTAAGCTGCAATGGTGACTTTTAAATGATAACATGTAGAAAAATGATGATCATTATAGTGCAAGTAAAAGTCATCAAGATAATTTTTTATCAATAAATCTTATCCTTCATCGTAGACGTTTCCGTTTGGGTTCGTTGATTTTCATGATGAATCTACAGAAATTTCAAGATAAAAAAAACTATTTGTGGAAACGGAAACTCGTTGATTTCACTCTTTCAAAATAAAAATCCGTCCTTGAGTCACCCTATCACGAAATTTCTGGAATTCGAGTGTAATCTCGAAAAAATGTTTACAAAAGAACGCACGAAGAGAAAAATAAGACTAATTTTTTAATTTAAATTTGCCAATTTTATTACATATTTGTACCAATGTTACAAATATGTACTTTTTAACCTTACGTCACCGAGTTCAGTGAACCCGAATGAGTACATCGTATCTTAATTATTATGTTATTTACATATTATTAATTATATTATTATTTTATTATCAAAAATGTCCCTTCTAACACAAACTCATGGTCATTTTTG
>JAUESI010000029.1:12625629-12637949 GCA_032275145.1 Synergus laeviventris
CCCTGGCCCGCCCAGACAGACCTGAACTATTAGCGGGATGTTGAACTTGGTCGAACGCCTTAACATATATATATATACGAGCTCTGAGAGCGCCGACGGCGATTGTAATGGTATGTCGAGACCTTAACATAAGACGCGCTCACGACTCTTTCTGATTCACATTACATATCATTACATTGCATATCTCAAAAATCACAATTTATATCAAAAATATATTTTTTAAGTGATTTTTAGTAACGGCAAGGAATTCTTGAAGAATTAAAAGAAGTTTTGAGATTTTCAAGAGATTTCATAAAATTTCAACACATTTTAATTATTTTAAATAATTGCAAGCGATTAAACCAATTTAAGTGATTTTAAGGAATTCTTAAAATGATTTTTGAAAACTTCAAGGAATTTCAAAGAGATTAAGCAAAGTACAGATACCCTGATTCTGGAGTAGTCATGATTGATCTGCATTTAATGATTACACTGCAATTGTTTTTTTTCTCTATGCGATGCCAAGCAAAGATCCTTTACGAGTCATTTTTCTCCCGCTGAGGAAAGAGATTTCAATCAGTGGAATCAGACCATACGTATAATGTCGTCACTGAGAGGCTCGAGAGACTTTGCAACACAAATTCGATTACAATTTCTGATAAGTGTCTTAAATAGAACGAAACCTACGGAAAATTTTTCTCTGAATGTGAAGGAATAGATATTTCAAATTCACACAACTTTGAATATTATCTTGCAAGTTCACACTCTGCGAAGGATATCCATCAACAACAGTAATCGTTTTTGCGTAAGACAAGAAACTTAATTTTCATTTTCGAATAAGAGGAAAAACTAGTCTTTTTTCTGACCTCGGAAGTCAGTTATAAAATCGTTTAAGGCATCTCCAATGATGTAACGAAGCATTTTATTGTATCATTCGTTTCCTGAACGCTATCTGATTGAGCACATGTTTTTATTTTTTATTTTTTTTATACACTAACTTATGTAAGAGAAAAACCTTTAAAAAATGTAGCCGTAACCGCAAAAGTTGCAGAAAAATGATTCGACAGTAAGAGGATCATAGCTGATTCATTCAGACAGTTTTTGCCTCTTGCTTGACAATTAAAACGAATTATCAGAATCAGATTATTTTTAGGGTGAAATTTACGGCCATTTGGATATAAAGAATTTCAATCCAATAATCATCTAGTACTTGAAATTAGAACAGCACATTTTTCACACTTAATCTGTTCATTTCGATTCGATCTCCAAAGCAAAAGCCGATGCGTATCGTACAAGTAGGCTCACCCACGTGCTGACATTCGGCACATTTACGCCGCGAATAACGATAAATATAGAATCTCGGGTCAGGTTAGGTCGGATAAGTTTTGCTCACCCACTGTAAGCCTTTGAGCCTTGAAAAGAGATGCAGAAGGGAGCGCATCAACATGGATCTCGATTTCACGATACCTATTCAAGATTCAAAGTATAGCCTTGATTCAAATATATTAGAAAAATAAATTCTAGAAACAGAGGCTTATCGAAAGTAGGAAAAATTTTCTCATTTCACGAAAACATATAACGTTAGGGCTCAAATCCTAATGTACAACTTTGCGGAAGCGGAAATTATACATATGTCGTTTGTATACGCATCACTTATTATCCAATCCAAGGGGACAAAAAGGAGCTGTTTCTACCTATAGCTGAACCTTCATTAGACCTATAGTAAGTCTATTATAGTGATCGAAGAAAGTCGAATAACGATCAGGGTGAAAACCTGGGAAGAAAACCTAATCAGAGTGAATGAAGAAATATAGCTGCGAATCCAAAGTGTCAAATGACTACCAATTTTGAATTATTGCGGGATGTTCTGGATAAGCGACATATGCCAAATTACGAAAAAGTATATAAAGTGAAATGATCAAAAGTAGAGAAAAACTATATTTATTGTACAAATTGAAGATTTTCCTATCTAAAAAAAAAGTGATGTTATCTCGATGTTATATTATATATCTCAAACATAGAAGGATACATATTTGCATCCTTCAGATAAAAAATAAAAATAATAACAGTTTCTAGAAAATAAATCTGTTAACCAAAGTCGAAAACCTTCATCTGGGATGGGACACTTATTTTAGACAGATTCTTCGAAATATTTTGCATAATGGGGAATAAATTTTGAGTGACGTGTTGGGTTATATACGTAAAGTGTTTAAAAATCGATGCGACGCGCCTGCGAATTCTGCGGTGAATTTGCAAAAGGCATATTAGTGAATGTGAATTGCAAACAGTCGCTCGGACTTATATTTTTAACGTGTCTATAATAAGTAAAGGTCGATGGCTATCGGTTTCATGGTAAAGAAATAATTTCATTTTTATACCGTGCCATCAAAACTTGAAATTTAAAATACGGTAAAAAGAATAAGTAAACAATTCAATACTATATGCAGTTTGATATTTTGTTGCAAATTGTATTTTTGTCCCAAATCGCCACGTGCACATCCACACACATGTATTGACACTTGCAAGACTCCGTGGGGCAGTCTCGTTTTCAGTGCGTTATTTTTGTACTTTCCTGCTTAGTCGCCTACGTTTTACGCGGACACATACGCCTTCATCGACACTTTCAATTCTAATTATATAGAGGGTGTTGCTTTCATGTCTAATGCGCTTTGAATTTACATGAGTTTTAGTACCATGAGGAAAAAAGCACTTTTAGTTTAATTAAATACCTGGGGCGAATATATATATATACTCAAGTTAAGTAAAATAACAAGGAAAAGATAAATAATTTTTAACCTTCAGTTATATTTACGACAACAACAAAAGAAATAATCAATGCATTGGGAGCTTAAAAATTGATGATACGACGAGGAAGGAAGGTTCTTTAGCTTAAGCATACGTCGTAAATGTAAGTGGACAAATCAATACAGTGTGTACGACCTGTTCGCTAAGTTCTTAGTATATATATTGAACAAGTTACAATAAAAACGACGATTTAATTGAATCGAATAGATAGGGGAAAGTATGTCAGATACCGGTAGTGGTCAGTTTCATCTAGTAATCATATCATCACAAAACACTTTCTACAACTTTATACATTTTTACATGCTACCGATTTCAAATTACATAATCAAATTTAGAAGATATTGATTAAGTTATGCATTTAAAAATAGGAACCAAGTGAACCTTGTCAAGTAATATTAACTGGTAATTACTTCAGGAGTTTGAATCTCGAATTGGTGACACAAGCGGATTCAAAATAATATTTGTGACTAAAGAGATTGTGCAGATTACGAATTCAAAAATGCGGAATAAGATTTTTATGGATAAATTTGTAAATAAAGTAGTACATATGATTAAGGATTTGAATGCTACTGAGTCATGAATTTAAAAATAGGAACGAAATATGTAATTGAATTTGCTGAAGTAAGATGATTACACCACGATTTTTACGAGTCTGAACGAATTAAGTAGGGACGTCCGTGATTTCTTAAGCTTTGCAGATTCTGCGAAAATTGTAATAAAGAATGAAAATAAAAAAAGAGAAATATTACCTAAGCTTTCACTTGCGACAAAGATTGTCGATTAAAGGGCTAGCAGCGCCATTTAAATAAAGAAGGATCGATAGATCCGCCCCAGGGCATATAATCCGTACAACAGGTGTTCGCGACATTTCCATTGCCGCGATAGCTTTTACCTTTGCCATAGCCTTAACCAGCAAAGTCGATAAGCGGAAGTCGTACATCGACCTCTTGAATCGAGTAAAGAAGAGTCTAGAGACTTTCCACGAATCGCGAAAAAGGACTATCGAGAAAGATCGTCGTGGAATTCGTATGGTGGCAGAGGCGCGTCGTGCGAAAACAAATGGCCGCCATTGCCTTTCGACGCGTCGTTCTCCAATGCCTTTGGCGGATTCCAATTTTTCAAATTCCAAACCAATTTTCCGCCACGTTGAACTTGTAGTCTATTAAGAATTTCAAAACATATTCGAAGGAAATGAAGTCTTTGTAAATACTTATTTCATATTGAATTTGAGGGGACAAATCTTCATAAACTACATTAGGCCACTGACACGGAATACGAATTGATTGATGAGCTTAAATAATTTATCTTTAAAAAAAAAACTCAAGTGGCGGAAATTTGGTTCCTCGTTTCATGATTGCTTATTCACTCATTTGTTTAACTATTTACCTCGAAGTGCGAAACTCCGTGAAGTTAATTCCGCTGAACCAAGGTTTTGTTTTGCTGATTCTTTATTACTCGATCATGCAAACTGTCATCGAAACATTCAAACGAAATCACTGTGTCTCATTCCATTTGCATTCTCGAAAATCACAAGTGCACTGATCGCGAAGCGACACACGCAACTTTGAAGCGATTGAAGTAAATAAAAAATCACGAGCGATTAATCACACGTAACTTATTGAAACGCGATATGAACGAGAACTGCGGATTCGCGTCCCACCAAGCTTTCGCGCCACCAATTTTTCCCTCTCCGTGCATCACGATAGGAGCGCCGCCATGTGGATTATCAACGAGCTAGTGTATTTTCTATTTTTAGCGAGCGCTATTGTTGTGCTTCCCTTCCCGCTCCCACGCTGATATCACAGATAGAACGTTATAGTGTTTAAAAGAGGAAAGAAGCTGAACAAAGACAACTCATTCCTGATGGTTACAGTTTTTAAAATTTCAATAATATTTAGCGCTTGTTTATGAAAACTTTTGCTACTTCTGTTACGGTACAACTAGTCGATTTTTTTGGTACATAATTATATTTATCCAAAAACACAGAGATTTAATTTAGTTAATGACTTTCATTTTAAATATCCACAACCTGTAACACAACAGAGCAAAAAATTGAAAAATGTTTTTTGCCGACGACTTTAGCCTGACACTTTTTTTTTACATTAATTGGATGACAAATATAAAGAAAAGTTCCCACAAAACCATTTTTTTTGGATTTATTTACCAGCACAAATTTACCCGGAAGCCAAGTTTAGAGTGGCGTATTTACCTGTGGGAATGAATCCAAGGACGCTTTTGATATTGAATCCAAATCGCGGATTTTCCGGTACCAGGCCACTCATGCTCTATTTTCAACGAGAAAATTCTATTTTTGATTTGAAAACTAGTGCTTACTTGCGTAATACAAACATCAAACATTTTTCCCAGATTAAAAATACACTTCCGGATTTTGATGCTTCTAATATTAAAACATATTTTAGTGAATCGTTATATATTTGGTTTCATCAGAAATTTTGCTCACGAAATTCCCGGACAATTTCCACTTACAAATATATGGTGTGTCTTACGATAGAACAGGTGATTTTTTAATAAAAATAGGTGATGACTTATTGAAATTAAATTAAATGCACTTTCCGTATGAAAAATAAAAATAAAATAAATCGTTGGTTCACGTTGAAGCCTTTGAACATTTCAGCGTTTCAGATGGTAACAATGCATTAGTGACGTCAGAAAGTCGCGTATCGACAGTATACCTAAGAATCTTAGGACACAATGACACATTGTGGATGGAATCTTAGGACACAACAGTAGGTTCGCTGGCCCTGACGACTGTTTCTATGGATGGGTTACAAAAGAAAACAAGTTTAATTATGGAACTGATAGAAATAGACGGGTTAGATAAATCTGGAAGGATACCTTATAAAATAGAATTGCGTAATCATAATAATTGCCTTCGTAACACAATCTGCTCGCGTAATATTTTCATCAATACTTACGTGGTACCGTTCATTGTAAATGGTACTAAGAGACAAACGCAGGTATTTTGATGTTACGTATTTCGCAAGAATTATCAAAATAGTATCATCTAAAGCATATATTTTCTTGATTTTCCAATTTTAAATGTGAATCTAATTTAAAATAATTATTTCCGATTTTCTCGTTCAATATATATTTTATCTTTTAACTTATTTTATCATTTTTATGGCACTTTATGTGATCTATTCTCATTGCCAGTGGAAATAACTCCATATTAACTTCTTTTTTTTTTTACAAAACGAAATAGCGCGAACGTAAAAAGAAAACCACAAACCATTTAAGGCGTTATTAATTGCCTTATTTATTTAAAAATAAAACACGTTGTAAATAATAATTGGCATTTTTTGTGCTGATGCCGTTTTTTTATCATCTTAGTGCATAAAATGCGAATTAGTATTTCGAGGAAATAACTATCATTTTGAAAATGACGTACACGTGCATCTTTATTTTTAAAGACTTAATTATTGAAAGCTCTCAACGAGTCTTTTCAGTTATATACGTAATATATGTTAAGTTCTTTTATTGGTGTATCTATTTACGTTATTGCGAAATTTTTACTTTTATGTAAGCACTTTTCCTTAGTTCTAGAGCGTGCTTCTGACTGGTTTTTTCATAAAAAATTGATCTAATTGTTGGAGGTATCTGGAACATGGTCATATCGCGTTCCAAGTTTATTTAAAACTGATAAAGTATTCTAAGAATAAATCATGGAGGTCGAGAAAAATAACATAATTTTCGATATTGTACCACAAATAGCCTTATATCTAATAAGGAAATGGGTCATCGCTATGTTTTTAAATGATAAAATCGATTTCTTAATCGTATTTTCTTGAGAAAAAATGGAATAATGTGATAATTATCAACATCAAAAGAAGCTTTTAAAAATGCTGATTCATGTTATCGCAAAATAGTGGGATGAATAAAGCGAGAATAAAGTGTACCACTTCAGGAAATGCTCTTATCAGCGGCCCTTTGTTTTCTCAATTCTCTGAAATCAAGAGCAAAATCTTCTTTTGCTCGTCTCACCACTTTCATTGTGCTTATTAATAATAAAACACCCTCGATCAAAGATAACAATTTACAATTTAGAATTATTTTATATATCCCTTAAAATATTTTAATAATTTCAAAACGAGTAATATAATATATTATAACATGAAGTAGGGGAGAATAAAGAAAATTTTATGCGACACACAAATCGTTAAATTTTGAGCCAGAAATAATTCCAAGGTCACCATTGTCTATCACTCCTCACGTTTTTACCGGCTTAGCATCAACCCCCGTCGATCAATGTGATTGTATAAATGACCTATAATGATGTCATTCAAAAAAATGTCGTCAAAATTCTGGTTAAATATAACCTTACTATTTATTCTGGTTAAAAAGTAATCAGAATTTCTACAAAAATCAACTGGAATGCTATAGTTAAATCAACAAAAAAAAACAAAAAGGGCATATTATTTAACCATAATTCTGGTGAAACAGATATTTTTTTGAGTAAAACGAAGATAGGAAGAGGAATTTTATATACCTTGATAAAATTATAAACAAATAAGAAACCGGAAGCTTTCGAACATTTTTCGATGAGGCTCGAATTAAGTGTTATGAACAAATAATTCAATCAGTAAAACATATTCCTTTTCAGGCTAGTTTTCAGAAATTGATTTTTTTAAAGAGAGTCTGAAGTTTTATTATTATTTACATATATTTACTTTCTTTGAGTAACTTAAATGCTTAAGGTATAGCTAATATTTAACGCATCGTTAACCTTGGCAGCAGATATTTTTCGAAGCTTTTATCGTCGCTTTATAAAAATAGAACCTATTTGTTTACCGCATTTTTTCTCTAGGCTTTAAATAAACACCATTCACGTGAAAGTTTAGCGACACGAACGTTCGAGGACGAGCGGCAAGTGCAATTTTATTTAGTCTCTTAAGCGCATGGAGTTACAGCTTTACACTGTTACACCCTTTTTATTTATAGAAAACCGCTCGATATAATGTACCAATGATATTTTTAGATACATACCTCTTTTTCCTCCGCGTTTAACCATCCTTAACGATAGTAATAGATAAATTCAAGTCCGACGATCACTCACCTGAAAAAAAGAAAAATCTCAATTATTAAAGCCTCCAATTGATTCATTTGATCTCTTGACATATAAACATACAAATTTCGGAATTAGGCTTTTTAAGAAGATCTCAATATTCATTTTACTAAAAAGTTTTTCGAAGCAATTTCATTTTAAATACCGAAGAATAAATGTCTGAGCATCTTCTTTACATAACTGATTATAATACTGCAATGAAAAGGCAATTTATTACTCTAATAAGGTATATATAAATTGATTTTAAACGCGGTCTTTAACCACACATTCAGCATCGCAGTCTGAATAGATATATATCAGTCTAAAGAATAAAAATGTGCTATCAAATTATATGCCAACTTAGGTGTCCAGATCGCCCTTGGCAACGTCTCCATCATATATTGGTATTGTCGAGTCTAAGTCAGGAAACGGCGCCTCTAACTCGGCGCCAGGGCACTTTCGCTTTTTGATTTTTTCCTTTACCGTCGACGAGAGAACTCGTCGGATGGCATATGCGAAATTTCTCTTGGAATAGAATAACCATCCTCTAATCAGGATGTCCACTATATTATGCCTACGAAATTCCTGGAAAATTTTCATATTTTTCCCGCTTAAAAATATAAGAATCCTCTTACAATTTGTAGTGGTGGAAAGAGCATTTCCACATCAAAAATAAAATCAAGGACAATTTCCAGATTTTCCCGGATTTCCCTTAGATAAGCAGTCTAATATTGCTCCTTCCTTAAAGAAAAAAAATGATGTACAACGTTTAAAGTAAAATTATTTTTCGCCCCTTTGTGGCACCAGGGACAAATCTAGAGACTCCATAACAATTTTTAGAAAGCTTGTGAACGGGAGCATCCGACAAGTGGAAGGCCAAAAATAAATGCCAGTAATTTATGCAATGTTTACTCTAAGATTTCCTCCCTAAAGGCCATTCTCTTCTAGGCAGTCTGTAAGTTGAAATATATTCCCATTTGAGCGATGTTTTTTTCTATCAGTCAGATCCAAGCATGTGTTGACAAAATAGGGGGTTTTAGCTAACCGGAACTATAAATATAAATTAGACTCGAGTATATAACTTCAACTCTTTGTAAATTTCCCCTTCTAACTTCTTACAAAAAAGGAATAAAAAATATATTTAATTAATATTAATTACTAAATATATAGAAATTATTGTTATTATTTTAAGAAAATTACTGTTAGAATTACTCTATCTCTCATGTTTTTTTATATAATTTATAATTTACGATTCTTTAAATGTATCCTTTATTATCCCCGATTTTTTTGTCTAATTTAATATGTATTTTTTGTATACCTACTCTCGCTAGAAACGATATGCCATGGTGTGACAGTCACGCGAACAAATTATAGGTAAAATCGATAAAGTACTGTACATTCGGGTCAGCCTGTACTATTTTTACATTGAATCGAAGAACTTCCAAGTTAAATTTTAAATGTCCGAATGCGATATTTCTCGAAAAAATTTAATTTTTCAGTAGCTAAGCAGACGACGGATTATGATAAAAATTGTGAGGAAGATAAATATTTTAGTAATTAATACACTATTATACTATTATAGAGGTATGCAAGTCCGTTTCGTTAAAAGAATTTTGGGTACGAGTGGGCGAAATTGAGTTGCGGTAAAATCAATGGTGAATTGACCCCTGACGGCCCAGATAATTCTCGATCTGGTCACTCTTTCAAAACAATCTCACAATCAGACCAAATAACCCGTTGTCAAGCAGCATTCCATATTTAAACCTCGAGATGTGATTAAAAATTGAGAAACTAGGTGCTAAAATTAGTTTTATGTTATTCAAGTAGGAAATGTCTCAAAACGATCTCTGCGGCACCTTCGACTTTTAATTAATGGATCGTTTTTGTCAGATATGGAATCATAAATTAATTCGAAGGGAAAAAGAGAGTACTATATTAAAATGTACAAAAAAAGACCTAGATATATAAACAAAATATGAGAATGTAATAAATTCGATAAGAAAGTAGAGTAAAATTAGATTGACCCACGTTTTGCTCAAGACATATTATATGATGTATTCTTCAACCCCCCCCAACTCTTTCTTTCTTTCTTCCTTTCTTTCATTGTCTTCTTTTATCTTTTGGGAAGACTCTAGCTGTCTCTATCTCTACACTGACGGCGTAGAAACATTAGGACGGACGAGCAGCGAATATTAATGCGTGTTTTTACACGTGTGAACGTTTATTTTTACAATTATTTTTAGCACCGGTATTTTCGAACGTACCAGCACTATTTTTGTACGCCTGTATCGCCGTCGAAATTACCAACGAAGCACCAGCCCCACTGTACGAATCTGCACGAGAGCTTCCTCTAAACTAAGAAGTGCTCTCTTTTAATAAAGCGACAAGTGGTTTCGTTCAGGGTACGTCAGGATTTCTTTGTCCGATAAAAATACGATTTTTGAAAGATGAGACTACACTTTAATATTTGAAATCTATATCATATTTAACTTATTTACAATATGTCACTCTTAAAAATATTATATATTGTTGCACAATTTTTGTTGATACTCGATATACTCTGTTCTAAATAGGTCTTGGTATAATAAAGTGTTTGAAAAAAGTGGTATATTATAAGTGAAAGATTGTTCCACTTTGTGTTATCCTGTCCTTAATCTGCATGATGGGAGGATTCGTAAAACTGGAGCGCAGACTTTTTTTATATAAAGCCGAATATTTATAGGAGTCGGGAACGACCTCATGCTGCGACAAACACTGTTTGAGAGAATGCTTTCTCCCAAAAAACTCTCGGCTTTTGCCAAACGGATCATTGATGTTTTCACAATAGAAGAAACCGAGAATCGTTTCGCTCGATTTTTAAAATTATGCATAGCAAGGAGTGAAATGTTTTTGTAAGTTTATGTTGAAAAGTATAGAGAGGGCGAACATATTTCTTCAATTTTTGTTATCTTTAAGAGAAGTATTCAGATACGATTATATAATTAATGTAATATTATAATTTACAATAAAATTGCTACCTCCTTCGCGAATTTCTCTCTAAAGAATATCTTCAAACTTTTACTGATTCTAGTTTAGAGAGTAAGATGTATTTTTAAAAATGATCATCTTCTGGTTATTTTAATCAGTTTTTCTGATAAATATAACAAGAATTTCTGTTATTAGAATAACATCCACGAGAATACTCTCTTGCTATTTCCACATAAGAGTATCGCTCAATATTTATGGTAGAAGACCAAGACAATATCATCGACGAGAGAACCAGCGACAACTCCAGGAGGAAGAAAGACTGTTTATAACAGATTTCAATAAATTTAAAGGCATTATTTTAATTTTAGCAACGGAAACGTTTTAACTCATTTTAATTCATTTTAGCGAATTTCAAGTTATTTGAGGAGATTTGAAAAGGCTTTAAAGAGTATTTTTGAGGTTTCATGAGGCCCTAAAGTCTTCACGAAAATCAGCGAGAATTTCTCATAAATTACATTGCCAATCTGCCCTTATCCCTTCCCTTCATGCCACGTGTCGCTCTTCCTCTTTCCTCATGAGGGAAGAGTCGGCGACTAGTCGCGAGAAGGACGGGAAGAGGCGATTCTATTTTTAGAAGGTAGGTTTTCGTGGGTGGGAGTTGTTAAAGCCGCGATCCGGGTTCAAGGGAGAAAAGAGGAGGAAAAGTGAAGAGAAGGGGGCGAAGCAAAGGTTAAAAATAGAAACACTACCACCCTCTAGATTCTCTAGGGTGACCTTTGCGTGGACGCACGTCAGGCCAGTCACTCGTTTGTTATTAGGCTAGGTTATTAGTTCCTTCGATTCTTGCTCGCTTACTGCAGGTTAAAATACGTCGTCGAGAGATTCTATCTGGGTTATGTTTACTGTTTTTCCAGACTCAGCAGGTTATTGAAAATGCCACGGAAAAACTTTCCAGATAAATAGTCAGGGTGGGCAAAAATAATAAAAGAATTAAAACGGTAAAATTGTACCATTTAAACTTGAAAGTCTTTGCATCCACTATTTTCGATCTTCAACGAATTGTAAATTGAATGTATCAGCCTTGAACTTCGAGGACGAAACTAAAGGCTAAAATTCATGAAATCATTCGTATTTAGTTAATGAGAGAACTTCTGATTCACCGAAAACTAACAATTTTTAATGGACGCATAATTCGTGAATAATTCACAGAAAAATAGGTCGAACAGTCATTTTGAGTGGACAAAATTAATCAGAGTCGAGAGACCTGTCACATGTCAGTCAAGCATAATATTTGGCATTGCGAACGACAATTCCGAAGAACTTGAGGTCTTTTTGTGCCAAAAAAACAGTCAAATGTGTAATTAATTATCTAATGTGTAACTGCACATCTCCGTTTCCAAAAGCCAATATACTCTCAAAACTACTGTTAAATTACTTCTGTGAGAAAAAGTTTATTGATGAAATATTGCGACACAATCTTATAGAAAAGATTCAAGCAAACTTGAAT
>JAUESI010000029.1:12638049-12660590 GCA_032275145.1 Synergus laeviventris
ATTCAAGCAAACTTGAATCTTTCCGGTCAAATATTTCATGTTTGTGTTTGGCAACATTAAAGAATCAAAAACATGTTTGTGCTAAGCATAAATTTCGGTTCAGTGACGTTTCCTAGAAAGTCTATTTTCTATTCCTAGTATAGTCGCAGAGTACGCATCTTCGAAACTAGGAAATTCATCACTCCTTAATCCTTTCAGATGCGGTAGTAATAACTCAAGACTCACAAACCTCTAGAAAATTAATCAATTCTAACAACTGTCTTGAGCACCAGAGTTCGCATCTAAATTTTTTAACCTAATAACCTTTTCAAAAATTAAATGGCTCAAAAATGCCGCAGGATAATTATTGTAAGGATAATGACATCAAATAAATATTATAATCTTTATTTATTATTTATAATCATTTAATCATCTAATTTAAGATGTGAATAATCAATTTTCGCTCTAGAAGCGGAAGAATAACAAAAACATTAGTTAATACGGCCCTGATCGGAAGGCGAAGGGCACGAGGACGTTTGATGTTCGGAGATCGTAGAGAAGTTATCTTCTTGCGGATTTGCCTTTACCACCCACGTCCGTATAACGACTACGTAACGAAATTAGTGCGGGCAAAATGTGATCCCGCCTTCGCCTAAGAAAATAGAATTGGCAAGCAACCAAAGTCGAGACTTGAATAGAATTGAGCTATATGGATCTTCCTTTCGTACCTTCAGGACCGTATCTAACACCCCAAAGCTATATTCAATTTTATTTTCTCTCAAATATCATGCACTTTTAAAATTGCTAATATAAAGCTATTAATGGGCATATAGTAATCACTAAATGCCTTTAGTCCATTCATTTCCTTTTTATACCAGTTCCTGTAAGTTTATTTCCATTGACGGAAAAAATAAAAAATATATCCCCTATAGTTTTCAAGACATCGAAGAAAGATTAACTAACTTTTCATTTTTTGACATATCTCTTTGTTGGCTTTCTTATGTTTACTTCGATCCTCTCTGCTCATCTGGCTACCGAGGAAGAGTATTTTGTGCGAAAAAGTTGCCTTCATTCCCTTAATTCCCTCTTAACATTTTCGACACCATAAATCTCAAATGAAATCTTGGCGTCCGAGAAATCCATTTCTCGAAGTCTACAGTCGCTATGCGGAAGAAATGCCCCAGATTCGTATGAAAAAGTGATGTTTGTCGACATTTTGTCGTTAAAATTGGAAAGCAAAAAATGATGGGACGATTTCTGAGAGGAAAGTTGGCCAACTTGATTCGATTTCTCATTTCAACTTGGGATTTGGCACTGGGAGCCAAGTTTGCTATTTCAAGTTCGTAGTATACTAATTTTCTCAAAAGCTGGAGAGAAAATAAACGGTTTATATTTGCGTGCCTGTGCAATTTTGTCGGAGGCCGCCTCTGACTTTCCTTTTCTACTTACAAATATTTTTACCGACTTTTTCCACTGACAAGTAACCAGGCAGTGGAAGAAGTATATTTCGGCAAGACGGCAAGACACACTTGGTCAAGTAATAGCATTTTTCAGGGGTACTGCAACTTTAGCTTAATTATATAAATTCTCTGATTGGATAACGAAGTGATCCTAAAGTTATTGCAGGATTTTTCGACCCCTAAGAATTTCACCGTTTAATATTCAATTCTCTGAAGTAAAATTTCATTAGGGAGGAGAATGATACCCTATTACAAAATCGACCCTGAGGGTGCCAAGGAATTTGAATAATGTGGCCATTTTATTGGAAATCCGCAAACAGAATATATAAATGACGAGACTCTCCGAATAGACAAAAGCTCTATTTCGCCTGAAACGTTAATTTTCATATGAGAGATGTGGGTGTATGGAATGCGAATGATTAATTTATTAATCATTCAAGTCGTCGGATACCAAGGGCCATGAATCTCTCTTGAGAGTCTAGATTTTGTATTTCAACTTCTGCAATGGTCAAATTCCACAATTCGAGCCTTAAATAATTAGAATTTTACTTTAACTGACAATGCAGTTTGTAAATAAAATTTTTGGATCCCATCTAAAAAAAGTGTTGTTATCATACATGTCTAAAATATCGAATTTTACGAAATTTATTATAATTTTTAGGAATTTTACGATATTTTGCACAAAAAGGAGAAATTAATCGCGCGCAAATCGCGTAATAGTATAATATTAAAAATTTGTAAAACTGAAAATGAATGCAATAAGGACGCAAGGAGGAAAGGAATAGGTGTTAAGTGTCAATTTAAGTGAATTTCTTGACTTCTAATTGCGAAAAGAGAATTATACGTTTCAATATAGGCTATAAGTCCTCGATGTCTCGTCTAAAAACCCAGGAATCAGACTGCTCGATCGATTTTCTTGGAATCGTCCTCTGCTTCTCCTGCGACAAACTTACGGTAAGGGAATGTTCAAGCAACCCAGATTCCATGAGACACGCTCATTTAAAACTTATGTAATGACAATACCGAACGTATCAGTTATAACGGCATCACTATAACAGCAGTATCAACTCGATTTTTATCTTTCGAATTATTGCAATCCACGTGACACGAATATCATAAATATATTCCAATGCTGGTCGAAATATGTACTAAAAAGGTTTGAATCGTAAATATTGACTACCAAATCTGACTATATGAATATTTCGTGTCGAGTTGACCAACCGCATTTTGAATGTAAAGTTTAGTGTATGTTGGCGGAAATATGTATATGTATATATATATATATAGGATGTATTTTAATATAACATGAGGCAATCATAGAATTCAGGAAGAAATCGAAAGGGGACCTCAAATAAATCAAGACTTCAAATAGCGTGCGTATTACAATCCATCACTAGCTCTGGAAACCTTGACCTTTCACTTGGAATAGGTACGATTTAATCTGGTCAGCCAACTGAATTAAGTTACGATTTTGCAAGGTGAACCATAACGTTAGGTGTGTTTTCGTGTTTACGCACGCTAAGCTTACCTGAAGTGCTAATCTTTTTTTATCGTTCAGTGATTTAGGAAACTATAACTATAACCATTTAGAAAAATAACTGGTTTTGACAAAGAAAATAATGTAAAGATAGTTTTCAAATTCGGCACATTTACACAATTAGCACGATTTCCAAAAAACCCTGACAGCTAGGTTTCCAATAAGAATGTCTTCGATATTTTCGAGATATATGGTATAACATCACTTTTTAAAAATAGGATTAGAACTTTATTTCAAATATTAATATATTTGACTAAAATTGGGGTCGGTACACGTGTAGGAGGCATGGCATTGCCGAATAATAAATTGCCGAAGCAAACTTTACCCATTCCAACCCCTCGAGGTTTCGTGTAGTGTTCCCATAGCAGCATTGACCACTTCTATTTATACAATGCCCTGCTGCCTCCCTCACTCGCTTCATCCCCCACCCATATCAACCATCTCTACCCAGAGCTGGTATCTAAAATCTCTGTGTGTTACTCGACACATGAAATATACGGGAGACACGTACATGGGTAACAGGTAGGTTAATATAGACATATATGGTATATATAATATATATATATACCATATACATATATACACATATACACCCCGCACTTCCTTGCAGGTTTCAGGATTGGTAACGCCAACTTGCTGCACTTGACACCCCCAATCCACCCTCCCCTTCAACCCATGGAGTCTCACTCAGAAGAAGCTTTCATGGTTCGTTAATATTAATAGCATTTCGAATAGAATCCCTCGAACTCTCGAAAATATAGATAGATCATTGGAGTTATCCATCATCCATCCATATAACATATTCAGGTGTTATGATCTTATATGTGACATATTAGATAAATTCACTGTATTAGTTATGAAATGCGAGAATAACATATTTACTGTCCAGATGGCATATGCCTTTTCCAGGTTTTCGAGATTTACTTTTGAACAAATCCCAGACACTTGAATTCAGTTTCAAGGCACTGTAATCTTATATACAAGAATAATTATTCAACAATCTTGTACAAACTCCGGTTTAAATTGGAAGCATTTTAAATCGTATTAAACTCGAATTGTTATAGGACTTTAAAAATATATTTTTCAATGTAATTGACAATTCTTGGCGTCGGGAAATTTTATGAATTTTTAATTCGGTTTCAGGGAACGTTTTGAGAGGCATCTAATGAATCCCCTCTAGGTGTCCGTAAAAGAGTATTTTTATTTTTATCTTCATTTTTCCCTTTAAAGAACAAGTCGGTGTCTCCCTTTTACAAAGGAGATAATTATAGCCTTGCTTGTTAATTAAAGCAAAAGACGCAGTGTACTCGAACCGTGTGAGAATTGCAGGGAACATCGGTTAGAGGAATTCTGTTTAACGAGGTGACGTAAAAAGCCATGAAGTCCTGCCTTAAATGGCCTTGTATAGTGCTGTAGAGGGCACACTCATCGATCTCTGAGATATAAACATTAGACCTCCCCGGAAGCGTTTGGTAAATACTCTTTCATGGCTTCCTGTACTCGTTCCCGGCACTTTTATATCTTCCACATTATGGTTATAACAAGCACAGCTATAAGATCACTCGATTCTTTGAAAATTTGAACTAACGTTCTTTTTCATCAATTTTTAAAAGACTGGAAGTTGGAAAAATGATTTTCCATAAAGTACGTTGCACAATAAATGATAAAGCAAATACTATTCATGCGAGTAATAGCGCGAATAATTCCTATTTTAATAAGTGTTATGCGTGCAATTTGGAAATAAGCGAGAACACGTTGTCAACAGGTGTTTTGATTTTTTTTCGATTTTTCATCTTTCAGGTCGAGAAAGATTATTCAATTCTGTATATAGAAGCACTTACACTTCTTTTTAAAACTTCGAAAAGTCTTTTACACCTAAATTTAAAAAATTAAATCAGGGTGGCCACAAGATCTGATTTTTCAATTTTGCTAACCTTTTCCTTCTCTCTGGCAGCTATTGGCATTTTCCTATCTTCTGAATGTAACAATCTAGAAAGAAACTGGCGAGGTATAGCAGACTCTTTTTTCAAAATGAAATTACACACCTTTGCAATGCACATTTATTAACCAGCATGCGATGCATCGAGGCTTGGTCTATTTTTAAATTGAGTTTACTATACGAGGTTCGAGGGTGTTGAAGTGAAATCGGGGGATGAGGGGAGAGGGCTTACAGTAACGAATGAACGTCGCGTATGCGGGGGTCGTTAGGAGAATTCGATCGATAGGGTGGCCTTCGGGACGATCGGTGGCAAAAAAACCAGCACGTGGATGAACAACCCACCTCATGTATTACTATTGGTTCCTGAGGGTGGGATTTGAGAATTGCTATGTGTATTGCACGTATCCATAAATCTGTGTGCACGCAGAAAATTCACATGTTCAACATGAATTTATTCTTGAATCATAAAAAATGTCTCCAAAATCTCGATAAAAATTTATGTTAAAAAAATAATGAAGTAAACGATATACATAATATATAGTCATGCATACCATGAGCCCACTTTGATCAACATGGTGTTTATTTTCCTATAGCGACCAGAAAACTAAAATAGATATTTGCGCCAAGATCTTCATAAATATCGAGATCTATTTTTCCTTTCATAAAATCACTTGTGTCAGAATAAATTTTATGATCGGCATCAACCTTGTACCGCAAGGTCGAATATCGTGAAATGTTCAATGCTAAAATCGTATAGGAAAAATTGGTGACACACCAGAGATTTTCATAATTGTCTTCTGATTCATCAAAATATCGCGATCTCGTTTCTATCATTCCTGCACCTCGATAGAATAACTAAATAATTATTATATTATAAATTATTATTAAGTAATTATCAAAATTATTTAACATGGAGTCTATATCCTGTTGAGTTTCATAAAGGTTTGAAAACTTAGCTATATATAGACGTAAGTATAAATTAAGATCGTATTTAGATTTTGTATGAATAACGTTGTGATAAATGAACGTGCTTCTGATTTAAATTATTTCAGCTTCATGTAACAGCTTTATTCTATTTACATAATTTTCTTGGTATTATGAGGTAAAATAAGACTTATTCTTTAAACTTCAGTCTCATTTATATTTTGATCACAAAATGACATAATATTTATTTACTGTAATTAATAAGATTAGTTAATAAGACAACACGTAGGGTCTAGTATTCTATACAGTGACTTGACTGCTAAAAAGAAAAAATGATTGTTAATTGAAGTGTTCGATAAAAATGAGAACTCGCCTTTTGCGTAGCTATATTACATTAAAATTAGGAGTAGAGAATGAAGAGTCTCGAGTCTCAAATCCAATTAAAATGGCGCTAACGACATTAAATATAATCATTACTCGGAATGATGCCGTCTCGTTAAATAAAACATGGCTATTTCAGTTTTTCCCTTGGTCGGTCGACGGTGAGTGATATTTAATTTTTACCTGCCTGCCACTTCCCTAAACAATTGGTGATAAACAATAATTAGATTATGGACTTTATGAGAAGAAAACGGATGTCTCTACAATGAATTATGCATTCTGTTTTTTATCAAGCTGTATTTAATTTTAGATATATTCAAATGATGTAGGAATATCGGATTATCGAACATTATAAAATCAATATTGAACAATATTGTGATGTAAAACACTTAGAATCGATTACAGGGTATGAGCATAATTCTTTCAGGAAATACTTTAAAAATGTATGTACTGTACATTCTTCCTAAATTTCATTTCAGGCACTTGGGTTGAACGAGCCAATTTAATGTGATGGAAGAGCCATTTCGGTTTGATGATGAATTATGACAAACCAGTAAATCTGCTCCCTTATAAGATCAAGCAGTGAGTAGAATAATCAACAGGAAGTATATGCAGACTCAACAATTCATATTTATAAAGAAGCTTGCACACGTGTGCATCCAGTCAAAGATATGTGCAGGTAAAATGCATGTAACGCAACGTAATCGCACAAATATGTGCGCATGCATAATAGCGAGCATAACCGAGTGGTTTATTTATAACGTCGCGGAAATACACTAGTTGCCTTATTCTAAAACGTTGCGCAAGTCGTTGTGCAACTTTAATGCCCGATCGGAAGCACAATATATCTATGTGTATGTTCCGTTGATTACTGAAGATCCACATATGCGTATAATAATAGAATGACTGGAAGTTTTGATAAGGGAATTAACAAAAAGGTAACCAAACTCGTTTCACAATGTCAACTCTACTATGACCACGAAATGATAACAAATATATCGCTTCAATTTTCAAAAGTGAACAATATAAGTGATAAGTATAATGCTGCTAACCATTCTAAAAACCCGGAGGGACAGCCTTTTTGTATAATTGTTAGAAAAATTGCTTTACAACTATCTTTATGTCATTAATATAGCGTTAGGTTATAATCAGTTAAATTATTATTAATTATTATCTACTATTAAAATTTTAATTATAAGTTTTTCATCATAACTAAACTATTATATATAGGTAAAAAAATGTTAACTCTTGGTCCTAAATATACATTATCTTTATAGCAACTTTTTGAAATTAAATACATTATACTTAAAAAACATTGAACAAGATTAGGATGATGATGATTTTCAAAATTTAAAAAAATTAATTCGATATTTAAACTTATAATCGAATCCACATTATGAAGTTGCAGCTGTCACAATAATAATAAAAAATGTGTCAAATTAAAAATGGCGATCTCCGCATTTCGAACTTACGGATTTCTCAGTAAGATACAGACCAGAAATTACGTGCAAAAATTTCGCGTTTTTTACACCGCTTCTGAAAATTCGAATTATAACCAAAACAGGAAGAAGCTACTGAAAAACTGTCTTGGAATTTTCTCCGGTGTGGTAGCGACTTTTGGATCTGTAATCTACATGCTCGAAAAATCAGTTCAAGCCATGGAACTGGTATTACATCCCCCTAATTATTGTTGGGCCTTCGATAATTTCATCACATCTTTGGACCACAAAGCTTTAAGAAGAGGGTGGGTCGTTTACAAAAATGTATGTGCTACTTGTCACAGTTTGAAATACGTGCGTTTCAATAGGATGGTTAATATTATTTTCACCGAAGAAGAGGTCAAAGCCATCGCTCAGGAATTTGAAGTTTGTTAATTATTTAATTAATTATATTACTTTACAAGCTAGCTTTAAAAGTTCTAAAAATTTACTTGTATAAAATTGTATTTTCCACTTGGCCCAATTACCTAAGCTATCATCGATCGAATTTTAAGAACTGTCTTGAATTATCCTCTCCATTCTTCATGACGTTGAATAATAATGAATGCAAATTCAGAAATAAATCTCTGAACGAAAAAGGAGTTAAATTATTGTTAAAATCGTTCTCTCTGACCAAAATGTATAAAAAATGAAAATAAGCTTTTAATAATGCGCCAAGATTAAAAGCGAAACACTTGACGGAATTTTTTTTAAATCATAAAAATCCCCTGAAACCCCTTAAAACTCCACGAAAAAAATTGAAATTCATTCAAATCATTTAATATTAATAAAAATCGCTCAATTTATAAAAACCTTTTAAAATTCCTTAAAATTTCTCGAAAACCTTCGAAATCCCTTTAAATTCCATGAAATTTCTGGAAAAATCTTGAAATTCCTTTTTAAGACATTCTCTGACCTCTCTGACAAGTGCTCACCTGGAATCCAAATTTTTAAAAGTCGATTTGAATGTCAATATAAAGAAAGGAGCACTCTAACTATATTCTTCTTCTAAAAAGTGTTCTGACCTTGAAACAGGTTCAAGATGGACCAGATGAGGAGGGAAACTATTTTAAGAGGCCAGGAAAGCTTTCCGACATGGTGCCCTCTCCTTTTCCCAATGAAGAAGCTGCTAGGGCTGCAAATAATGGATCCCTGCCTGTGGATTTGTCCTTGATAGTAAATGCCAGACATAATGGGCCTAATTATTTATTTTCCTTGCTCACTAGTTACATGGATCCACCCGCTGGAATCGAACTTATGGATGGACAATATTTCAACCCCTATTTTCCTGGTGGGGCCATCAGCATGGCAGAAGTGAGGCTCAAAATTATTAATTAAAATAATAAAATTCTTCTACAATAATTTTTCAACAAAACCATGTTTATATCTTGGAAACAAATTAAACTTCCATTCCTGAATCACAGATGATTCAAGATGACGTGGTAGAATACGATGACGGAACTCCAGCGAGCCAATCCCAGATAGCGAAGGACGTTGTCGAGTTTCTGACCTGGGCAGCAAATCCAGAGTTAGACACCAGGAAGTTGACAGGTCTCAAGGCCATCGTAATTGGATCAATTTTACTTGCAGCAACTTTGAACTTGTATCGTCAAAAATGGTCCACTGTCAGGAGTCGTAAAATCTATTACGTACCCAAAACAAAATGATAGTTTCCTGTACTCTAGAGACTAAATGAAAGCATTTTGGTTACTATAAAACATGTTCAGTTGAATTTTCAATTTAGATTTTTTTAATATAAAAAATATTTGAAACAGAATAGGAAAAGCATCGAAGATAAAAATTTAGTAAGTCAGAGCTAGGAATTTTCACCCGAGTTATGAAAAACTGTTGGGTTTTTAATGATTTTTCTGAGTGAAAGGTTAGTTGATTTCTCGAAATAATATAATTTCCGATGCTTGATGTTCCGATGTTTGATATATAAATAAATAACCGCATAATTAGTATCCAATCTTGTTAGAGAAGCTAATTGCTTTCGATATTTTAATATTCATTGGTAAGTTTAAAATAAATATAGACAACTGAGTCATTAACAAAAGAGGCATTTTCCAAATTCCTTTCCAGTGAAATTTTGGCAAGTCTAAAAAAATCTTTAAGCATATATATTTCAGAATATTGCGAAGTTTGGCCTGTATTGAAGCATCACTCAGAGCCAAATCTACCAAATTAGAACAATGGACTTCAGTAGAACCACTTGCAGTCTAAAAACAGAGTCTCCTTAAAATAGCGATTTCGTGCAGTGGGTACAAACTTTTCATCACTGTTTAGAAAAACAATGCAAAAATATTATTTTGAAATTAGTTAAAGATATAAGACACACGTAATGGTATGTTAAACAAAAAATATATATCAAGAAACTGCAAGTATTTAGTAGGGCACATTTTAAGTAGCTTAAGACAATTTTGGTCAGACATGGAGACGAATATTGTGAGACAGGAAGAAAAGAATGCCAAATGCTCCTAGCACTAAGAAAGGGTCAAAAGTAGTTTTAACAAAAGCGCAAATAATTATTTTTAAGAAAATTTGAACAAAAATTTCAATTTTTCCGATCTGAAATCTAATTTAGTAATTAAACATGTGGCCTGAAGGACTACGAAGGACTTTCACAAGAAACATTACCCAAGTGTCGGCCTCCGATTTGATTCGTTCTGAAGTATGTTTTAGAGCATTGAAAAATAAGGTACACGTATCTTTTTATACATGCCCAAATTCATATTTCGATGATGAAATCACCCTTCAAATTTTCCGAGTGATTACTTGAGAAATATAATTTTCAGTGAAATTAATCATTTAGAAAACAGGGTAAACATTGTTGAAACTTAAATTATGTTAGTAGATTGCAGTGACATACATATTTATTTTCCAACCATCACCCCCTTAATTAAACTTTGTATTTCCTTAAACACTTTTAAAAGTTTCTGTTTAATAGTTATATAGTGGAAATTATCTTCAGGACAGGAAACATGGTGATAATAGAAAATATCTCAGTCTAATGGCATGAGGCACCCCCATTCTAATTCGAAGGGTGTAAAGCACTCTCAAACCATGTTTCGCACTCATGAAGAATTTTAAGTGTTGCAAATTAATTATATGGTATACGAAATTGTACAGAAAATTATTTTATTTATTTCCTATAATATTTTGATATTTCCTATTATCACAATGTTTTATGTCCTGAAGATAATTTCCACTATGACTATTAAACAAAAACTTTTAAAAATGTTTAAGGAAATAAAAATTTAAGTTAAGAGTAGTTTAATGAAATCTACTACAATGTTTATATTGCTTTCAAAGTGACTAATTTCACTGAAAATTATATTACTCAAGTAATCATTCGGAAAATTTGAAGGGTGATTTCACCCCCTAAGTATGAATTTGAGCACGTATATAAAATAATACATGTACCTTATTTTTCAGTGCTCTAAAACATACTTCAGAACGAATCAAATTGGAGGCGGACACTTGGGTATAACGTTCCTTGTCAGCATTAGCTTACTATTATCAGAGTCCGTGATTTTGTGACTATATAAACATGTATTTTCAAAGCGAATACGTTTTCGTAATAATGGTCAGAGTTTCATTGAGGAAGAAGGAGGCGGTTTAAAAAAAATAAAGACAAACGCCACGCATCAGGCGAAGGTTCGCGGAGGTATGGAGGCGCCGACAACAAACACATATCCGCCCGGAATAAATCGAAAAAGCGGGTTGGTCACCCCAAAATAGATCGACCAACCACCGGTCATGTCGGAGTTAACGACTCATAAGAGTCGTCGTTAATGTTTCTTATTGCTCTATATTTTTAGATCTCATCAGGAATAACCTCGAGGACGAATTGCAAAATGGTGATCGAACGCACTAAACGATCGACGTACTCATCCCCCCTAATTTCATACGATTTATCACCACTTTCTAGCAATATGTTGACCAATACTTCAGATTCCTCTATGGACAGGATATCTCACACGTCTGTGACTTAAATTAGGATCTGTGCTCGGATCTGTGAATCTCAAACTGGTCAATATATGACCTACTTACATATGTCAAAAGATATTTACTATATGATTATGGCCTTTATATAGATTTTCTTCAATTTTTTAAATCCGAAAAAAGTGTTTAATTTGTCTATTAAAAAAATATTCTCCTACTTAAATTTTAATTAAAGTGAATCATATTTAAATATGTCTAACACAATTATATTATTTACATCGGAGAATTTAAGGGACGAGAATATGTAAATAAAAACGATTTTCGGGGATGGAGGATCTGAGAATAGACTTGGTCGTCGTTGCCGTGGCGATGTGCCCGAAGGAAGCAGACGCATTATATTGGTCCAAGCCATCTTCCTGGCTCGGTGGGGTCAGCGAGATTCCTCTGCGAAACCGCAAGTAATCATGGCGAGAGTGTATCCCGAAAATAAATAAACGACTAGTGAAATTCACTTTTCCGAATCATCCTCTGGCACGAAAACTGACAGAACTTTGGCAAGATTAATTTCTACGACCTTCCGAAAATGCAGATAGAGTACGCTCAAACCAACAATGTACATTTTTTTTTGACCTTCATTTTTCACATCCGTGTATAATTAATAATAATAAGAGTTTACTATAGTCATCCCCTCTGCTACAAAACCGCTACCTCTTCTGGAAACAACAACTTGCTGTTTATTTAATAGACACGTGTCAAGAGCACGAACAACAACGTAGTCGACTATCAAGAAGCCAAACGTGACGTTTCGATGCATCAGATTATTATCCATTATTGCATATTCAAGTAATTGAGTTTCCTACTAAAGTCAACGTTTAGAAACAAGTACTTTCAGGAACGAGATAATCTAGCTTATTATTGTCTATGAAATTTGAGAGAATATGAAAATACAAGAATCGACGATTCATTTGTGAATTTTAATTCTAGTTTGTCGATTATAAAGTTCGTAGATTTGAATTAATTAAAAGCTTACCACTATGCACGATCTAATGAAACTTCTAATTGTAGAGAGACTCACCTGGAAAAAAAAAATTAAAAAAAAATTAAAAAGATATTTCGTATTGGTTTCATTAAAATTAATTTACAAAGCATTTAATGGAACTTATTGTCGAATATAAGGCCTTAAATTTGATATTCTTTAATATATTATTTGAAAGCAGTTTTCATTTTTCTAAAGAAAACAACATCGCTTATCTTAATTAGTCTCGTGATCGAACCAAACGCCAAGTATAATTGAGGCTTAATTTATTGAATGTAATGTACTATTTTTAACAAACCAGTACTCGAGCTTTTAAATGATTTCATTGGAATTTCTAATATTTGAGAGAAGAATTGTAGTTACTTAAACAGCAAGAATGACTAACGAGTAATCATAAATCACACAAACAACCTCAAAACTAGACTTTTGATTAGCTTTTTTAATGACTCTTTGTAATCTAATAAAAACTAGGTTTGTCAGTAAATATATTTTAAAAGCCTCTTCATTTTTATTATGAGGATAAATCTCTATTAAAAAAAAATATCATTCTTTTTCAAACTCGCTCTTTGCTAGGAATCTATTTTAAAAGTTTGGCACGACAGTTCCGATTAAGAATAGATGTAAACGTCTCTTCATCCCCGGCGAACAAACAATATACGCATTTTCGCCGACCCACCAGAGGTCCTGGGTGGTGTAATATATAGATCATAAAGTTACCACCCCCACCTGTTAATTTAGTACAACTCCCACCACTTTTACGTTCTCTTTCATTTGTCGTCAGTTCATCCAGCTGGCAGGATCTTCTTCATTCATGTGGAGATCTGCCAGAGTCCTTCTAATTTCAGCACTGAAGAAACCAGAGAGAAAGAGAAAGACAACCCCTTCTTTCCTAATCGACCGTATTTCATTCATATTATTCACTAGCAGATATCTACCCAGCGTTTCGAGATTTTACGAAATTTTAAGTGATTTTAAGGAATTTGAAAGGATCATAAAAGTATTTAAAGTGATTTCACAGAGACTATATATATAATTGAAAAAAATTTCATGCGATTTTTGAGGATGTTATTTCATTTAAAGAATTTCAAGGGATTTCCAGAAAGTTTAGAAATTTGAAGACATTTCAAGTGACTTCAGTGCCGTATTTACACTAGAGGCTCTTAGGGTAAACCCGGCCCTGTGTAACTTTAGGAAATCTTAATGAATTTGAAGATATATTATACATTATATCTAGAGATTCAAGTACATTTAAAAGAATTTCATGGGATTTTATTTTACTTTAATGCATTTCAAAACATTTTATATGACTTTTAAGGAATGTTAATCGATGCAGCGTGTTCACGAGTAGGAAATAAAAAAAAATATTATAGATATGTAGTTTCAAAATATCTTTAAAAATGATGACGCAAAATTTGTTTCTTGAAAGCTGCCTAAAAACCATTATTCATACTTCAAAACGTTAACAAAACTAACTCCCTTCCCCATAATTAAAAATATTTTCTAATTTTATTGAGAGGAGATAAATCTCAATTCTGAACTACCCCCCCCCCCTTGACACAATATACATGTTATTCTTTAGTAATATGTAATGATTGAACACCTTGTCATGAATTACAATCCTGTTATTTTATTAAACTCAGTCTTATAATTTTATCAGTTGACTGAGTAAACATAACTCAGGGGGTAAATCAACATTCAGCAACGTACAATTTTTACATCTTTGGTTATTACGTATCAAATTAATTAAATTGAAATGTTTCAAAGTGTAAAATGACGCAGCATAACGTCACAATTTAATGAAATACTCACATAAAAGAGAAAACTGAACAAACAGTGATATCGCACGTTCAATATTTTTAAATGATTTTCAGCAAGGTCTTGTTCTAAGGAGAAGAGAATATTTGAACAAAGTTATAATACTTCTGTGCAAACAAGATCAAGAAGGATACCATGGAATTCGAAAACAATTTCAAATTATGCTTACTAAACACATATTGGACGAAACGTAAATCCGTAAATATTATTAAAGATTTCGCTTTTATGATAACATCTTGCCCCAATAAAAACGTAGATAATTGATTTAAACGTGTTGCTTGCATCTACGTCTTGGTCTCCCAACCAAAATGTTTTCTCAATTTAGCTTTTCTGGCGATACCAAAACTAATTTGCAAAAATAGAAGTTGATGTCAACAGCGACGATCTCACTTGAACTCGCGTGGGTCGAACGAACTTGACTTTGGTGGACATCGTCAGGTTGATTTTGGCAGCAGAGTGCTTGTATGCATCGCTTTCGTCTTTAAACTTTCTCATTTCATTCAGACACTCGTGTATGTCTTATCGCTGATATCTATAACTTGTCACGTGATTTACCTAAGCGTTAATTACCACAAAGAAGGACGTGAACTGCGTAATAAGCTTAACGTCAATTACACAAGAGTGATATGCATGAAGCTATCGATCGCTAAATATACGAAGGAATGCTAAATATATTACGTAAAAATTACCTCATAAACGGAGAAAATTGGACATTAAGGATCAATATCTGGATATATTTAAATATTTAAATAAATATTCAGATAACAAATAATAAAACATTATTCTTGTATTGAAAGAAATTACCAGGTGTCTTCCAGAAATTCTTTTATCGTATACCTTATTCTTCCACAAACTCGATAGCAACACGTCCTTTTCATAATATTATTACTTAGCAGGTTTATCGCAAAGGATGTTAGAAAACGAAGATGTGAGCCAAGACAAGAAGAGATTCGATGAGAATAAGGTAGAAATAAATTGAAAACTATGTGAGAGTTGAAAATAAAAACAAATGAATACAAAACGCAACAAAAACTTGTTTAGAAAAATTACAATTTTATATCTCAGTAGTAATTTCTATGTATAATTGTATAAATCTACTCTTTTGAAGAACACATAACCTGTAGGAGCTGTTAGTTTACCGAGTGGTGATGGATTTATGTCATTCTAACAAACTCGACTACTTTATCAAGCGGGTATTTTTAGAAATTACAAAACTTATATCATAGCAGATTTACCACATGCTTTACTTCCTAAATTATGTTTGTACTTCTTCCAAAATTTTCAACACATTTCTGGCTATGACATAAAAAAGAGATTAAACTACATTGTGTGCAGAATAAGAAATAACTTCCTTCTTAATGAATTTGAAACATATAATTCAGTCTTTTGGCTAAGATTTTGATATGTTACATACTGCTTCAGCAAGTTGCAATTGAATTTAGAAATTTGATGTTAGGTTAAAATGTGGGATATGAATTCTTTTATTGTGCATGGCACTGTCCGGCATGCGTATTTTCTATTGTATCATTGCCCTGAATCCTTTGGTGGGCGAGATCGCTGATCTATTTCTGTTATATTGGCAAGAGAGGGGCTCAAGGAAGGCCTCCCACTCTGTTAATAGAGACAGCTTTTTTGTCCTTGTCATTTTCGTGACCATCCGTTACGCGTGGTGCATATCGCGCGTTACAAAACACGTAATAGACACATGGCGAACTCTAAAAATAGAAGTGCAGTCGGCGCACATCTACTCGAATCCTCCACTTTCACCCACCACCTCCTCAACCTCCTCATCATGGCTTCTCATCAACCTCCTCATTACACGAACTATCTGCGTTATTTAATGCGCGTACACTATAATGTACAAGTCGATGTCGCCAGGCTCATAATTCACATACACTACGCAGTATATTTTCGTCTTCAACGACACGAAAATGTAATTAATGTGAGAGACGAGACGCACTGAATTTCACTGGGGTTATTATGACTTAGAGAGAACGATTCATACACACCAAAAATCTGTTAACGAAGCGAGACTGACAAATTTAAGGGTGCTGAGTATATGGAAGTTTCTGTTCCTCATTAGTAAAGGAAAGAAAAATAAGAAACGGAAACTGACATATCTCAGTAAATAAACATTTAAAGACGTCTTAAAAATGTTTTTAATTAAGCATTTTAAAATAATAGATAAAAATAGTTTATTGTAATGCTCTTTAAAGAATTGAATTGGTATAATTTATTTTAAAATAATTTTCAAGAAGAGTATTTTAATTATTATTATTATTAAGCTTCTATAGAAATTCTGTTATGTGATTCAAAATGCTGAATGTCTGAGAGCTTAGTGACCTTTGTAATAGTCTATAAATTCAATTAATTTATCAAGTGCCATTCTTCATTTAGACCAGTAATTCAATTCGTTTTCGACAATGATTTAATTTATTTAATTAAATATTTACAAATTTTTCTAGCTTTATATTGTAATTTGTTTTCCAAATTTATGAACTTTTAAAACTGAAACTTTAGAATCAATTATTTTTCTCATATTGCATATTTATGGTATATTAAACTAAAGTCTTTTATTTTTTCTACACAGTCTCAAATGTGTATTTCTCATTATTAATAATTAGCCTCAGGAATATCTCAAGTCTTTCAGGACGGCGATTTTATCCCTCATAAGCAGTATTTTTTTCGGATTTAAAAAACATTTGTAACTAAATTACCTTTAGCTGTAGTCGTCGGTGGGTGATCGCTGGACATCCTGGTACCTCGTACTTCCACCACGTGCATTTACCACCCCTTTGCACTCACACCCTTTCGTATATGTCACATGCGACCTTGTCTCCTGTAAAAAACAAAGTTATTTCAGTACACCATAACAATAAAAATTGAAAACATGAAAGGGAAAATAATTTCATAACTACATGCATCCTCTTTCGTCTAAGGTGTCAGTATCTCGAGGCCTTTGTAAATTAAAATCAAGGTTAACTTTTATTATAAGGGTTGATAAACTAACCTTCTGTTAAAAAGATAACAGGAAAAATAGTTTATACATCTAATTTTTAAAATACTTTTGCATCAGTGGGAAATGCTGCCATCGTCAATTTATTGCAGAGCGAAACACGTGTTGGAGCTTCCCGATGATGCACCAGATTTCCATTTGGCACAAGATAAGAAGAGGAAGTCCACAGTTGTCACATGGATATATTTAATTTTTGTCTTGAATAATAAGAATTAACAATAAGTTGCAAAAATCGTATGATTGCTCAATGCAAGATGCAATTGATTTTTATTTGATAACCTAAAACAGGATTTCTTTTATCTTAAAAAAAATAGTTTTCATAGAAAAATTTTGAATTGAAAACCAATGAAAAGTATACAGTATACACATATATATGCTAAATAATGAAATTATTATTGATCGCGAGTGAGAAGCATTTTTAATAACAGACTTGGATTAATTATTAAGAATTGACCCGACTTCTAGAGCTGTAAGTTTTTTAGTAATAGTCTGGAAATTTAAGGGACTGAAGTATGATATGATAAACCTGGAATGGCATACGAACTAACTAACTTAATGTGTAATTATCGGCAGACACGAGGAGATCTATTAATAGAAACTGGTGGATAAGCCAATGATTTATTTCAACTCGTCACTGGTGCACACTAATAGCATCGGCCAATAATACAGGAAGTCGGCCTCCAGGTACGTCGAACACAATGTAATTGAAATGCTTGATTAGCTGCCACACTGCACGCTAAATCGACCAATGGACTACGTAATTTCTGAATTTTAAATCTCTCTAGTCAATCAATTAAACTTGTCGAATTTTTCCATAACTTAAAAGTATTCTTCTTCCTACTTTGAAAAATTTTAAGTTAGTATATGTAGATGCTGTTTATTGATTGAACGTTATTTGGACAGTTAAAAATTTAAACGTTTCAATCTTAAGTTTTTTATTACAGCTTCATTAAGAATTCTTGATTCCTGATCAAGCCATATTCCCATTTAAATTTCTTGATTATTAAATTTCACAATATGAAATTGCACAACTTTTCAGGATTCAGATTTAACAAAAACAAAAGACAAATATTCCAAGAAATTATTTATTCCTGTTAACAATCTACTGAAATAATCCGTTTTCTATTGTCAAATGTTTACAAGATTTCGTCTCACTTTCGAAAACATTAATCCCTGGTTCTGTCTTGATAAATTTTGAAATGTTTTGATAGAGATACTCTGGATTATTTTGATGTAAAATATTTGAACAAAAAATGGAACGATTTCAGGTTGATGAAATAAAAATTGACAGGCGGAACGCTTGTGGTTGCATGTAAAATGTTTCGAACCTGTCACTTAGATTCGACCTACCTTTCGAAACTGCGACGAACACCTTCCCCAAGAGGTAACTTCCAGTTTGCTCGTTTGCGACAACACGTTTCTATCACGAATTCGAAATTTGACGACAAGTCAATTAAAAAAAAAGCATAAAAAGAACTACTAATTAAAATTATTATATCCCTACGAACAAGTAGAGCATGTATTCACGAAAACAATGCGACCGAACCGCTACCTTGAAGTGATTTGTCCAACTACTAAAAACAAATTACATATTTCTTTTTATAGCACGCATGCGTACACTTTTCACTCGCCACAAAGCAAATAATACACTGAAATCAAGAAGACTTGATAATAAAACACGATTTTTTCATGATTTTATCACACGAAGGATGAAAAGCCCGTCACGAACTTCGAACAGTCCTAACCTAACTGATTCGGTTGCTGACTTGACTATGGAGTGCCATTTTCATTCTCCAAATATTTCAGGATTATTTTCTTTTTTAAACTAGAATTTGAATTAAAATTCTAAACTTAAGAAGAATATTATTTTTCAATGTTTCAAGAGTCGAGATTCATTTAATATAATTTAGTAAAATAAATAAAAATAAGGGTTAAAATGGATACATATTTGATTAGATGGTCCTGTTGATCAAGCAAGCCAACTTTCCGAAATTTTATTTGGAAATAAACGTGGAGAAAAATTAATGTATTGATATTGTATTTTTCTAATGTGCAGAATCTTTTTCAATATTGAAGAGGGTATTTTAATTTATAATTCAGCTGATGTATTTCATATAATTAAGATTAAGTTTAGATTTAGACAGGTTTAGATTTTGGTTTATATATACTGTATGTTTACGTTGGCTAGAATGAATGCTTCGTAAATCATATCCAATCAGATCATAGTGGATCAGAGCGATCGATCGTCAGCATCGCAGTCAGCATCGTCAGCAATCGTCAGGTCTGTCTGATTCTGCAGATTTTCAGAGGGGTTTGTTGCTAACAACGCTTAAGTGTTTGAACAGTTTTGGTCAAATAAAAATTCATCGAAAAGGCAGTGTTAATTTTTTCAAGTTTCTCCATATTTGAAAATTTTTCTTAATATGGTCAGTTGTGTATGGAAGTAGATTCTTTGTTTAGATCCTTGTAACAATTGCTTGTAAGTAGTATGATGTCATTTTTCTTGTTTTTACCCTGAGTTACATTATCATTGTGTATGATATAGGGTTTTTTTAATTACCAAAATTCTTACTACTAGATTTTAAATCAAAACTTTTTGAGAATGTCATATTACTCATTTTACTTATACTTCTTGCTGTTATATATTTTAAGGTTATGATTTACAATTTTACGATTTTTATCTCTAAAATTAATCATATATTTTACGATTTATTCATAATGAAAGAAATACGTGTTTTAGTATTTTCCATAATTATCAGTTTGTGGTTAACACATTTACACTAAAAATTAAAACAAATATTTTTTTTGAAGTATGTATATTTTTTTTACAAACGTTTATCTTTCAGATAATATATTATAAGATAATATTTTTGATTTCTCTATACAATTTATGTATAAATTTGAAATATTAATAGTTTTTATATTTTTATAGGACAAAGAGAATAAACGTTCATCAAAATGAACAGATTCTTCTTTTTTCAGAAGATGTCTTGGTTCTTCGGGAAAAAGAAGCATCACAAAGATTCGCCTCCAAGTTCTCCCGAAGAGGGAACACCAGCAGAACCAGGCGATGAATTTATTTTCATCGAGAGGAGAAATCCTGCACCTAATCCCGAGGATAATAGAACCAGAAATAGTGGCTTATATCCATCGATCAGCGGTTTGCAATTCTATCCACCAATGCCTACACAAAATATCTTGCCACAGAATCCTCAGATGGACAACCACAATTACTTAAATTGTATTCCATTCAAATACGGTGAAGATTTCGAGAAATCTATCCTCAACGACATGGACATCGATAGATTACGAGTGAATGAAATTTTGTCGTTTATCGAGAGAATACAGAAAGAACATGCCGAATATGATTTCCAAGTTGAGAAAAGCGTAATTGTTGAAATGGACAGTGCGAATAACTGATATAAGTCGACGATAGATGTACAAGAAAAAGAAAACGAAAGTTGCCTTCTGTGTACACTCTTTTCGATAACGATTATTTTGCTGATTACTGTAATTATAGTTTTAATAATTGTTAATGAAAAAGTTTCATGAAATTCGAAATTTCGACAATTATTATGTAAGCATAATGAAGTCAGTTTGATATTACCCCGTGTAAATACTTATTAAACTTAGCCATTTTATATTTTATTTACCTAATGAATAAAGTGTGCCGTTTGAAGTACATGCAACTTACTATATAGAAGATACTTACATTTAGCTAAATATTTAGTTTTCATTTTTCCCTGAGATTCTACCTTAAATTAAGATAAATTAAGTATTTTTCATTGTGTTTTATCCTTGAATTACCTCTGTTATAATGTAGATCAGCGCAATAAAACACATGATGAAAGCGAAAGGTGCCCAAGTTCTAATAAAACCGTTGTAACTGGAATTTAAAATATTTTTAATTCTGATCAGTAATTAATAATTATGGAATGACTATTCATCCATCTTTTCCAACGAATGGCATTCTCCGTGAAGGAAAAAATTTGAATTGTCTTACCTGACATATCTTCCATGAACGGTCATAAGAAAACCTATTTTCAACATATTCCATTTACTTGTGTTATTGTATTTCATCAATTTTAGAGTCAGAGCTACATGAGAGTAACAGTTGTCCCAAAATAAGTTGTGCTGAAAAATGTAACGAAGTAAATTAAATGTATTTAATTTATCGCTGTGTAAATTTACCATTTTTTAAATTTACCATTCTTCCTCTATATATTTCAGCACCTTCAGCAATTGCAGTATCCCATCCTTGAACTCCTCCCTTAGCTTTTACATATTCTAGTTGCCAATATTTTGCCGGCCAGCCAAATGCCATGGAATCTTCTGAGACATGATAAGGTCCCGCGAAATCTACTATTACTCCTGTGGAAGTTCCTATTCCCATGTGTCCAATAAATGGAAATATAAAACTGAAAAAAGGAAAAAGTAATGTAAATTTAACAAGTTTCAATTAAAATTGAACATCATTAAATGACAAGAAGCTTGAAAACAAAATGCAAATAATAATTATTTATTACTTACCTCAAAAGAGGAATTGGAGTCCATACAATGCAAAAAGGAAATCGATGTCTAGCAGGATCGATAGTAGAATCCATCATAGAATCAGTGATTTTTATCGAATCTTTCATTATTTATTACCTATTATTTCTTTCCATGACGTTTTCTCGAAAATGCACGAAAATATATAGATTAAAGCATTTGGTTATGTTGGTTATGTTCGTTCATCACATCAAATTTCTTCTTGGAATATCGAATCTCAAAGGGTTGCCAATTGTAAATTAATTAAAACGTTTAATTGCCTTTGATTTGCGAGTAAACACATTTAATAAATCTGCTTTTATTTTTCAAAAACGTGAAAAACAAATCGATTGGTCTGATGCTATACAAAAAATATGGCGGAGTTTATCAAATGATGGCAGGGCAGCAGTCAGCACTCAGCACCACGACCACGGAGGGAGGACCAGCACCAATCGCGATTTGTTTTTCACATTTTTATATATACATATATTTATATATTAATCA
>JAUESI010000029.1:12660690-12680567 GCA_032275145.1 Synergus laeviventris
ACCACGGAGGGAGGACCAGCACCAATCGCGATTTGTTTTTCACATTTTTATATATACATATATTTATATATTAATCATTTCTCAAATTTATTAAAGATTATAATATTAAAAACAGGGCAATCACTTGATTAGAATATATATTTTGAGCAGTTTTTAATGAGAATCTAATCTGGTTATAGGTTACAAAACCAAAACAATAGGTGACAATAGGTTAATTCCAGTTAATTCCTAATTTACAAAATTTGACAGATCTGACATCTGTCGATTTCTCGCACTAGTAAGAGCAAAAGAGTAGCCGATAAGAAAGATTCCGAATAAAAAAGAAATACAAATGTAAAAATCTGGTAAAAAGAACTGAAAAGAACCAAAAGAAAATTCCATGTATGCAGAGCGTAAGAGCGTAGTAACAGAACTAGAGAAGTAAAATACACAACGCACAACCTCACACGACGTGACGTCGCGACGTCGTATGGAATCAACAGATCAGTCAGTTTGATCAAGTTGTGAAGTTTCCTCTGTGTTGCTCTGTGTGGAGATAACAAGCAAATCTACTTAGACGGCTTGTAGTGCATCAACGATCAGTGACCATTTATTCATGTAAGGGCGTGTTGACTTGAGGATCTCACGAATTGTGCGGAAGAGAAAATTTACCTTTTTTTTTAGTCGAAAAGACAGGACGGGAGTTTCGTGCTTTTATTGGTTTTATAGTGTTGTCGCACTCAAGAGCTGAAGCCTAAACAATTGACTGGATGCGTCCTTTGGACGAATTTAATATAGAGAAAAATTCTTATCATTAATTGAGATTGTCGATTATTTCTCAATCTTATTCCTCACTCATGCCATCTGATAAATCAACGGAATTGTTAATGAGCAAATTATACTCCTTCCTCCGAGAATTTGAGTGACACAACGGGTGGCCTTCTCCACTTAAATTAATATATGCGCGCCTGTGTGACACTTTAACTATTATTAATTATGCCAATGAGACTACACGCAAGTGTCCTGCTGCCCAGGTGCTCCAGTATCAGCGGAACACAAGGTAACTGTATTTTTTTACCTGTTAATTTTTTCACGTTATCACACCCTTCTTAATATAATACTTAAAATTGATGAGGACAGTTAGTTGAAAAATTAATTTTAAAACTTCCGAATTAATAAAGTTTAGCAGAAGAGAAATTTTAATACATTTTTACTCTATTTTTTTACATTAAATGTGTACTATTTAATTCCACTTAATTAGATTCTGGAATGATAAAGGAATCTTATTTTATTCCAGACGTTACTAAACAGAAGTGGATTTAGTTATAATATTTAAAACTACTTTGAAAATGTAACAAAAAATATGACATGAGTTTATTACCTTTCTACAAAACTTGTATTATTTGCTCCAAAAAATGATTTAATCTAAAATTTAACCTAAACTTCTTGTAGAAATTAATCCAAAGATAGTTTTAAATATTCATTCATATTTGATTTCGTAGCCTGTTGTTGTTTATCACAAAGCATTCGATAATTTATACTTATTAGCACATATATCTTAGGATGCTACGAGGTCAGTTGAGGGACGTTTCATCCTGGATGGTTCATTGGTGTCCGGAGCCATTCGAGGAAGCCAATAAAAAGGACACGTCCAAAATGTTTAGCTCAAAAATAAGCGGGTCAACGAGCACTTTTTATACAGATCTTTTTGAGGACAATGAAGAGTCTCCTCTTCCTGAGAATAATAAATCTCAGACCTCGAGAAACTCTCATCTACTAGAACAGCAAAGTTGTACCAGCGAGGATGGAAATTCTCATGATTCGGACTCTGGAGGAGTTCCTGAGGAGCAGAATTTCCCTAAACATTCCTATAATAGGATTTCTAGATTTCGTAGTTGCCCTAGGTTCCAATCGTTTCTCGTCACAACTTCAAGTTCCACAATTTGCTCTGAAGTTAGATCCGAGGAATCTTCCTCCGAATTCGTCAAAGTCTCTCACAGCGTTCTGGAATATAGAAATAGCAGGTGAATTTTTATTTATATTAAAATTTGAGAGTAGCCATTGCATTGAATTCTTGATCCAGATTTTTCTATTATTTTTAGTAACAATTGCTTTTAATGAATACATAATAAATTTTCAAAGTCGTTTAAAAAATTACTTGTATGAAGACAATGTAAATTAAAATAATAATTTACTTTATCTGATCCATTATGCACTTACCTGATTTAAGTGATTTTGTGCTTTTTTGCAATCTTCTTGAATTAAAATGTTTGGAAATAGCAGTAGCATTCAAGACTAATATTGATTCACATAAATGAATTACCACATTCGCAAGTGTCCATATAATATACATAAATGCCCGTTATTGGAGAGTAAAATTCAAATGTTTAAGGATCTTCTCGAGCTAAAAATAATTTTCTGAGAAGACAGCATCTGGCACGTTTTTATCTAGTGTATAAGTCGATCAATGTGTTCGTGAATTAGACTTCCGAAGGAGTAATCATTACTTGATTCTAATTTTAAATATCATTGAAACCTTTCTCAATATTAAACATTTTTTATTTAAGCTTGTTATACTTCAAAAATAAAATATTATCTTCAGAATTTTTATTTTATTTTGACACAGGTATAAGGCCGCAGAAAGAAGTTCTCACCAGTTCATATTAGAAGACTACGCAGTGAGCGAGTCCGAAAGTGAAGAAGAGTCAGAGGACAACCGATCATCTGAACCAGAAATCGCAACTATTGCAGATCAGCCTGATGATTCACCTAAAAAAACATTGCACGAGAAAAGCGAACAGCTCGCCTCGAAGAAAAAGAAAGCTCATCATGTGGCTGACGAATTACTAGCCACCGAGAAAAAATACGTCAGTATTCTCCACTTGATTGATCAAGTATTCCAATTTAGAGTCGATCAGGAAAACAGAGCACATCCTATGTTTCCACCAGAAACGGTGCAACACATGTTCTCCAATATTAAATCTATTTACAAATTTCATAATGATTTTCTCCTCCCACAACTTGAGGAGAGAATGAAATCCTGGGACAAAAGTCCGAGAATTGGGGATATAATGAAGAATTTTGCACCCTTTTTAAAAATGTATACCGAGTATGTTAAGAATTTCGACTTTGCGATGAATCTTATCCATACTCTTCAAACCAAAGTTCCTAGATTTACAGCAATTATTAGTGAGATTCAAAAGCTAGAGGAGTGTGGAAAATTGACTTTGTCACATCATATGCTGAGCCCTATTCAAAGATTGCCTAGATATGAACTTCTTATTAAGGATTATTTGAAAAACCTTTCGAAGGAAAATCCTGATTATGAAGATACTAAAAGTAGGTTTAGATTTAAAAAAATATATTTTTGAGCATTTTTTCTCAAGTTTGAGAATGTACTCTGATTAAACACATATTTTTTTCTTGTTTAGAAGCCTTGGAACTGGTGTCAATAGCAGCAAATCACACGAATGAAGCCATGAAAAAAATTGATAAATTCAAGAAACTTTTGGAAATTCAAGAAAGTATTTATGATTCTACTGATCTAGTCAGTGCAACTCGCGAGCTTGTGAAGGAGGGACGAATTGTGAAAATATCTGCGAGAAGCGGAGATCACCAAGAAAGACATTTGTTTCTAGTTAGTATTAATTTTTAGTTTTTCAGTATAATATTTCTATAATTTTTAATTCTTTTAGATTTTAGAAGCTTAATCAATTTTCGAATTATTTTCAGTTTAGCGATATACTTCTGCTTTGCTCATTGAGACTGATACCGGGACCCATGTATCGCCTAAGGGCTAAATTCTTTGTCGAGAAACTTGAAGTAATTGAGGGAGACAATTTAGAGACTGCTAACACGTTTTATATAAGGGACGACAATAAAAATGTGGAATTATACACCCACTCAGCAGCGGACAAAGCTGCCTGGCTCGATGCTATGTTTGAGACGATGAATGAAATAATGAGACGAAAGGCGAGTCTAAAAACTGGAGAAGTGAAAACTGCTTTAGTGAAAACTGAAGATGTTAATAGGTGCATGGTTTGCGAAGCGTTATTTTCCGTCATGAAGAGGAAGCATAATTGCAGAGCTTGTGGAATTGTAAGTCATATAGAATCCTATAAGTCAAAACAGTTCTTAGCCCCTCCAGAAAATAAATATAACACTTCCTTTTACTTTTCAGGTCGTTTGCAGCAAGTGTTCGAATCAGAAACTATTATTTGAGGATAATAAAAATATGAGAGTCTGCAGACTGTGTCACGCAGCTTTGACGCAACCTTTGACAAAATCGCCTTCCTCTCCACCAGGACCAGTTCCTAGTTTGCTCCAGGTTTCAGCTAGTGCTCCTTCAGTTCTCTCTGGATATTTACTCCTGAAAACACAAGCAAGCAAGCCTTGGACCAGGAGATGGTTCGCCCTCCATGTGGACTTCGTTCTCTATACTTTCAAAACGGATTCAGAAAATATGGCAATGACGGCGACTCCTTTACCGGGTTTTACAGTCATTGAGGGCACAGAATTGCTAGATGAAGATCCTCTGAATGCTAAAGATAGAATCAGAGCCTTTAAGATCCACCATTCTAGGAAGTGTTACTACCTTCAAGCTTCTTCACAAGAAAGTAAAGAGAGGTAAGTCTTTTTAACAAGTTTAGTAATAACAAGCCTATCAGTAAGAATTTTTTAACTGACAGACTTGTAACTCACAAATAAGTAGATATTATAATTGATTTAAAAATACTTTAGATGGGTGCACGCGTTGAAATTGGCCACAAAGGCTGAGCTACCTCAAGATGATAAAATGGAAGAGAGTAATGAAAACAAAAAAGAAGAGAATAACGAAAACGTACAAGATAAGCAACAAAGTCAATCGCTAGACCATGTACAATGAATCACTTGTACCGTATTCACTAATCTAGCTAATTTTTACATATCGTCCTCGCAATAAGATTAAAGACACTGTAAGATAACTGTTAGTACACTTAAGTATTGTTAACTTATGATTCATATAAGCTATAATTATTGAATAGGATTTTTTTGGCGATAGACTATCTGTGCATGAAATCAAAAGCATGTGTCGTTTTATAAATCCCTTTGTTGATCGCAATATACCCTCGGCGATGAGAAATCAATGGCTGCACTTCGTACACAAATTTTTAAGGATATTTCATGTAATTTTCTAACATGCGTCTACTATGTATTTGTCGCCAAAAACTTTCTGTGATCGAGTCAATTGAGCCTATCGCTGTCTAAGCGCTTGTTGTTTTTGTAATATTGTGTTATAATATATTTAAATATATATGTCGTTCGATCACCGGATGCTAGACTGTCCATAACTTATATATGAAATATCAGAGTCGACTGAATGTTCTGAGGCGCAAATCTTTCGCTTGAATGCTTACGTTAGCTAATTTTAAGCCTACATTGTGGCAATCGAGTTTATTGGAAAAGTGGAGATTATATCGTGATTTTTACAATAAATTCGTTTAGTCTTTAAATATGTATTTTTATTTTACGCTGCACGCTGAAATTCGAATTTTAATATTTTTAGTTTTGGTTCTTTTCAATTTTGGGTAAAATAATTTGTTTAATATCTATATAAAAGATCTAGGTACAACTTCAAAGGTAAGACATGTACTCGAAACGTCCTGTAATTCATTTTTAGGCCCCATTCAATTAAATTCGTGAGGATGGATAAAGTACCGGGAATCTTATCAGAAATATAATGACAAGAGGTCGAGATTTAAAAAAATATATAAAATCTTTAAATTATGTAAGAAGTTGTTATGGATGTGGATGGAATAAATTGGAACAGATCCACTATAAAAAACTTAAAAAATATATTCTTATCAAATAAGTGGTAACTGTTATGCATTATTAAATTTTTTTTATATCCACAAAACAAATTCTTGGGTTAATTAGAGTTGATCTAAATTAAGGTATCAAAATTGTAATTAATTTGAATTATGTAGAATATGTAATGCAGCATCGTGCAGTCTTTCGATGAATATTTAGTAAAAATAATTTAATTAAAAAAAAGTCTAATAATTAGTTTTCATTTACGTCAGTCTTAGCAAATTGCAAAAATAGTTGTTCTAATGTAGTCGATAGTACTGAAAAATCTTCGATACAACTGTAATTCTCTTTTAAATGTTTCACTACACCATACATAGTCTTCCACTTTGTTTTGGCATTGATGTGGTATGATAAGTAATCCTAAAAAATATATGGTTTGATTCAATAATTGAATTAATTTTTTTTTATGTGTTAAAACGCTTTTTAATTTTAAATACTATTTCCAATATTTACCACGTGTTCATCACGAAGTGCACAATCCAGAGCCTCGTGCATGTCTTTCTTAATGTTATCCACATCAACATTAGATCTTTTTGGATTTAATTTTAAATTGATATCGTAACCGGGGTCAAAGCGTTGCTTCAATTGTTCAGTTGGGCCAATACAAACCAACTCTCCTTTCACCATAATTGCCAACCGATTACAAAGAGCCTCGCATTCTTTAATGCTAAAATAATAGTAAGATATAAATAATTTAATAAATGCTAAAATAATTTATAATTCAAGCAATAAAGCTATAATAATTTCCACCTATGAGATGTAAGAATAATAGACTGTCCTGCTAACTGGCAAGATTTGATTACATTCCAAAGAGATCTTCGAGCAGCAGGATCAACACCTGTCGTAGGCTCATCCAATAATACCAAATTTGGATTTCCAATTAATGCAATTGCAATACTTAATCGACGTTTATTTCCTCCACTGTAAGTTCCACTTGGCTGAACTGCACATAGATTTAAATCTGAAAATAATGAGATCAATAATTAAAATAAAAGCTAAGAAAAAAACTGAATATTGTGAAATTTATTTTAAAAATACAAACTTAATCTATTGATCCATTTTTCGACTTCAGATGACACTTGACTCTTTGGTACCCCTCGAAGGTAAGCGAATAGTGTCAGATGATCCCTAGCATTTAGAGATTTAATCAAAGCTGAATTTTGAGGACAATATCCTATCTGAGCTAAATACTAAAATAGAAACTTTGTGTTTAAGATTAATTTTGGATTCATGCAAACAATAAATCTTACAAAATATTGAGAGGAATTAAAGGTACCTCTTTCTTGTTGACAAAAATTTGTTTTCCATTTAAATATATGACACCACTACTAGAAAATTCCTCCCCAGTGAGCATTCTGAAAGTCGTACTTTTTCCTGCACCATTTACACCTAGTAATCCAAAACATTCACTTTTCTTAACACTGAAGCTAATTTCCTTTACCCCTGAGAAATTTCCATAGTATTTTCTTAATTCATAAACCAAAAGAATAGTATCACTTTCAGGAATAGTATTTATAACAGAGTATCCACTATTTTCCAATCTACTTTGCGTTTGAATTGAGTCACCTAGAAGGAAAAAATTATTTAATTAACAAGGTTGATTATCTTATACATAACTTTATATTATTTAAATACCTTGCATTTTTAATTCACTGATCTCAGAAGCAACCGATGCTTTCTTATTCTTTACTTGTTCATCCATTTCCTGATTCTCTTCGGAATTTTTCTTCTGATACTTCGAAAGAAACCGGGGTACAATTTGATGTTCCAATATTCCAAGTATTGTGAAATAAAAGACTGGAGTCAGACACAAGAATAATAGGCTTTCTTCTAAATTTTCATCTTCTTTGAAGTTTTTAAAGTATTCTAGAGAATTTTCACATTTGCCGCCAGTACAGTTGAGACCTGGCAAATAATATGTACAATAAAAATTGACGCAGACAAGTTTTGCAGTAAACAAAAAATACATATTATAGATAATAAATACCGCAACATGCTTTGAGTGTTTCACAGTCCAAATCCAGAAAATATTTCGGCATTCGTCGACATTTAGCATTTTCTTCAGCCGTTCTAAAAAAGCTGACTTGTCCATAGAAAAAGCTTACAAAAGGCATCAGCATAAAAACTCTTTTTTCGATCGCTCGAAGAATTTCTGCAAGTCTAGCATCATCTGTTAATGTGAAATATATCGCCCAACGAATGATGAACTCGATTACAACTGGAAAAGAGAAATATTTTGTTCACATTTTATATTTTATTGTCCAATTATATTATTTTCAAATTACTAACCAACTACTAGGGGAAGAATTGCTAGAATAGATATTGCAGTGCTCGTTTTTCTCTCGAAGAAGCTGAATATATAGACGAATAGCAGTGTATTCACCGCAAATAAAGTTAGCAAAAAACACATAATACCTGAAAAAAATATTTAAATATAAGAAATATATTAATTAAATTATTTCAAATAGATATTTATGTCCATACTAAGTAACTCACACATTTCAGTTGCATAAAAGATTCGCAGATCCAGAACTACATCCATATAATAAAATCCTATCAACATGAAAATCATCGAGATTATGAAGACAATAAAATCAAAGAGAAAAAAAGTGCCCCAGTATAAAAAACTTGTGACTCCAGTCATCCTTTGAAGATGTTTTATTCCATAAGATGCTTCTCTGATAGGTTGAATAACGTACAATGCGAACGTTGGAAATATAAATACAATAAGCAAAATGACTCTGACGTAGTTTAGAGCATCATTGCTAGAAAATTGAAAGAATTGGTACATTGGTGGTAGCATTTGACTCGATAACTTGATGTGATATTCTTCTCCAACCAATGCTTTGATTATAGTGTTGGAAACAAGATTAAAACTTATCGGTACACTATAAAATATCGTATTGGAATATAAAGCATTAGCTTTTATTTCCTGCAGTTTGTTAACTTCAAAAGAAGCAGCTGCTATTAAATTATTGCGATAAGTTGCCAGGTCTTTTCTGCCCAAAAAAAGGATCGCTGGAAAATGATAATAATTTAGTGAGAAAAAGTTGAATTAAACATTAAATGAAAAATTATCATTAAGTAACAATTGGGAAATTAAAATCAAGTTACCTTCGGAAATGTTAGTAACTCCTACATTGGTACCTTTTCCATTGAAACTTTCGACGGTGGCTTTGTATAATTGTCGATAATGTTCATTATTTGATGAATAGAGAACTTCAGGATTTCTGTACATATCGAGTCTCATAGGATATTCACTTGTGTCTTCAAAATTACAAAAACTCAAAGCTATTAAGAAAATACCTACTAAAGGAAGGAGAAACTGCAAATTGAAAAAATTAGAATAATCGATTATTTTTTTTAATTTACTGAATATCTCAAGATATGCAAATTTTTGTAGGTACCATTAACACAAATGTTATGTTCTTTTGCATGTATGCAAATTTATTGAGGAGGAGTGCCTTCGCTGATTGCAAGGAAAGCTTGATTCCTTTTACTTTCGTTATTTGTCCCACAGCTTTCTCCACTTCAGTTTTCTCATTTTCTTCCGCAGTTGCCCTTTAATTTATTTATTAAAATAAAATCCATTTTACTAAATGTACATAAATCTTAATTTTAATATTTAATTTAACTTATAGAAAACATACCTGAGAAAGACTCGCTCTAAATTGATAAGTGAAACGCTTATACCATTCACACCAAGTTCTTTTTTTCGTTCTTCAATCTTGTCCAAATCATCTGCCAACGGATCACTGTAAGGAATACTGAAAACTATTCTTGTACCATCCAAATTAATTAAATGACTTTTTCCTTTCAGTTGATCTTTTATTTTTTCCAGGTCACATACATCATCCGTTGATAATGTTACTTCGATGTTGCCTTGGCCTAATTCAAAGAAAAAATAATAAAAAAACCGTTGAAACTGAACTGGAATTTAAAGCATTAAAATTGATCTATTTTAATTGCAAAAAACCTTGGAGTTTTCTGAATAATTACCATAGAATTTCTTCAAGAACATTGGAGTTCCATAACTTCTTAATTGACCTAAGTGAATTATAGCAGTTCTATCTCCAAGAATATCTGCTTCATCCATATTATGAGTACTTATCAGAATCGTTTTGTCTCCCCTCATTTTCTGAAATATCAATACAATTTTTTTGATTGTTTTTATCATGATATACTAAATTCCATGTACTTATTATTAAAAATTATCTTCATACCATTAAAATATCCCACGCCTCCTTTTGACTTTCAGGATCCATTCCAGTTGTAGGTTCATCCAAAATAAGAGTCTACAAAAATGTTTACAATTCGATTTGGAAAATCTTGTACTTTTAATTGAATAACTGTAATAAATTGTTAAAATTGTCTTAATATAATGTGAAAAAAGAATAACTTACGGAAGCATCACCAATTATCGCCATTGCGAGACAAACTTTTCTTTTTTGGCCTTCAGAAAGTTTTGTAGGTAGTAAGTTTTGTTTTTCTGTTAAGTTCAGTTGTTTTATCAGATTTTTAACATCATTTTTGACTTGTGTCCTCGTTTTGCTTTTATTCTTCAACTGCAAAGAATCGTTTAAAAAATTAGAATAATCAGAATTTTTATATTTTTTAATATTTAGATAACTTACCAAAGCAAAAAATTCTATTTGTTCGAATACATTTAAGTCAGGAAACAGAATATCTTCTTGAGAACAAAGCCCCAAATCAGTCACAATTTCGTCCATCTCATCACTGATATTTTTTCCATTTATGAGAACCATTCCTTTTGTAGGACTCAGAAGACCTTTGGGGTTAATTTCTTTCGTTATTTTTTTTTAAGTATGGAGTTTTCCAGGATTTTTAAAACATTATACTAACGAACCTGCTAAAATAGACATCATAGTTGTCTTTCCTGCGCCATTATGACCAAGTAAAGTTGTTATCTGTCCTTTATAAAAATCTATAGAAATCCCTTGTAGGGCATGTTGTTTCTAAAAACAATTACTCTTTTTAATTAATAACATTGCTATATTTTTAACAGAATTTTCAATTATTATTCTTCTCTTTTTTATACTAACTGTACGTTTGAAGAAATTGGTAGTATACGATTTTTTCAAATTGCGGATCTGAATACCAGGAGTAAAAACATCTTTTGATACCGGTTCAAAAGGTTTGTCTTCCATTTCGTTAAAACAACAAACATATAATTCCTCCTCTGAGAAATCATATTTCGATTTCCAGAACTAAAATTAAAACAATATGATTTAATTATTTTTATAGAAAGATTTTTAAAAAATCAAATAGAATGTACCCTTAAAAAGTAGAGCGGATGCTTAGGAACTCCATATTTTCCAGGAAATAGGGCTGAAGCGTAGAGAGCCAGTAAAAAATGAATGGAAACACCAAGAATTGAAAATATCAACATGAATCCTAAACTTCCTGCAGACTTGTAGTTAATGTCTCCCTCCTTGAAGAAATTATGCCACTCAACTCCTAGAGCTGAAAAATATTTTCTTAAAAACTATTTTAATTTCTACAAGTATTTTTTAAAGTCTTTAAATATTAAGTACTCACAGTTTTTCTCATATATATCTATTTCCTCATAAATTCGATATAAGAGGATATTAGGAAAAAGTATTCCCAAATATGGTATCACGGTGTATTTTTTTAATTGAACCATATATATTTGCAATAAGAATGATCCAATATACAAAAACTGAATTCCGAATGATCTAAAGATAGCTGAAAGAATATTACTTTTTAATTTTTAAACTAATTATTCATCGATTGATATTAATAAATAATGATTTTCCATTTATATCAATTATGATTTACTGTGAATATGATGTCTTACATCTTGAAAAATATGCATTAATATGGAATCCGAAAGCTATAAGATGAAGAATGTGCACAAAATGCATTGTTGCTACCAAATAGACATCACCAAAATATAAGTAAGGTTTATTTTCTGATGAGAAAGATATCTTCAATAACACTATTCGAGGTATGATGTACAATACACTGAAGAATAATCCACTTATTAACCAGCTTAATAGATTTTGGTAATTTTTAACGCCGTTCATGGACATTAGGACCTGAAAAACGATAAAACATTTATAAAGTGGGAACAAAATCAAGAAAAAGGTAACGAAATTATTGCAAAATAATTAAATACATTCACTCCTAAGGTCTTTTCATTTGTTGGATAAGTTGTTTCGATGCATAGCGGTATTAAAAATGCCAGAACTGCAACAACTGAATACATGGTTCTTATTACTAAATCATGATTAAATCGTTCTTCAAGGTGGGCTGGATAAGGCATTCGTTGCATTAGAATCTATAAATCAGTACTCAGTTAAATTTCAAAAAAGAATTTTTTTAAAAATAAGTAGATGAAATTTTATATACTCACTTCAGTTTTAAATGAATTGTTTGGTATCTTCATTTTAAGAAAGGATTGATCAATACAGATTTGTGTTTTTACAAAAGGTGAATTTTCAAGAAAATATTGAATTCCACTGCCATAATGATGATTTTCAGTTCTGATGATATATTCCAGGTGTTTTAAACTCGAATTCAATCCTTCTGGGTTTTTGAAAAATACTGCAAGGACTTCGATTGAATAACTCTCATGTTTTCTCGAAGCATAAGCATTCATCAATTCATCTTCAGAAAAGAATCCTTTTATTCCTGTTTTTAAAAGAAAAAAAAAAAAGAGTATTATTTTTAGATAGAAATTTTAAAAACTTGTAAATGTGACTTACTTTCTTCAGGAAGTAAGAGACAACTTCGAGTCCTTTGCATTAGATCTTCGGTAAAATTATTCTTGGGTAAAAAGTAGACAAAAATTGGAAAGTGATGGTAGATCTTCAAGATCTCTTCCTTCCTTTGAATTGGATAATAGGTATCATTTAATTTTTTTTGCCCCTCAGAATGAGAATGAATTACTGCAAAATCTCTAATAAGCTGAGAGAGTGCAAATAGAATAATTGGAATAGAAATCTGGACTAGTAGACTGAGTTTCCAATGTCTTTTTCGAACTGTGTAGTTCTTCCACATGAGAAGTGTAAAAATTCTTAATTTGTTTGCCATGATTATTTTTCATAATTTAGGGAACACTGGCAATATCTTTTTCAGCAACTTAAAAAAATCGGACTTCGTGAACTATTAATATAGCTACATGATTCAGGAAGCACAAATGGCACAAATGTCGTTTTCCCTAACTGAGATACCACAACACTGTATTATGTCAGGCTTTTCAAGTCACAATTTTGTCACTATCATATAATATGGGGTGCAGATTTTGCGCATGCGTTAATCATTTTATCTATAATTTTAATGTAATCAAACTCAAAGGTTAAAGCAGAGTTTTACTTGAGAGTATATTTTTATAATGGTTATATTGTATGAACATGAATGTAGCAACTGAGTTTAGCTTCATGACATTATTATTATATGAGTCAGGTCACGGTGTTACCTGGGGTGCTTTTACCACGAATCACCCTTATTGATCGTTTTTGGACTCCCTCTTTTGGATACCCCTTACCAACATAAATTTCGTTAGAATTCCTTCCAATTTAAAAAATTGTTTAATGGAATTTTAAACTTATTTAAAGTAAGCTGTGAATTCAATCTCGGGTGTATATATTTTTGTTCTCATTTCTTGAGCACTTTGCTTCCTCATTATGATGAAGTTGCAAATTCAGTTTCTTCTTCATAGAGAAAGCATTAAAGATTTTCTTAAATATTAAAAAATATATTTAATTCTATTTTCTCGAAGCAAAACACCTTGCCTCAACTTTGAATTATCTTAGTGTTGCCTTAGTGGATAAATGTCTAATACTAAACTAAAGTTTTAATCAATTTTCAATAAGTTGTGTGTGCAGGAGGATGTCGCCACTATAACTTAAATGGATATCGTAGTAGATTGATTAAATTTAAAATATTAATTTGCACAACGTGGAGGTAACTAATCCTGCATCGTTAAAAAAAAAGTCTATTTTCCAAAATAATTAATATACAGGGAGTCACAAAAGTCCCGAGACGGCTGAATATTCCTCATATTTTTCAGGTATATAGATTAAGGTGATTAGATCAGGTTTTTTTTTGTTTTTAATTTAAAATGTAATAAAAAAATGTTTTTTTAAATTATGAACTAGGTATTTCAACGTAAAATTTCCCACTTTTTCAATTGCCGATATGAAAAAAGGGGATATATCAATTGAGGAAAGTTTAATTAAACCATTCTTAAAATATTGGAAAATGTAACGACTACAAAGCTCCCTCTATGAGGAGGAAAAATAGAAAGAAATTCTTCAAGGAAGTTTTAAAAAAATATATATTTAATACAAACAATCGCAGCAATACCTTATGCAAATATTTCTGTATATATATTTATATATATATTCTGTATATTTCTGTATATTCAACAATGACTTATCCAAGATTACAGTAAATACTTTCGTCTTCAAATTTTATGAGCTAAATCCACAACTTAAATATGTATATTTAAAGCAAGCAATTTAAAGCATTTTTTCACAGATTTTCACTTTCATTAGTCGTTTTTCTATTTTTGTATTTTTTATTAATTCATTATTGTTAGTGTGTTTTTGAGCTTTCGTTTTTAAGTATTATTAACATCAGCCCTTGCAAACTGCAAGAACAACTGTTCCAATGTTGCTGATAATACTGAGAAATCTTCTATACATGTATACTTATCTTGTAAATATTTCATTACGTCGTACATGGTCTTCCATTTCGTTGTGGAATTTGTAACATGATACGTTAAGTATCCCTAAAAAATAATAAATAGTCAGCACGATATTTCTCTTTTGAAAAAAGTTTCCAAAAAATGCTTCAAACTTAATGCCGAACATTAAATAACAGGATCAATTAAAAAATGTACAAAATTGTCATAACAAACAAATTAAATAGTTTTCAATTCCTGTGCTTCAAACTTACCACGTGCTCATCACGAAGTTCACATTCTAGTGCCTCGACCATATCTTTTTTAAGGTTTTCAACATCAGAATTAGGTCTCATTGGATTTAATTTCAAGTTAATATCGTAACCAGCGCCAAAGCGCTGCTTCAGTTGTTCACTTGGGCCAATGCAGACCAGTTGTCCTCTTACCATAATCACGAGACGATTACAAAGAGCCTCGCATTCTTCCATGCTGAAAAAATCAGTCAGATATAATTAAGTTAATAATTATTAAAATCATTTATAATTCAATTAATACAGATATAATTTCTACCTATGAGACGTAAGTATAATCGACTGTCCAGCCAACTGGCAAGACTTAATCACGTGCCATAGAGATCTTCGAGCAGCAGGATCAACACCTGTCGTAGGCTCATCCAATAACACCAAATTTGGATTTCCAATTAATGCAATTGCAATACTTAATCGACGTTTATTTCCTCCACTGTAGGTTCCACTTGGCAGAGCTGCACACAGATTCAAATCTGAAAATAATGAAATTAATAATTATAATGAAAGCTTAGAAAAAACTGAATATTCTGAAATTTATTTTGAAAATACAAACTTAATCTATTGATCCATTTTTCAACTTCAGATGACACTTGACTCTTTGGTACCCCTCGAAGGTAAGCGAATAGTGTCAGATGATCCCTAGCATTCAGAGATTTAATCAAAGCTGAATTTTGAGGACAATATCCCATCTGAGCCAGATACTGCAATAAAAAATTGTGTTTGAAATTAATGGTGAATTTCAAGCAATAATATCTTATTCTAAAAAATATTAGGTCTAATTTGAGGTACCTCTTTTCTATTGACAGTAATTTCATTTCTATTTAAGTACATTATACCACTATTTGGAAATTCTTCCCCAGTGAGCATTCTGAACGTTGTACTTTTTCCTGCACCATTTACACCAAGTAATCCAAAACATTCGCTTTTTTTAATACTGAAGCTAATTTCCTTAACTGCAGGAAGTTTTCCATAGTATTTACTCAGTTTATAGACTAAGTAAATGGAGTCATTTTCAGCAAGGATATTCACAGCAGAATATCCTCCTGTTACATTTTCCAATCTACCCTGCATTTGAATGGAGTCGCCTGCAAAAATTCAAAATTATAATGTTTCTCATAGTAATTAATTTTTTTCTTAGGTAATCTATTAGATCTACCTTGCATCATCAATTCAGCCAATTCAGCAGAAACTGAAATCTTTTCATTCTTCACTTGCTCGTCTATTTCCTGATGATCGTTTTCAAGATTTTTTTTTTGATATTTTGAAAGTAAAAATGGTACTACTTTAAGTTCCAATAATATGAGAATGGTGAAATAAAGCAAAGGAGTCAGGCATAAGAATATTACGCTTTCCGATAAACTTCCCTCTTCCTTGAAGTTTCCGAAGTATTCAAAGTATTTTTCACATTTCCCATCAAAGCAGTTGAGACCTGAACAATTAGAATGTAATGCAATAAAGCCGTAATTATGTGGAACATTAATAATTTCAGTATTGTTCTTACTGCAACATGGGTTTTGCCTCAAACAAGCCAAAGTGCGTATATAGTTTGGCATTTTTCGACAGTGAGCGTTTTTATTTGCTGTCTTAAAGAAGCTGACTTGGCCATAGAAGTAGCTTACGAAAGGTACGAGCATAAAAACTCTTCTCTCGATCGTTCGAAAAACTTTTGCGATTCTTGGTGAATTTATTGCAAAAAGTATCAACCCATGTAAGATGAGCTCCATTATAACTGAAATAGAGATATATTTGAAATCTCATTTTCTGTTATTTACTAAAATTAGAGCAGCGAGGGATATTTCAAACATAAAGAAATAAAAACAGGGAACAAATATTTTATTCGGATATGGTTTACAACTTTCTTACCAAATGTGAACGGAAGAATGTTCAAAATAGTTATGACCGTGCTCGATTTTCTTTTCATAAAACTGAAGATGTAAACAAATGGAAGTGTATTCACAGCAAATAATGTCAACAAGAGAAACATAATACCTGAAAAATATTTCAATATTAGAAATAAATATAAATAATAAATGTAAATATATATATGTGTGGGAGGGGGGAGTAACTTACTCATTTCAATTGCATAAAAGATTCGCAGGTCCAGAACTACATCCATACAATAAAATCCTATCAACATTAGAATCATCGAGATAATGAAGATAAAAAAATCAAAGAGGAAAAACGTTCCCCAATATAAGAAGCTCGAGACTCCAGTCATCCTTTGAAGTTCCTTTATTCCACAAAAAGATTCTCTTAGAGGATGAATAACGTACATCGCAAAAGTTGGAATTAGAAAAAACATAAACAAAACAGTGTCAAAGTAGTCTTTCCCAGCAGTACTGTTTTCATTCCAGAAACGGATTACATTTGGCATACTTTGAGTCGAAAAATTAATTTGATAATCTTCTCCTAGTAGTGCTTTGATTATGGTGTTTGAAAGAAGATTAAAACTTATTGGTATGCTATAAAAAATCGATTGAGAATATAAAGCATTAGCTTTTATTTCTTGAGATTTGTTGATTTCGAAAGTCGCAGCAGCAACCAGATTATTTTTGTAACGTGCCAAATCATATCTACTGAAGTTTAGCAAAGCTAAAATATACAATTAAGTTCATGATTTAATTTAATTTACTTCATAAAAAGACAACATATGACTTGCAAATGAAATTTACCCTTGGAAATGTTAGCATCTCTGATCCTTGTGCCTTTTCCATTGAAACTTTCGACGATAGAATTATAAGTTTCTCCATAATAATCATTATTCGAAAAATAGAAAGTTTCTGGATTTCTGTATATATCAAGTCTTATTTGATGTACACTTATGTCATCTTCATTCATTGATCCCAATGCGATGAAGAGAATTCCGAATAAAGAAAACACAAGCTAAAAATAAAACTTTAAAAGTATATTTCAAAGATAGCATATTCAATTAAAAGAACAAATTCTTCCATACCATTAATAGAAGTGTTAATATATTTCTTTTTGCGTATGTAAATTTCTTTAGTATGAGCGCAATTGCGGATTGCAAGAGAAGTTTGCGACCATCTATATTTTTTATTCTTTCCATGTGTGAATTATCCACTTCTGTCCTTTCATTATCTTCATTTGTCACCCTTTAATTTCATTATTATATTAAATATTATTAAAACTACCATAATTTAAATTTTAAGTCAAATTTTTTGAATATTAAATAATGAACCGTACTTGAGAAAAACTTGTTCCAAAGTTATTAGCGAAACGCTAATACCATTCACGCCGAGTTCTTCCTTTCGCTCTTCAATTTTGTCCAAATCGTCTGGTAATTGATCTGTGTAAGGAATGCTCAAAACTATTTTTCCACCATCTAAATTAATTAGCTCACTTTCTCCACTGAATTGATTCTTTATTTTCTCTAAGTCATATTCCTCTTCTGTTGACAATGTCACTTCGATGTTCCCTTGGCCTAGATAATTAAATACGTAGAGGTATTAAATAATTAAATACTTAGAAAAATAAACGTTAAAAAGTTTCCAATCGAAATTAAAAGGTAAAATACAATTTTTTACCATAGAATTTTTTCAAAAACATTGGGGTTCCGTAGCTTTTTAATTTTCCTAACTCAACAATAGCGGTTCTGTCTCCTAGAATGTCAGCTTCCTCCATGTTATGTGTACTTATCAGAATCGTCTTTTCTCCTCTCATTTTCTAGAACATTTATTATTTATTAGATATTTTTCCTTAGCTGAAAGAAAATTCCAAGCAGTTTATTTTCAAAATAGAGAACTTACCAATAAAATATCCCATGCTTCCCTTCTAGTTTCAGGATCCATTCCAGATGTCGGTTCATCTAATATTAGTGTCTAAAAAATTATATAATTATTATATTTACACACAATTATAACAGTATCTAGAAAAAAACTTACTGTCGCATCACCAATTATGGCCATTCCAAGACAAGTTCTTCTCTTTTGACCTCCAGAAAGTTTTGAAGGTAACTCATTTCGTTTTTCAGTTAATTTTAACTTGTTCAGTAGTTCATTCACGTCGAATCTTACTTGCACCCTCGTCTTATTTTTATTCTTTAACTAAAAAAGAAAGGTTTCAATTAAATTTTAAAGTTCTGAGTCAAAAAATAATTCAATGTCACAGTTGTATTTATTGCAAAAGAAAAGTACATTACTCACCAAGCCAAAAAACTCGATTTGTTCAAATACATTTAAATCGGGGAAAAGGATATCTTCTTGGGGACAAAGACCCAAATCGGTCACGATTTCATCCATTTGATCACTGATCCTCTTTCCGTTTATAAGAACCATTCCTTCCGTTGGACTCAGTAAACCTTGAAAAATTATTTTTATATTATTCTTATCTTTTTTCATAAAATTTGTATTACTTTCCATAAAAATTAAAGTACCTACCGGTTAAAATAGACATCATAGTAGTCTTTCCTGCTCCATTGTGACCAAGTAAAGTAGTTATCTGTCCTTTATAAAAATCGATAGAAATTCCACGAAGTGCCTGATGTGTCTAAAAACCAAAAATGTTTCTATCAACAATCTTATAAATTCCATAAAAAACTTTTAACACTAATTCTTTTCGGTATATCACTTACTGCACCACTAAAAATATTAGTGACATATGATTTTCTCAAATTTCGAATTTGAATACCAGGAGTGTATACGTCTTTAGGTACAGCTTCAAAAGGGGCATCTTCCATTTTGCTGTAATTGCAATCATGGAATTCTTCTTCTGAGAAGACCTTTTTTGATTTTCCACACTAAAATGACAAAAAAAATATTCTATTTTACATTTAGAAAATAAATAGTCTAGTTTATAATTTTTCTAGTAATATCCTTTCGAAAAGTGCAAAAATTAAAAAACAAGACTTACATGTAGGAAATAAAGTGGATGCTTTGCAACTCCAAATTTTCCAGGGAATAGAGAGGAAGCATAGAGAGCCATGAAGAAATGAAGCACAGTACCCATGATTGAAAATATCAACATGAATCCTAAACTTCCTGTAGCTGTATACTTTAAATCTCCAACAAGGAATAAATTATCAAATCCAACTCCTAAGTCTGCGAAAAAAT
>JAUESI010000029.1:12691117-12713127 GCA_032275145.1 Synergus laeviventris
CTTTGTGAGGAAAAGATGTTAATGCACTCGTTTGCAAAACTAGACCAGTAATTTCAATTTTATTACCGGTCTTTCTATAGTGCTTCCTATACAAGCACCACTTGACCGCAGCTTTTAATACCGCTTCTCCTTCTGTCATATTTCTATTATTAAATGTCCCCTTAACAAATTCATAAATATCTAATAATTTTAAATACCGCACGTCAATTCTATACTCCTTTTTTAAATTTATGTCACAATAATTTCAATGATTACAAGACTATATGTAAATATTTGAAACGAGACTGTTTTCAGACCACGTGACCCGATCATATGGTTTCGATTGTAGCGCCTCTGTAGGTCGTGCTCACCGCGAATATGTAGGTCCATTCCGGTCCAAAGAACGACTTGTTGGAAATTGGAATGTGCTTGGCGTATGCACATCTACGTATAATGACATGCCGATGGTTGACTACACCAGGAGCGCTGAAATTGGTCTCCGCGCATTTGGTGGCATTTGGTTATAGTTCAGTAATTCTTTGGTCACTTTGATTAACGATGTTTATTATACAAGGCAATAATGTGAACAGCAATGTAAGTACAAGTGACTAAAGTATTTATCATCTTTGGAGTGCTCTAGTTAGTGGCAATTCTTGCAGTATCTATTTCAATCTATTTATACCGCGTCCAGTGTTCTCTTTCCGCCATCTTAGGTTACCATACATTGCAGGATGTATGAGGGAACTGTCAGTTCGTCCGTCACTGCATTATTACGGGTTGTGTATTTTCTAGTTACTATATCCAATTTGCTGAACCAGTAGAGCTAAGCGAATTAGAAAAAAGTTTCTTTGTATTCATCTGAAGTCTCTCAAATGGTGTAACCTGCATAGCTAATATTTTTAAGATCTAGACTCGGTCAGTTCAGGCTACAACGATCTTGGCCAAAATGAAAGAGGACATTTCCTCCATCACTATTGTAAAATAGCACGTAGCTGTTTACGTCGTTATCAATAACAGCGATTATTAACCTGGCTCTTTCATTGATTGATCGATAAATCTGTTCATCCCCTATATAGTGCATCAAGTACATAGATCTCTCCAAATCTTTGGAGAAATTGAGTGCTCCTTACACAATTGATTTCTTCATAATGAGGCTGGTTTCATTCTACGAAAGACATGGGGTGCGCGGTAACATTTATCTTTTTATTTATAAATAATGTTTAAAAAATATTATTTCCTACACTTAATACAAAATCTACAATACATGACAATTGCTAAAATGTTTTGGTCGAAAAAAACTTTAGTAAACGTTACTTAATAAGATGATACTTAATTGTAGAAGTTTATAATTTTGGTTATAAGCTAATGGTAGATATATTTATTACTTATAAAAATTTGTTACTATTGAAATTATTACTATATAGTATTTTCATTATATATTGGATGAAATTAAAGTTAAAGATGTGATTCCTTATTTTACATTGGTATGTTAATATGAAAGTACTCTTTATCCATCTGCTCAATGCGTTACACGGTAATTTCAATATTCAGTAATGCTTGGTTCATCACAAAATGGCCGATCATGTATTCAATATGGCGTTGGCCAATGGTTGAAATTACACTGCATAAGGCCTGAGCACAATCGTGAGCTAAACCCACGCTAAACCTATAACCTGGACCCGAAGGTGGTTTTGTTCTTTTCTATCATATGGCCCTATCTTTCTTGTGGTCACGTGACAAGAGAGATGGAGCAATATGATAGAAAAGGATAAAGCTACCTTCGGTTCCAGGTTATAGGTTCAGTTCACGATTGTGCTCAGGTCTATAGCGGTTGTAACCGTTGTAACTCGCTTCGGGTAGAGATCTCAAGGTAGAGTTGGAACGATTGAGAGTCAATTCTAATTGGTAGGTCCAACCGAAATACGGAATTCCTTTGTAGGGCGTGATTTTTAAATCAAATTTATTTCCGTTTTTTTTGCAAATAAATCATAATACGAAACCGTAGCATACATATTTTAAAGTACTGAAAACTCAACAGACGGTATTCTGCAGCATTTCTGTTTAATTAAAAATGATGTCATTGTGATTGAGAAATTTTTATATGCTATGGATGCTATACTTATATCGATATTATCCATAGCATCCATGCATCGATTCTGCTCGATGCCAAAAGATTCAAAATATTGAGTTGAGGTTATCTTGCCTTTAAAATGAACACCAACGCGCCTGCTTTTTTTGGAGCGTGACGAGGGAGGGTAAACATATTCCAACTCTTCCTACTAAAAAAAAAGTAGATCTCTAGCTTTGGGTACAGCGGGTTCAGGGATAGTTCAGGCAAATGAGAGCCAGAAGCCGCCAAATTATTCTCAGGTTACACAAAGCAACACAAACCCAGATCCTATAAAATGAAATGAACACAACCAAAGATATCTCTAACGCAACTAAGTATATTTATATACATGGCTGAATGTGGCGGAAGTGGGGAGAAAATGGGTCTCTGGACCCACTCTAGCTTCGGGAACCTAGGTGGCTTCCGTTTGTCCGGAAATCAGATCTGCCAACTTACAATCCAGTAAACGAAAAAAGATTGAAAGGGATTGCCCAGTTATAGGATCAGCCATTCGTTGAATCCTCTTTCAGAAGTTTTTTTGGATTTGAAAGTCTTCTCTCTGTTTCCAATTTAACGGAATTATTTTCTCTCAATCCTCAGTTTGAAGTGTTTTAAACAATTTTAAGAGCTTAACTTCAATTTAAAACAATAGTTTCCTGAATGTCGACCGATGAATCTTTCTTTTAATCAAGACAATAATCTTGCAAAATATCGCGGATGTGAACCATGTATCGATCGAATATTGCTTGTCTCCTTTGAATGCAAAACTGGAAAAGTGTTTTAGTGTTTATAAAATTGACTAAAATTTGGTAGCACTATCCGGAAAGTATCGGACATTATGCTGTAGCAAGAGAAAGAGTTCATTCTGGTCAATAGCGACTATGTCCCTCTTCCAAGTACTCCTCTTTAGAAACTGCATCCTTTTTCCAGCGACCTTTCCACTTTCAGAAACACTCCTTGTATACAGCTTTCGGAATAGCTAGTAGCTGCTTCGTCACATTCCTTTATATTTCCTCTACGACCTCGAATCTTCTTCCTTAAAGAGGATATTTCAATTTGAAGAACAGCTGAAGTCGCAGGGCTCAGAGTAAAGCTAAAAAATGCTGGTCTTCACAAGAAATTGTTGAATAAGTTGCGATTAATGTGCAGATGATGGTAAAAAGGAATGCGACGAAGCAGCTATTAGCTATTCTCAAAGCAAAATACAAGAAGTGTTTCTGAAAATGGGAGGATCGCTGGAAGAAGGTTGCGGCTTCCAAAGAGGGTGCTTTAAAGAGGACGTAATCGCTGTTTACTAGAATTAAACAGATCTTGTATAAGGCGTATTCGCTCCGAATACACTACAGAATACACGCTTAGCAAGTGATAGCGGTAACCAGTCGGAATATAGGCATGAGTATCTTAAACACGATCGAAGTACTCTCATCAAATGTCTAGTGTAGAAATGTTCAATAATACTCTGTGCTACTGAAAAGCCATTTAAGTAATCTTTAATGTTTCAGCGTGATGGAAGTCACTGCACAAGCTTTTGTTAAGGGAATATTACAATGCATGAATATATAAAAATAACATTAAAGATATCACCATGCTGCTGATGTGGATAAAATGAGGTATTCGGCTTTACAAGAGGACGGGTACGGGCTTGGCTTGGGGCAAGACCGATTCCCCAATGATATCGACGAAAGTATGATGGCTGCCACTGGTGATATGGATCCAGATGGTGGCGGATCACCAGAGGAAGGTTCTATGGTATCGAATCTTCCTCTTTTATTCGCAAATGGATATCCAACGTCATTAGAAAAAATAACACTTGTAAGTGAAATTCATGATTGGCTAACTCTATTGGTTTACGATTCCTTTTAACGTTTCTTTATGAGACAGATCTATGTATGCAGTACTATATTTGTTGAAAGTAAATAAATATTTAAAAGCATTCTCTTTGTTTTCAAATTTAAGCTTGAATTGGAACGTTTTATCACATTCATGGTGCAGTGCTCTTTGGGACATGATACCGCTGAAGTGATCAGCCAACCTCAGTGGTGGCCTAAAGAAGTCAAGTTCTCGAATCCTTTTGTGAGACCAAAAAAAGTTAATGACGTAAGTGCACTATATGAATCCAGAAGACTTTAGCACAATATGCTGGTATTTAAATATCTACTTGTAGTAATCTGTGATTACTGAGAAAGTTTATTGTCTAGTAACGTGTTAGTTAGGCAATATCATCGAAATATACATATTGTTGACTCAGGCGGGAAAATGTGAATAGCGATTAGAATGAGAAAGAAGAATATGGCTCTTTCTGCTCGAAAGTGATTGGTAGAAATCGATCTCTACTATCTTGGATCATATAATCTAGACTGCTACTTTTACAAAAACTTTCCGTGTATGACGTTCGTGTACTTAGCGTATTAGTTGCCTTAAGAAAATGTTCGCTACCTACTCAGTAAATGACGGTCATTCTCCATGCATAGAACTAAAAAGGCGTGAATGAAAATGAGTTTAATTATTTTCGAATTTGAAACGATTTGATTTACCGAAAAATCTCATTTCCTCAAGCAATTTGTGAAATTTCAATGTTCTTTAATCCCGATATGATTTTAGTGGAAGTTTGAACTTTTTAGCGATTTTTTAACTGATTTTAATTGAAAAATTTTTACCGGGTAGAAATACTTTTAACCAGATTCATAGATTTCTGTACATTATTACATATGTATGTTATAACAATGTTAATTATTTTTAAAATAACGTAGGTCATATAATATTACAGAATTGGATTGGGAGCTTGAAAAAACTTGTATTCAGATGTTACACGTATCACAGAAGTGAGTACTTGTTACGCTTCTGTTCTTACCTAGCACAGTATCCAAGAGAAAATCTTGAATATGTTAACAACTGGGATTCAACGACAAGCCTTTATTTGAAAAGTACCAGAAAGCTTTTGGTGACATTCCGTAATGAGAATATGGTAAGCTGACATTGAAACCGGTACATTGTTTACAATTTTCTTATTTTCCCAACAAGATTTGAATCTTGCTAGTTAGCACGATTAAGAATGTTCGTTGGAACATTGTAATCATTTCGAAACTATGCATATTACTTTACAGAATTACGATAAAAAAATGGAGAGTCCTCGAAAAATGCTGTTACCGTTCAACAGTGGGACTTCTTCTTTTCCAAACAAGTCGAAAACGATGCAACATCAACACTCTTTGGTTGTGGTGCAACCACCAAATGATGATATATATTTATGTGATAATTGTGACGCAGAACTCATAGGTCTCGTACAAATGAAGGTACTCGTAATGATCAATATATCTTTCAATACATTTCTGTATTGTTCGCACATTATTCTTGATCCATGCTGTAGGACCACGAGCGGATATGCTGTGATCAAGAACAGAGTAGCAGTAATTCCAGGCCTTCTACACCGGATGTATTGTGCATTCAGCCGGAAATGGAACAAAATCAATTTTTACAATATTTTCATTTACTTCCACCCGAATCAGAAAATAAATTTTCTGGTGCTTCAAAACAATCAAGCAGCAATCAGAATAATCCAATTCGTTCTTCGCGGCGAATTCGAGGCGCGGTAAATATGACACGATGTCCAACGATTCCTTTCTCTTCGCCAGCTGGTATTGCAATGGCCAAAAAGTCGAAAATGATGACTGGTGGACTACAGCAAGAGCGTTTGGAAAGGATAGAAAGACATCTAACGGCACCACCTTTGCATCGTGCATCTCGACCGAAATGGCTGGATAGGACGACTGATAGCGACAAGTGGATGGTCACGTTCAAGAACACTCGAGAGAGACTAGGAAAGGATGTTTATTTTCACAAATACAAGTTCGACAATTTTAAAAACAAACCTGGTATGATATAATTCCGGTTATGCCGCCTGATGAAGAAGCACGCTATCTACACTTTTCATGAAAAGATAATTAGGTCTTGATTAGCGTACCTACAACTGTTTTCGAGAAAACTTGTAAAAGAAATTATCTATCTACAGAAAAGTGTGCATACCTACAGTTTTGCATACAAATATTAAAAATTGGTAGTTTTTTGTGTCAATGAATAAAGCAGGCTCGATTTTCTCTAGAACGATAATTTATTTTTTTTAAAAATGCTGGATTTGAGTAGTAACCTCAAAAGTCTATCTCTTCATTTTACTCAACTAGTATTATAAATGGATAGATCTTCGCTCTGTAGATATACTGTTTTTTTTTTCAAAATAAAAGTGTTCAAAGTTAGAACTTGGCTCCAACAGCCTTAAGCAGGTATGCGTGAAAAGTTAGAGATGCAAACACATTTCATTGCATGTTTCTTCATTAGGTCGACTGACTCAGCATGAAATATTGCTTAGATGAATAACGTATTAACAATTTTTATAATTGCTCTATACCTTAACTTTACAGTGCTCAATTTGCGATCGCAGTTATTATACGTGGCTTGTCGGCCAATTTACGTTAGTATGACGCTACTAAATCAGGAAGAAGTAAAGGAACTACAGCGAGATCCTTCAAAATATAAAAGTCCAATTCGACAAGTTCCGCGACTTAGACCACGTTGCTTGAAGAGGAGATATAGTGCGAGTCGATCCAGTAATCAAATGACACTTGAACAACGAATGGATCACGGAGACGATGTCATCGTCATAGATGACGAAGAAATAGTGCCGGAGGAGATGACACTATCAACACTAACACCAATGGGAAGTGATTCAGGTAGTTTTCATGCTCGATCAAAGAGCCTTTGCTTATCGAGATCGATGATGAAAAGGCATCGAAGTAAAGCAAGGCATTCGAGATCAACTGGTACCACTATCATGTACGTCGATCTCTGTTCTTCCGATGAAGAAGAAAATTCGAGTATGCGCGTATCTACAGATGAAAATAAGGATCCTATGGACTGCTTAGAACCGGAAACTAGTTTATCGCGAACTTTTTCCTCGAGTAAGCTTTGTCCAAAACCTTGCATTTATCCTGCGGATTCAATGAATAATAGATTTGCTGGGAATAATTTGACCGCGGAAAATGACAATCGTGGTAATAAGTGTCTAAGTGATGTTCTAAAACATTCGTGTTCGGGATTCACACCTAACCTTCGACAGACACCCTGAAGATCGACTGACTTTATTGTGTTATTTCTGTTTATATTTATTACGTGCACAACATTGTAACGAGTAATTAAATAATCTCGCGCCATTGTTACTACGAAAGGTGTTCCACTTTTGGATATATACGATGCAAAACATCGAACTGTAGCTAAAAGCAAGATACAAAGATTATAAAATTGTAAATTATGGATATTAGTGGCTTTCTTTTAAAGTAGAATTGTTATAAAAAGCTATGAGTTTTAACTATCCAATCTCTGTTCATTATTAGTACTTTCCGTTGTAGTCTACTAGTGAAAGTAACAGTTTAATTTAATTTACATTGTGTAAAACTCCACTAGGTGAAGACCTAGTGCAGCAAACGAAGGACGTTAACAGTGTCGCGATAAGAAAATCACTCGACTGCGGTCGACCAACGTACTACAATGAATTTTACTGTAAGTACAAGCAGCTTAATTTCGCAGTAATTTTTTTCTACGTCTTTCAAATCAATATATGCATATAGTTTTTTCTTTTCTTGTATATATTGAAATTGATTTTTTATAAAAACAGGAAATTTCAGAAAACAGAAGCGTCAGTGTCTTTAATAGAAAACTGGTGCTTACAGTAAAAAGTTGTGAACAATACGAACCTGTAAACATATATGCTTTGCTTTTTTTTTAAACAGTGGCCAAAAGTTTAAGCAGTCAGTGCTGACAACAAAGTTTATTCTAATTTGGGTTTAAACAGTATCAGACGGCGTGCGACTGTTTGATTCTTAGCTTGGTGAATCTTCTAAAAAATTTACAGCCCACGCTATTTTGACAATTTTTGAATTGCATATGAATATACATATTTGCTATATGTATGTTGAAAGTAAATCTTCTCCTTTACTATTTTGAAGCAGTGAAATCTAATGGTTCTTTATTACGTGATTTTTCTTTAAGTAATTTTATTCACTATTGAAATACACAATTATTATATTATTTGATACAAACAAATATACCTTAATTTCTTTATGGAAAATTAATGCTAATAACTTTTTTTATAACTCTTTGAACGCGAGATTAATTTCTTAAGTAAAACAACTTGTTAATAGATAAAAATAGAAATAGCGAAGATTTAGTAATAAGATCGTGTGAACTTCAGTTGTATCAAAATCAAAAACAGCTCCTGTATACATAAGCACCTATCTAGTAGGAGATTCAGTAGATTTTTAACATTCTCATATTTTTATATAACTTTACGTACCTCGAAAAACATGACTTAGTACTGTATAAATCCTTTACAATTCCAAATGTGCAATTTTTACAGGAAGCTATTTCTAGAAGATACCAATATTGCAGAAATTTCTACATATTTCCTTCAACAGGATATATCATTTTATGTTGAATGGAATATTGTACTTCATCTCTTCCAATATTGAAGTCGTACAATTATTTTTTTTTTATATTGTATTTCACTGATAGCAATTATTTGATTATACTCAATGAAATTGGTAGAATATAAAGTATTTACTTTTGTCCGAATTTATATAACTCCTTAAAAAATGTAAATAGTTAAATTAAAAGATATACATAAGATCCCTAATAGTGACAAGAAGAAAATAAAGGTTTTCGAAAACAATTTTTTCATGCGGCATATTTTTCAGTGTAGCTTGAATTGTGCATAAGTTAAATCTGTGATAGATGACTGAAAGTGATCCTTGCTTTTGTTAATTTAGGTAACAAAATATTCAAAGTGACAGTATTATTGCGTTTTATAAGTTTACGCAATTAAAAGAATAATATCGGTTTAAATCATTTTACAATTCGGTTTATGTGATTTAGAAATAAATAAACGTACAAATGAGTACACTTGAATGTATTTGGGAAATAAAATTTGTGTTTCTAGATTATATAATATATTATATATATTACGTTCATATAAAATTTTGCTTAAACAATTACTTTGTGGCCTAAATAATGATTGGTTTTCTTTTCCTTCATCATATAAAGAAAAACTTTTTTTTAAGTATTAAATTATTGTAATAGTTTTTATTGAATTTATTTTTTACATACAGTACAATTCAATTTAATGATGATAGAAAATATGTATTATAAAACGCATTATAGAGTAAAGATTTATGCTATTTTATACAACCAGGTATTTAATTGTTCAATATCAGCTGCTGTGTTAGGATCTTTGTTAAAAGCACTGCTTTCAGCAAATTGAATATTGGCATTGAGGTGAGAAAATTCAAAATCTTTTCCCTCTTTTCCAAGGAAGATATTGGATGATGATGCATCAGTAAATTCTAGTTGACTGGATTTTGTCAACCGAAGTAAATTCATTTCTTTTTCGAGGAGAGTCTTTATTACTCCAGATCCCTTAGCCATAGCTTGATCTTGCTTGTTGCATAAAATTAGTATAGGAATATTTCTCTGCTGATTGATACTTGATAACAAGGTGTAAAGAAATTCAGCAACATCTCTGAGATCTTTTTGAAACGTTACAGCATCAATGACAAAAATAACAGCTCGTGCAGATTGCTTGTATTTATCGAAAAACTTATATCGCAATCTTTCATGTCCAGGTATATCAACAATGCATAGAGATTTCTAAGGAAAAAATGAAATAATATTTAATAGATGATTTATAATAGCGTTTTGACAACTATACAGTATGGTAGACGTAAAAAAATATCTAAAATTTTCAATGAAAATAATTGTATCATGAACTTTAGAGTTTAGTATGAACATAAGATTTTGTAACAAAAACGTGCTTGTTTAAAAATAATTGAATCACTTACATTGTTGATAACGATGTCCCCTATATTCTCCTTAACAGATGTGTAAGTGTGAACAAATTTGGAATGCAGTAAACGTGAATAAAGAAGTGTTTTTCCAGCATCTGTTAAACCTGTAATGAGAACAGTGTTCCCGACAGCCTTCCTTGTTCGCCAAACAGCGAATAAAACTAAAAAAATAAGATAAATTATCTATTTCAAACTAGAAAAACAAAAATTGTTGTTTAATACATAAAAACAAAATTTTTATGCGTAAGAAAAATATGAATATAACCTTAAAATTATACATACCTAGTGTTAATAGGATGCAAAACACAGCAACAATTATTTCAATGAACTGAGATTCATCAGTGTCTTCACTCATAGGTTTTGCGTATTTCTCCATTATTTCTTATTTATATCTTATAAACTATAATTGGTAATAAATATTTACATCAGTTCAATCTTGACACATTACATATGTTCGATTATAGAGGCTTATTACCTGCGGCTATATATTTACAGTACAGAGGCAGACAGAGGGTCCAGAGACAATGTGGCATATTAGTGTACCGTTTGCTGATTGGATCCGCCATTTTCTTCCTACTACAGCTGCTACAGCCACATCTGGCCACATAATATTCTCAGTTGCATTGGCACCGACTATGAACTTTATTTTTTTAATGTCTTCATAAATAATCATTTCTTTAAATTTTAGTATTTGGAAAATAGTTTTAGTTTCTGAAAAGCGCGTTATTTAATAAAATAATAAAATAGATATATTTTTTTATTTCGATTTTAATATTTTATTAAATATAGTTTTTCAGAAACTAAAACTATATTTTTTAGACTTATTATTTTTATTTTTATAAAATGTTGAGAAATGGTTTTTTAAGAAGATATTAAAAAAACAAATTTCAGTTCCAATTAATTTGGTGCAATTGTTTATGCACCAGCTGAATATATAATGACCACTTTGGACAGTTTGGACTGGTTTGGAGTATTACGTCCCAACGTGGAATCGGAAGCAGATAGAAGCAAGTAGAAAGTAGACTGTAGAAAAACTTTAACATAGTCTATCTATCTCTTTCACTCTTATGGGATTTCCGCGTGCACATACACATTACACAACAGTACACTCGCACGCAGCAACATGCCAACATACAGTAAACTGTAAAACACAGAGCGTGTTGGAAATAAACTTGTGAAAATGTTCTATAGATAAAATATCATTCTGAGTCTTGTTTTCTTCCGAGTTTCGGGATTACAACACTCACAATGTGAAAACTGGTGCAACATCAAACAAATTGAAATTGAGTCTTTTGAATATTTTAATTCACTATATCTATGTAACCTGAAACATTCTACAATTATTTCACTTTCAACTGTTTAGCTTTTATCCCTCTTTTAGCCATTGACTTTCATTGACTTTTAAGTGAACTTCGAATCTGACATTTGAGATTTGCTTCAAAGAGTTTAAAACAATAATTTTTAATTTATTCCGTGACAAAGATATATTTTGTATTTGGGAATCACTCAAAGAGAGTTCAAATATGAAGGCTGCTACAATTCTATCGACGAAAAATTGCTTAAAAACTTTTTTCCGATGCCGGTTCGTATCTTTTACATAACCTTCAAATTAAACTTATTGATAATAAGTTTGATGCATAAAATAAAATACATACATTTTAATTTCAGGACTACAGAACCAGCAAGAGCGATCCAGGCAGTCGTAAAAGCAAAAAATCCAACGATCGATCTTCAAGATGTCTCTAAACACTCGAGTCATAGCGAAAACTGGTGGGACATTAACGGAAAAATGCGAGGACTTCATTCTTTAAATCCTCTCCGAGTACAATTTATCCGAGATGGATTAGCAAACATAGGACACGAAGAAACAACTTCTAGTCTACCTCTTGGAGGAATCTCGATTGTAGATGTAGGATGCGGTGGAGGAATTTTAACAGAACCTCTGGCTAGAATTGGAGCTGAAGTGACTGGAGTAGATCCATCGCCAGAGCTGATAAACGTTGCAAAAAAGCACGCAACATTAGATTCTTCTTTGTCCAAACGTATAAATTACGTTCAGACTACAATCGAGGAGCTGGTGCAATCAAATCAGAAGAAATTTGATGCTGTAGTTGCTTCCGAGGTTCTAGAGCACGTCCCAAATCCCGAAACATTTCTGAAAGTAAGTTCCGGTAGGAAGAAGCTAAGACAAATTATATAGTTCTGTTCTTGTGACTTGTTTCTTGGTCCGTGAAAAAAATGTTCATATTAAAAAAAGTAATTGCTGGTTTAAATTTTCAGTATTGCACGGATTTATTGAAACCTGGTGGCTCTATATTTTTAACCACACTCAACAAAACACTTCCATCCTGGCTAGGAGCAATAATTGCTGCGGAATATATTTTTAAGATCGTACCAGCAGGGACTCATGACTGGAATAAATTTATTGCGCCAAGCGAGACGAGACGATTACTAGAAAAGTGTACGCATTTGGCCTTTTAACTAAGTTGAAAAGTATTTTTCCATTTCATTAGTTTAGACTTTTATATTTAATTTTCCAGGCAATTGCAGAACCAAGTTGATTCATGGAATGATCTACAATCCATTAAAAAATGAATGGCACTGGACTTCGTTCACTGCTATCCACTATGCGATTCACGCTATTAAGAAGGGGGAATAATTTCACTTTACGATCAGTCTTGTAAATAGTTATCCATCCACTGACTTCAATTGAATGACCCTTTAAGATTTAATTTAAAATTAAGTTTAAATCCAAATTTTCTAGTTTTCGTACATTTTCAAGGTTGTGCTAATGAATAAAAATTCTACAATATATTCGAGGAAAAATAACTGAATCTATACTATAATTCCACGACGATTTTTCCAATCTTATTTTTACAGCTTCTCATTTTTCTTTTTAGAGCATTCTGGCAAGTCGTCCTCATCTTATTGTTCGGCTTTGGACTCCATTTTTTTCTTGATGACGAACCTGCTTGCATTGTATTGTAAGTTAAATAACTGCAGGAAAATATCATAATCAAAAATTGCAACAATGAGAAATTCGAAATATTTGCAATTTGTATTTTCAATATGTACTTACTTTTGTTTTGTTTGCTACCAAGAACTTTCAAATTCCTCGAACACTTGTTATTTTAATAAACATTTAAATTAAATTGTATTATTAAAGCACCATAAAAAATATCTAAATTTTTAATAACATATACTTACATTACTGGAATCGTTCGAAACTTCAGAATTATAACTGCAATTTTCTCAATTTTATTTTAGATCTATCTCTCTAAATTCCTCAAATTCAATCTTTACCACATGCGCTTAATAAAATATTAAGGACTGGAAGGTAAATTAAGGCCTGAGCCATAATTAACGATAGAAAAGGACAGAACCATCTTCGGGTTCAGTTCACGATGTGCTCAGGCCTTTATATATCATCAAATTATGAATTTTAATTAGATATTTGTTTTTACTATTGGTAACTCTTGTAAAGCGAACTTCACTTCTTATGCAATCGAAATCAGGTCAAGAGACAATCGAGACATCGAATATGACTGATTTCTCTCGATACCCTCAGTCCCTCATCTCTGTCCATACGACAAAAACAACCTCAAAACAAATGTTTGGCATGCTAGCAATTTGTGAATTTACTACTCATCAGATCAATAGATTGAACTTAACTAAGCCAAGAGACTAAGTGCGTGCAGCGAATCATTTAGTGAAAATGGGTATAAGTGAAATAAGTTTATGGGTTTTAATCCGGAGATACGACCAACTTCGTAAGTTAACCTTTTTCACGTGAATTGGATCTGTCATCTTGACAGTTAAATTGTAAACAAATTCAATTAATTTAATTATATTTCAATTAAAATGTTTTAGAATCTGGAAGTGATCTCAATGATTTAGAAACGAGTTTACGACGCGTTACTTTGCCTTCTGGTTCGACATTCGACGAATTAAAATCGTCCATTTATAACTGGATCGGAGTAGAAGAAGATACGACCAGGGTTCTAAAAATTAGACGTCATGACAATAATCTTATTCCACTTTCTTGTTTACTAAGGGGATGTTCAAAAGACAGGTATGAATTATTTTACGATTATAGAATACATATTTAGGACGTAGAGCGTTAAATAAAAAAGGCCTAAAAGTATAAACTTACTCACTTTCCTACTGGCGTAACATCATTTCATTTTAATGATTTTAATTAGCTGGAATAACGGGAACAAAACGTCAAATTATCTATTTTTCGCACGCCTACGAGTACCTTGAAAAAAATTTATAATTTGACGCTCTAATCCGGGTCGATTAAAATGAACTGATGTAATTAATGCTAGCTTGAAAATGAATGTTTACATTTTCTGAATTTTTTTTATTTATCATTCCATTGTCCTTAATTTAAAAATCTTCAAATCTGCTTTACAAAAAATCTAATTCTTTTCTTTACAATTAACAAATCTTTTTTCTTTAACTTTCCAGACCTTTTATTATTGACCTCGTTTGCGTTCATCAATTTTGTAAGTTTTAGATGTTTTATATTTATACTTGTTTTTGATATCGCGTACATTAAAAAGAATAAAGATAAATGTGTATCCCCTCGTACTTAAATTTTGTTAATAACAGGTCGAGTCGAAAAACGTACAATTCCAGGTGGCTATATCGATGCATTAAAGTCCAAGCTGGCAGATATAGAGACGAGGGTAAGCCTAAAAAATAAAATTTGTAGTTTTATAAACTAAAAATCCAAATGCTTTGATATTTAAATTTGATGAAACGAGAAACCTATTTTTATTTGTCTGTGCGTATTAATACGAACAGTGCCTATTTTTCAAGTTTAAAAAATTTAATTTTCAGGTGATTGAAGCAGAGCTGGCACTACCGCAAATAGCTTCTGCTCACATCCAAGCAGTGAAGGGAGCGGCTTCCCAATTAGCAAACTGCGTTGCATTTTTAGATCGAAGAGTGGATGAATTAGTGCCACCCCAATGGAAAGAACAATTGAATTCTGCTGCTTCATAAAACCTCAGATTTCAAAATGTCCACTACCACGATCTGATATCACAAAAATATTCAGTAAGAAATTGCGATTTAAATAGATAGTATCATCTTGAAAATGCATTTTTTAAGTATACCTGTAGTAATTTATCATATGGTAAGTTACTAGAGTAAATTTATTATTTTTTATCGACTATCATATTCGAAAATTGTAAATACGACTCGCAAAAATTTACCTTATTTAAATTTTCAATCTAAAGTGTAAATCTTTGTTGTAAACCAAAGCTATATGCCAAATCTGTCTTTTGTATGCACGCGTAAAATAAAGTGCATTTACTTCAAAATATTTGTAGTGATTTAGTAAATTAAGTAAAATTATTATTTTAGATACATTAGGAATTTAAAAATTACAGGAGAAAATATAAAAAAACAAAACTATTGGTTTTTTTCTGAGAAAATATATTTAGTTGTTACTGTCGTTTCTCAACATGTGTATCGGAAAACAAAATACTAGAAATAGTTACAATAATAATTTCTTAATTTGATAATAATGAGCATAAACTAATTTACATTTAATTTATTATGATAAGTAGTTCTGAATTTGTTACAAAATTTTTGGTGAATGATCATTTTTTTTAGTAAAAATTACATTTTTTCATGCTACTTGAAAAGCTGAATGTCTTTAAAAATAGAGATCCTAAATTTTATATTTAAGTGCTTAAAAGCACCTACGTTCATAATTAAGTTTAATATTTTAAATATAAAAGTGACAATACAATTTAATCACCTACACCAAGAACTGATTTAAAAACTATTAAATAAATTCGTGACCGAATGAATGTGTGAAGTGGTTAATAATACTAAAAAGCTCTTTAGAACTAATATAATGTAAAAAAGGCTTCCTCCGTCAGAAAGCAAAAACAAAATAACTGAAACAAACTAAATGCATTTGGAAATAAAGAAACGAAAAATTGAACTGACATACAGTTCTAAATGCAAGCATATAATTATTAATTATAGATACGAAAATAGATGCATACAAAAATAAATATTAAAAAGCAACAGAATGGAAAGAAGCAAGTGCCTTCAGGAAATAGATATATTAATTCCTGTTAGTTTTAAACCTTTAGAACCAAACTAGTTTCTGCCAAAGTAACACTATAAAATTCTCGTAAATTTCTCCAGAGCAAAGTGCTTTTTTAATACGTGCAATTTCCAATTGAATAACGTAAAATAATAAAGTAAAAATTTCTCAAATAGAATAAGGGTGTCTGGTTTTAAAGGTATCGCAACATACGTAATGTAATTGAGATTTTAATAAAAGTTTTAAAATCCATGAATTAAATAAACATTTCCTGTGGTTCAGAGTACATCAAAACTGTGTATTAAATATTAATAGGTATCACTTTTTTGAGAGCAATTTTCCAACTGTAGTTAAATTTTAACTAGAGGAAAATATATTGTCTCTTACTTAACTTTTAAACCCTAACTTGAAACCTTTTCACAATTAAGTCACGCGACATGACTGAATCTTTTAGTTTTCTTAACTTTGGAGGTTTTGGGAGTTTCGTACGGAACTTCACTTCGCGTATTTTCGCTACTGATAAGCAGTAGTTCGATATTGGTGTTTTCTTCGTCCGCCTTAATATCGATGTTATAACTATTCGCTAATTGCAAGGAAGCTAAGAAGTAACGAGAGATCTCGGCAGTTGATTCTTCATCAACAGCATTTTCAAAAACGATTTTACGCTCGGTACTTTTTTCCAATTTTTCTAATATACGAGACTCATATTCATGGATATGAAAAGGTGGTCTTCGTTCTGCCTCCTGTAAAATTGGCTTGATATCTCTGTGCCACATTGCAACGCCTTGTTCGAGGTCAGTTCTATTGTCAAATTCTTCACGAATTTCTCTCATTCTACACTCAATCAATTGTTGATAATTCAGGGTCGAATGAAGAGGTACATCGGCGTCGAAAGTATCATCCATTGCTGGTGAATCTGGAGGGGTATTACAGTCATAAATTGCAATTCCTGGTGAAACAGGACGAGGAGAAAATTCTCGATCGCTAAAACTTGCAGAAACGTGTTCTGGTGTGGCAGCGAGTGTCTTGATGGGAAGAGAATTTGAAAGTGGATCGTGCTTCGCGAAACTGGGGAAGAAACCGAGAAGATCCATCGTGATAGTGGTTGCTGCCTCGTAGTGAAATGCATCGCAACATTGTCTGCTTTTGAAACTACCATCAAAAGTCTTTTGGAAGTCGAGAAGATCCTCTAAAAATAAATATTTGGAAAGAAGTTTAAAAAAAGTTCCAGAATACAAACCCTAGTGATAAATACATTGTAATACCTGTTTTCAGAGTTATGAAAGGCCTGGAAGGTGAATACATGTTCATCTTCTTCATTGGGGATTCCGATTCGTTTGAAAGGAACTTCGGTAAACTTTCGGACTTCCGAGATTCCGACAAAATTTTTCGTTTTCGCTGCAATTGAAAAATATAGTATGTAGTTGAATCTACTAATTAGGTACATTGTCTTAAAATGCCTTTATGAAATATTTTAGAATTGTTAACCTTACCGAAGTCGATTTTGATTTTAAAAGCGAGATATGACATGGAAGTTTAAACTTGCTTCTGGACTTAGGCAATTTTTCTGGAATGCCCTGATCAAATGGAATTGGTTTCCAAATATTCTTATTAATATCCTTCACGACGCAGACCATATTCTTCATTCTCTTGCTCCTAGATATAGTTGTGTTAAAAAAATATCATTAAACAATCATAATTCTAAGGTTCGTAAAGAGTCTAAAAATATATACCTTCTCTTTGGAATTTCATAATCTTCCGACTCTTCAGATCTGTAACCTAAATCAGTCTCCTTACAATTTCTAACAGCTTCCGTTCTTTCATCTTCTTCATGCTCTTCCAAGCCATCATCAAAATCCTGATGACCCTCATCAAAATGATCTGGTTCATCCGCTATTCCTTCCACAGAATCTAAACCTAAACGCGACTCCACATTCCTTAAAGTATCATCCGAATTTTCTTGAATAGTGTCAGAATGTTTTTCACTCAAATTTGGCGATCCATTGATTTCAGAAGTGTTCTCAGAATTAAGAGAATCACTTTTTGATGAATCGCTATTTACAGAGGATTCATTATTTTGAGAGGATTCATTGTTTGAAGGTTCATTCTCAGAGGATTCTTTACTTTGAGAGGATTCGTTCATCATGGATGATTCGTTAAGCGTACGTGATTCGTTTATCGTAGTCGATTCGTTTCTCGTTGATGATTCACTTACCTCAGAGGTAATTTGCTCACATGTGCTAATTGCCGATTCGGAAAAGTAGCTACACTCCTTTTGTGATGAACAACTTCCATTTGTACTGTTTATTAAGTTTAAAGTAGACTCTTCACGTTCAGGACTTATCCTGCTTTGAATACTGTCATTAAACAAAGACTCGGAACAGTGAGTAGGTGAATTACTGGTAATGTTTATGTTTAATGTTTCCTGATCCATTACAAGTCGCGGTTGGTCAAAATCTAAAAATAAGAGAATATTTTTAAGATTTCATCTTTAATTAGGATCAATATTTAGATAGTAAGGCTTTCCATTTATTTCTTACCACTTGGCATGCATTCGTCCACCAACATTCCGGACATCGTCAGCTGGTGATTACATCGAAAGTCATATTTTTTCCCTATAGCCTCGCCATGGATGTCTACTATTTCAATCGGAAATCTAACTTGCACAACACTCGTTTCCAACTGAGTAAACCTTCGGTTTAACAATTTGACAGGTTTTTGAGCCTGGCCTTTCATGTTGATGTTCTTCCCAACTTCTTTCTCAAAATACAGAGGCTCGAAGTTGTCAAAATCGATAACCGTCTTCCTCGATTTTCTCTCCTTGTTCTTACTCTTAGCTTTTTCTTCCTGAGCTCTATTGGGAAAATTTAATTTATTTTAGTTAAAAAAAAATCTTCGAAAATAAGAAAAATTTAAGGATGTAATTGAAGGCTTACTCATGTTCTATGAAGCATTGATTCAAACCGAAGACTTCCTTATTGAGGAAATCGACCCTTTTTGTATAGACGTCCACAGAATTTTGAACAATCAGGGCCGCTTCACCATAATTAATATCCGTTGGATTTTCGAGTAAACAGTAATATTTTTCGAGAATCTGAAAAAAAATCAAGGTAAATGAAAAGAAGATTTCAATAAGTATCTTCATTTTAAAAATTTATTTATTTTAATGTACCTGAGATAACGGATATTCCCAATCTGCAAGTTCCTTCGCCGGCTTCATCAGCTCGTTGCTGACTTCTTGTAAAGACATTTTTTTGCTGTTCAAGTATTGTCATCTCATAAAGCACAATCTGAATAATAAACAAATTCTTTGTGCTAATAAATTCTTCAAGTAAATAAACTCTCATGGCAACATGGAGATATTAAAAAAAAAGACTATTGATAATACTAAATAATTCGCTCTCGGTACTTTTTCCCAAATATATAAAGTAGGAATGAAAAGTATTTGAAAAATAACGATTGCAGAGAAAGATTTTGACACCAGAATGTGAAAAATAAACTCATTTATCATATTTACTGATTAATAAAGTTCAGACGCATCGAATTACTATCTATGCTGAATTCAGTTTAAGAATTACAAAGTGTAAAATTCAATTACTTTATTCAAAATGATTTTAATGATTTTCTTTTAAATGAGCCGATTTTAGGATATTCAAACATTAGACATAAATCAATAATTTTTGTACAACTTACAAATTAACATTTCTATAAAAGCCTTGAATTATTCCATGCTTGAATGCTTAGCCCCAGTTAAAGTAAACATTCGATTGCGATTTTAATCAGGAAACCCGATTATGATTATTCAGCACATGTGCAAAAAAATGATGACAGCTACTGAAAAAAAGTTTATTTTTATAAATGTGACACCGCACCTAGCAACAGCTGCCTTCCTAAGAAATTAAAAAAAGAAACGTGTATCAATAGAAATAAACCCTAAAAAGTGAAAAACGTATTATTAAGTAATTCATTGATTAATTTATTGATTCATATTCATTCATTTCCATAATAAGTGAAAGCGAAGTGCGCACATAGTTCCATATTTTTAAGTAATAGGAGCAAATCACGTAAAGTTTTTCATGAAATGTAGTTACAGAAAACAAGTAAAAAATTATGATCTTTGGGCACGAGAGAGAAAATTAATGAAAGCATCCAGTGGCGACACTGTCGTGAAGTTCAAATAAAGCTTGAAAAAAGAACTCATCATAAATAAACAAAGCGTGCGTGAACTCATGGAATTGGAAAGGCGACGCGAAGGGATTTTCGGTTATTCGCTTGTCACTTTAATCGCATCGAATAAATAAATACCAGGTTGAAAAAACGTACTTACCATACACAATTTGCTTCTCCTTTCGCAAATTGTCGTTCATTAAACACAATACACTTAACTAATTTTTATCTATGAGACTAGGTTAACCCATTTAATCGCCATTTTCTTTTCACGATTCTTGTGCAAACAGGAAAGAGGTCGATGGTCGACGTTCCTGCCTGCCGTCTTATTTGTCCACGGAGTTGGCGGGAATTTAACACGTATCTCCATCTCGTGTATGCAACCAAAATTTGATAAGAGTTTTCGATTTTGTCGATACGAAAGAAATTCGAAAACAGTGGCTCTCAAAACGATTGTTTAAAAATTTAAATCGCCGGGTATAGCAAATATCTTTGCCAGGTAGCCATGAATCCACGATCAAAGATAATTTCTAACTTTGGTCCCTGGAACTTTTTTTAAATCACTAGAAATATCTTGAAATAAATCTCTTTTGAAATCTTTTTAGAAATATTTTGAAAACTTTTAAAATATTTGTAATATTCAAAAAATGCTTTACAGTTTTTTCAAATCTTATAAATACCTTAAAATTCCTTCATATCTCTAGCAAACTTGGAATTGAGTGAAATTCCAACCCATTTTTAGGAATTTGGGAGGATTTTAAGAAATGTTATGAAGTTTATTATTTAGAGAATTTCTTAATTGGAGTTTTAAAGAAACCCGGCCTGGAGAAAAAGTTTCCGATAGAAATTTATTCCGAACAAATCCGAAATTTTGCGATTTATTGTAATTTGTATAGAAACAGTTTGCTTATTCCCATCTAATCCGAAGAAAGGCTTTCAATCCGAATCGAGGTCCATTCAAAATCAATTCGACTTTGTAATCCGATAAATCTGGTCAATCCGAATGATTTCCGATCAATCCGAATAACTTTCAATCCGTAATGAATCCGAATTATTCGAATCAGTCAAAATATTTCCGAAAAATTTGCATTGAATCATTATATTTTTAAAAAACTGAATGTTTAAAGGTTGCAAAACTTTTGTTGTGAATGTTATTATAGCCAAAATAGGGGTAAAATTTGCCAGTGAAGAAAGCGAAGAAAGAAACCGACCCTAAATATGTCGACAACGTGATTACACCAATATATAGTTGTCTAGTTGTAACCCCCTTCCCCTTAAAAAGAAACGCAAACTCCAGGAGGAGAAATAACGCCGCCAGTTGGCAGTAGCGACTAGCGGTTGGCCGTTGATTGCGCTTTGCGCTTTACTCAGTTGCTTGCATACTGTTCGACGTGTTTGGACACTTTGGACGTGTATAGTGTGTTTATTTTTTCAAGCAAACGCTCCCCAATCAGTCGACTCGTCCCGTGTTAATCAGTGATTTAATTACCCTCGGAAAATCGGAAAAAATCGGTATCCCCAAACCTTGACAACTAGTGATTAAATTACAGAATCCTTGAAAATGGCTCTAAACGAATGTTACGGGATGATAAAGTACATTCTCGTGTTTGTGAATCTTATATTCTGGGTAAGTTTATTTTCGCACTTCCGAGTAAATCAGTAAAAGTAAAGCTTAATAAAAGAGAGAAGACCTCGTGCCTATTTTTCCCCACAACTTGATTGTCCTGACATTTCCGAGATGTCTCGAAGCTTTCACCTCTTTTATCGACTTTCGTTCTTCTCACCCTCATCTTGT
>JAUESI010000029.1:12713227-12723434 GCA_032275145.1 Synergus laeviventris
GCTGTTGAATATGAACCTTAGTATGGGATGAATCGGTCTGGGCTTAGAAGGTTTCAAATCTAAACAAGATTTATTCAGGAGACCGATATAATTAGATGAGAAAAAAGAGTAGAGATTCTGATCATTAGGATCAGATTTTAGTGAAAATCTTTAAAGAAAAAAAAAATTCCTCTGAGTAGACGTCTAAAACTTTAGCCCAATAAGAAATCAAAATATTTTTTAAACCAATAAGTACGGATTTAAACAAATTCAAAGTGAATTCATAAAAAAAATGAAGGATTTTAAAGAATTTCAACGGAATTTTAGGGATTAAAATAGATTTAAAAGATTGTAAGAAATTTTTAATTAATTTTAAAAAAGGTCATTTCAAGAAATCTTACGTGATTTAGATTTTGAAATTTTTAAGAATTTGAGAAGATTAGGAAGAGACTTTAAAGGATTTCACGAGATTTCATAAGATTTTAATACATTTCAGACAATTTAAAGCGCTTTAGAGGATTTATGAGACTTTAAAGATATTTAAAGAGATTTTAAGGGCATGTTCTACGGAGACCACGTGACCAAATTAGTTGTTAGTAATGAAAATTTTTTTTGGTGTTCACCATATCCTATTTTATCAATTTATAAATAAACTTTTTTTAAAATTATTAACATATTGATATTAACAAACGTTCTTTAGTGTTTTTTATTTAATCTCTTCAATTTTGAACACAATATCTCAATATGTCTGGATGTATAAAAATTGAAAATAATTCTCCACATTTATTTTTTACTTTCAGAATTTTTTTAAAAATTATTCCTCAAAGTAAATATACAAACGCAATTTATCGCCTCAATTTCTATATTCCAAACTTTGAGACCGATATATCATTGCGTTTGGATATCGTCAACACCAAAAAAAATTTTCATAACTATAACAACTAATTTGGTCAATTAAAAAGAATTTGAAGGGATCTCAAAAGAATTCTGGAGAGTTTAAGAATGCCTAGGAATTTGAAAGCGTTTTAAAGGTTTTTTGATGATATATAAAAACAATTCAAAAGATTTTTAAAAATTGCAAGTATCGAATACAAATATTTTCAGCTTTAAAAGATTGAATTTCCTATTATTTTAATGACCTGGAATAATCCTATAATACCAATGTCAATAATTTTTTAGATGTTTCAACTTTACCATTTAATAAAGTGAAAAGGTAACAAATTCCTAGAAGATTTGGATTACAAAAAAAAAGATGGATATAATTGAATGTTCAACCAAAAAATGGGGAAAATGGGAATTTTCTTGAAAACAGAGAAAAAAAAAGGTATTCTGAAAAAATGTCAATAGGGGATATAGGGACCGGTCTGTAACGCCTAAATATAAAATCCCCACCTTTTTTTAAGAGAAGAGACAATCATTGATTGTGTAACCAGTAACCACGTATTGAGATACATTAAACCGACAGGAACCAATTAAGAAGCCACGTGTATAAAATGAGTATGGAGCGATTACGACCCAATGAGTGGGATGATCCCTGAAGGCACGCTCAGGTGATGGGTACCATTGTCCCGAGTCACTCTCGTTCAGGCAGCGGCCTGTAATTTGAACACACGATCGCTGATAGTGCCGATTTAACACCGATTGAGATCAATGCCGCTTGAGTGCTGACAAGTATTGACCCTGCTTAGTTGCATGGTCGTTTTAATTGAAGGGAGGTCAAGATCTTCTCTGGACGAATGCCACACTAATGTTGTGGCATGATGCTCATGATTTGTCTTCATGTAACAGACTCATAAATGTATCAAGACCATATTCGTCACATTTAAATCACGCTCAAATGAAACCTAAATTGTTCCACTGTTTTGTGATAAGATCTGGCATTAAAGAAAATAAGTGTACAAGACCTGGAGATTGTTGCTTGTTAGCTTCTTTGAAATGAAAAAAGAGCTGCTGAATTTAAGCCGAGATTGAAGCATAAAACTCCCACTAAATTATTAAGCTGAGATTTAATTTCTAATTTCGGAAGTGCTGCAAAAGAGCCGCCTGTCAAGGGTGTTGCTAGGGGGTCTGAACTCTACTCCTTAGTCTTGAGCCAGTTGAGCCACTGCTGGAAAGTCTTGCAAGCCACGCGAGCAGACGCATCATCAGACTTATATCCACGTTTCGTGGGTGGCAGCGGTATCGCTTTTTATTTCTACATCCCTCCACCCATTCCTGTCTCACGACTCTTCTCCCCTTTCCCTCTTGTTGATTCCAATTAAATTTCGCAGCTTGTGAAAGATTGTTGGTCTCTCCTCTGATAAACTAGACACGTGAAGACCTCTATGCTTGCCGTACTCGAAATTCTCGCACGTCTTTCATCCACACAACTCATCACCGTGGTACTTTCCTTCATTAAAAGCCAAGACATTTTGATGTAACTGAAAACCAGAAGATTTTGTGAATATATAATCTAGCATCCCCTTTTTCTTCAGAAGGTAAATCTATTCTAAAATATATTCGCTTTCAAATCTATTGTGCTATTTTAAGACAAATCATATTCATAAAGTCATTTTTAATGGCGATGAGAAATTAAGAAAAAATATGTTGCGAGAGTTAAGGCGTACTTATTATGTTGTCTTAAATTTCAAGTTGCGGAACGATCTCGACGTACTCTTGCTAAGAATATGACGAGGTCGGTAGGTCTTGATTGGTACCAGAATTAAGAAGAAAGGTGTTGCGCAAATTCGCATTAAAAATTTTCTTAAGTATACATCAGTTCAGAATTCTCAAGATTTCATTTGATACGCAATTATTATATATCTTTAACGTCAAGAAGCCGTCTTTTTTTAATTTTATGTAAGGAGAAACAAATGCACTCCATACAATCTCGAAAGACTCCACAGGCTCTTCGCATGTGACCAGTTTGGCTGCCTATCGTACATTCCAATCGACAGAAATCCTCGCGACAAATGCGAGAAACATCTACACTTTTGTTTTTTTTCTTCCTTAAACGATTGGCGCAAGAATCGACCTCCAGAAACAATTCTTTCTTTAGGACAATTGATGTTCTCCTTCGACTTCGGTTCTCTGGCAAGGATAACAAGAATCTCGAGGAAGCAACGAGACCAGAATAGAACGATGAAATTTATGATAGCAGAGTTTGGTACCATTTTACAATGAAGGTTTTTGAAAAAAGTTGGATTACGCTTTAACACTTTTCAAGTATCGATAATATCCGAACGACTCTACCTGAGTCTTCCTGTTATTCGAGACGATAGTGTATAGAAACGAATTAATGGAAAGAGTTCAAGACATTCTGACTCCAGCTGTTGAGAAATCGATCATTGCACTCCTCTCAACTTTCAATACTCAAGAAGAGCAGATCATCAACAAGGAAAGGTCGGGAGATTCCAAAGGTAAAATAAAACCATCCAAGACATTGATGTATGCAAGATGGGTCCTGCTCTTTATTATTATTGCCAGAGATGTACCGCTGTACTTTGAAGAATGTGTTCACTTAAAAAATGGTGTTATGTTAGTCCTAGAATGTTAGTCCTATCTAGAAGCTTCGATTCTATTACTAAATGGTGATAATAAAATTGCGTTACTATCATGAACATTGGTTCAGAAATGGATGTGTAGCAAATTATCGTACAAGAATGTTGTTAAAGATTTTATCAACTTTCTGCGACCACAGCGGCTATACAAAACTCTAACAACCTCTTGTTTAAAAATATGGAAGTATCATTGAAGTAGATGATATCTTCCATACTTGAAAACCTTTACCTTTATTTACTACAAGTACATTCCTACTTCACAATAATTTGATCGAGGCTTCTGCATTCCCATTATTTCAGAAAACTGATCTCAACCAGACGACTAAAGTAAGTAGTTTTTTTTGGTTTTTTTTTGTAGTATGATGAACAGGAGTATCAACGTCAAAAGAGGATCATAGTAGCTCATACGCGAGCTACTCTTGATGTATTTTTTTGGTTCGGTTCGCGAATCCTTGTGGTAGTTATACCGGTTTGCAGTTTGCCGATCTTATCGGGCTCTGCCACAGCGAGCACACTTCTCGTCCTCTTGATTGTAAACCAGATGCTGCTGATCATGGTTCTGGTTGTGCACGGTGTTCGACGTGTGTCCTGTGCGCACCAGTTCTGGACAAAGAAAAAACGTCTACTGTATGGTATATTTGAGAACGACACTTGAAATTTGTCTTGATGTTGAACGAAAGTTGTTCAGCAATATCAGATCAGCTGCTGATTTCTGAGTACTTTAGCGACCTGGGCAATTAGCGAACTCGGTCACAAATAAATCGGGAGTTAAAGACGCAAGCAACGATGTCTGGCAGTAGTGATGATAATGGTGATGAGAGCGACAACTCGCCAAGTTTGGCAAAATAGCCCGTAAAGCAAATCGATGAGTCTCCATCTTTCGTTCGATGTCAGAGTCGCTTATACGATGCCTAAGGCATTTACGAGGGAGAAACCGAGATTGTATCTCGCGTTGACAGCCCAACTTAATTGTCCGACCATTTCGTTTGGACATTATTTAAACGAGCGCGAAAAATCGAAGTAAATAACGCTGCCGTAAATGCAACCTACATTTGCCTCGTTAAACGAGGCGTTAACGTCTCCTTACGGTATGCATAAGTGCATAGTCTTATACTCATCCAAGAATGGGTTTCGCAAAACGTCAGTTATCGGTATAATATGAGAATCACTGATACGGAACAAGCTTTAGTCTCTTAGCACTGACTAGGTGTTGTTGAAACATTGTCAACGTTTCTTTTAATTAATACGCCTTAAGTGGACAAGCCTCTATTTGTTTCCGTCATCTTTACAAGCTTTTAATCCCATCAGGATATTCATCTACGAAGAGAAATTTCTGCTGTCTCTCTCTTCATTTCTTTCGTTAATTTTGTGCAAAAAGAAGACAACCCGAGATTTGTGAGGCCTGAGAAGATCGTTAACTCGAAGTCCTCACTTTGGTCGTGAAGCTTCTTTCACTTTATTACACTACTTGGGCGATGGACCACTGAAAGAAGATAGATTCGAATAACGTAAATAGTACACTAATAAAATTGAATTGAGACGCTAACATGTAATTTATGTGCGCCAGGTCTCTCAGACTCGTCCCTATGGCTATACTGATTTACGAGAATCACCCACGACCATAAGCTACTCACGATTCGTAGTAAAGTGTGTAATAGGTCGTTCGCTCAGAAATATTATCGGCCTAAGATCGGGCCGTAAAACAGAGTATACGAAAGGAGTGAATTGGTTTGCAGTTTTCCGAGACCTGCATCAGATCTGATATTGATCCAAATCCTTGGATCACGCAGAATGATCTACCATCAGGATTAGTTGTTAGGTAATATCAATTTTTATTCTGAACCTAACTTTCTTGAGGACAGGACTCACAGTCCATATGAGAACAAAATTAGGGTATATAGGATACTTTTTTAAAGCTCAAAGGGTACCTTTCTTTTTTAACATTACCTAGATAGTTTTTATAATTTGAGGAGCAACGAGAAAAAAATCTGCTAATATGGTTTTTATGTGAATTAGTTTTGCAAATATCCAGAATAATCCGAAAAAATCCCAAAACTGGGATATTTTCGAAAGAATTCAAAAGAATTCTAAAAAAATCAGAAAATTTTTTAAACTTCACGTAAATTCATTAAGATCAATTCAAAATAATTCAACGTGAAATTGATGAAGGTTCAAGTAACTTCAAGATTTTAGGCGATTTCAGAAGATCAAGACAATTTCATTTCAACATGAATTTAAAGAATTTTAATCGGTTTTCTAAGATTTCTTTGACAATTAACAAGATATCAAGATATTGTGAATGATGTTGAAGAATTTCGAGGGAATTGTAGAAATTACAAAAGATTTTTAAAAACTCTAAGTTTTAATTGATATAAAAAAATGCCATGATATTTTAAATGATTTCCAGTGATTTTAAGGAATTTTAAGGACTTGAAATTTTTAAGAATTAGAAGAAATTTTACGAGACTTCAAAAGATTTATAAGAATTTGAAGGGAGTTCAAAAGAATTTAGAAGAGTTTTAGAATTTTAAAGAAATTTCACAGGATTTTAAAGATTTTTTTTGCAATTAACAAATTTGCAAGATACTGTGAATGATTTTAAAGAATCGCAAGGGAATTTTAGGGATTAAAAAAGATTTAAAAAGATTCTAAGAACTTTTAATTGATTTAAAATAATATCAAGTTATTTCGAGAGATTTAAATTATTTTCAGACAATTTAAAGCACTTTTTACAGGATTTAAAGACATATAAAATTATTAAAAATGATTTAAAAGAATTTGATGGGATTTGAAAAGAAATTTTACACGATTTAAAATATTTCTTTTGCAATTGACAAAATTTCATGATATTGTGAAGGATGTTAAAGAATTTCAAGGGAATTGTAGAAATTACAAAAGATTGTTAAAAACTCTAAGTTTTAATTGATATAAAAAAATTTCATGATATTTCAAGTGATTTCAAGCGATTTTAAGGAATTCTAAGGACTTGACATTTTGAAATTTTATAGAATTTGAAGAAATTTTACGAGACTTCAAAAGATTTATAAGAATTTGAAGGGAGTTCAAAAGAATTCAGAAGAGTTTCAGAATTTTGAAGAAATTTTACAGGATTTAAAATATTTTATAAAAATTTAAAGTGATTAAAAATAATTTCAAAGAATTTGAAAAGTTTTCAAAAACGATTTAAAAAAAAAATTAATATGATTTTTAAAGTATTTTAAACGTTTTTAGGGATTTCAAAAGAATTCAAAAGATTTTTAAAAATTGTAAGTATTAAATAAAAATTTCCTATTATTTTAATTATTCTGAAAAGTTTTGTCAAACAGGAAATTCCCCGGAATAATCCTATAATACCAATTTCAATGCTTTTTCAGATGATTCAACTTCAGAAATTGAACAAAGATGAAAGGTAACAAATTTCAAGAATAGGGAAAATAGGTGAAAAAAGATGGATACCAGACAACCTGGGATTACTGAAATTAATTTTTACCTTAGGAAGTGAATTTTTAATTATAATAAATATTAATGGTTTTCAACCAAAAAGATGGATATAGTTGAATTGCCAATAACCAAGGAAATGGGAAAAATGAGGGAAATGTCGATTTTGTGTAAATTTAAAGAAAAATTTTACACTATAGACTTTGAAGACATCTGAACCGATTGGCATCCAACTTCCTCCAGAAAGATGGGTTTTTGGCATTTAAACTAGCGGATTATTTTTAGGACGATGAATCTCGGATTGGATCCCAACTTCCTCGAAAAAGAGGTATTCTTGATACCTGAACTGAATTTGATATTCGTATGTGATTAGCAAAGCCATACCTGATAATTAGTATGCTTAGTGTGAGTGAAATGTCAAAGTTTTTATAGAGTCGATTCTACACCACTTCTTTTTATGGAAATCGTAAAAAGTATGGTAAAAAGTGTGCTAAAAAGTAAGATATTGATTGCTAGTGATCTATTTTTATAGGAACCGTAAAAGGTTCCCTCGGGATGTCGGTAGTCTCCACAGAGCGGAATATCTTTTCCTTTCCACCTCGTCGCCCCTGACCGTTCACGACCTTCTCCTACAGGAACGACTGACGTCGAAAGTTTCCGTGAAGCGTTGAATTTCCCTCAGAATCAGATGCAATCGTGAGCACTCGCGTCGCGTGCTCGTTGCTTTTTTCCACTTTTTATAAGCACGAATATCCAAGATACTTTCTAACAAAAGAGTCAACATTAGATAGTAAGAAGAGCGCTTCGGATTTCAAAACAAATAAAATAACGTCTCTGCTTTATGTGCAGATACATTTTTAGTCTGCAACGGAAGCGTCTTCGTCGTCGTAAAAATTTTCTTAAAAGTGAATTCCACAATATTAAACATCCGCTTCTAATATTAAATGTTTATTCTTGGAAAAATGTAGTTTATGAGACTTGATAATCTTAATAATTTGAATATATTTAATTAAAAGTACAATGTTATCTCAAATAAAGATTGACCTCAAATTGACCGAGTTTTAAAATTCAAATTATGAAGAAAATATCGATTAAACTGTCAGATCTGAAAATTTACTAACGTAATTTGAAAATTTCATGTACAAATAACAATGCGAGCTGGCTTATTAAGCGAGGACCAAAAAACAGATGTACGGCTCTTTTAAATGCAAATCATCGATAAATTCTCATTTATTGTGACGAAACAGTCTTCACTTGTAACTTTTCGAAATCTGAACAAAATGTCTGGATGAAGTGTCTCCTCCTGGATATAAAAAATGTGTAAAGGAAACCAAATGCGTACGAATATATAAAGCAGAAGGTGAGCATAAACACGTTTCAGAGGTTATTATGAAATTCCAACAATGTAGACGTTCGTTATTGATATTAATTTGAATATTTTACAATCAGGGTTATTTTCGTCGAATTCTTTGCGAGGTCGAATACAACTGCAGGGTTTCTCAAAGATTCAAGTGTTGACCTCTCTCTTTTGCAAGTAGCCCTGCTTTTGATCTTTAACACATTTTCAATGAGAACAACGGTGAAGATGTTGCAAGAAACGCCCACACTTTCCTTTCAGGTGTTCCGCGGCTACTGCTTTTTCTCCGCATAAATAATATCGAAATATTTCGCCATCACAGTTTCTTCGTCTTAAGTAATGAAAATGTCTCAACGTTATTTACTTGCCGAATCCTTAGGAACACCCCAATCTATTATCCAACTTTTTCCCCTTTTTTCACCAGTTTATTCTTTGCTTGTCTCTTAAATTTGACGCCCTGTCCGCAGAATTTGACAATTATTCGAAGGATAAAGTTCCTTTCAAAGGTGGAGAAATGAATACTGAGACAATTATTATTACTGCTTCCTTCAACCCAACAAAAAATCTGCTCCACAGACTCAAATTAACTGCACTGCAATTAGGTTCAGTCTCTTCAGCCACAAGTCTGCTCACTGACATTGTTTTTCAAGCATTCAAGTTTCCCTGGTCCAGATGAATTTAATCAGCCGAGGTTTTCTAAAGTAATTGCTTAATTGAACGAGGCGTAAGAGAAAAAGTGTGAGGAATAGATTGTAAAGAAGCAATGAAAGCTTTAAAAGATATGAAAGTATCATATCAAGTATATGCAGTAACGGCACGCGTATAGAGCTGAGAAGATGAGAACGGAATGCAGAGACGTTGCTTATTAGCCATCCAGAGACTTGAATCAGATTATGGGAGTTGGCCTGGCAAGCCAGCAGCAGCCTGTTTGGATTGTCGCTGTGGGTTGGCTGACTCTCTTTTCCTCGTTCTTTCCTTCTACCTTCTACCTTCCACTTTCCATCCACCCTCTTCGTAAGAAGAGACTGCGACTAAGCATTTTATCTCGGTTCCTGGTCATCACGCAGCATCAAGATGATTTTATTATTTAGCGCCCTAAACGTCAACGCAGTCGCATCAACTAGCAGAGGCTCTCATCTGTAAAATATTCCGAAATAGAATAGGATAAGAAGACATCTTTTCTACAATGAGAAAAAATGAATGAGTCGACTGGCTCTATCATGAATAAAGTTGAGACACTAAAAGTCGTAGATTTAAAAAGCGCTTTAGTGCATGCAGTAACGCGAGGCATAATCGGAGAGGGATTATCGCGACAAGTAATGCCCCGAGCTACCATAAAGTTCTCCACGTGGCTTTACGGTCCTGCACAAGCTTTACATACCGTAATACCCGATAATCTCAGCGCGCTCTTGCACCTATGCTTCTTACCCGCACCAGGTACCTGCCGCGTGTAAACAGGTGTTGAACAACGTTCTTGCCTATCAGATGACTACAAGTTCCATTGCAACAAGATTTTAACGACTTTGCCGCGAATATAGAAACCAGTTTTATATGATTTACTAAATAGTTAAATACAATCAATGAGAAAATAATCACTTGTTATAAAACTAATGGGACATCAAACTACTGAAGAATGGAGGAATAATTACAAATATACATAATGTAACCATCATCTGCACTTTATCGGATGGTGTTGTGTAACTCAGGCCTCAAAGTCCGCATGAGAAAAAAAGGGTACATAGGATTCTTTTTTGTCGCTCATAGGGTACTTTGTTTAAGTTCAAAGGGTACCTTTTTTTGTAAAAATTAGATAGTTTTTGCAATGTGAGGATCAAAAAGAAAAAATACAAAATGAATTTTAAGCTAAATATTTCAATTTTTGCAGAATTTAAGG
>JAUESI010000029.1:12725650-12738946 GCA_032275145.1 Synergus laeviventris
TCTCATTTCTTCAAGATTCCAATTTTTGGTTGAAAATTCAACTATCCATCTTTTTCATTGAAAACCAAATATTTTGTTAAAAATTCACTCATTAAGGTTAAAATTAATTTCAGTAATCATGTGGCGTCTCCTATGGACCTTTCTTCACCGGTTTGACATTGGACTGAAGTTTCAGACGTATATACACTCAAACGAACTTTTTTTTTTCTTCAAAGATTTTCACTAAAAAAAATGCTTTTATTTAAAATACTTTGTTTATCGCAATAGAAAGCATGGGAAATATTTTTGCAAACATTGTTTTTAATTGTTGATGAGAAATCTTTGATGTAAGAAAAAAAATCGTCTGAGTAGACGTCTAAAACTTTAACCTAATCTGTTTGAGCTATTCTGGGAAATTGTTACCTTTTCACCTATATTCAATGGTAAATTTGAAACATCTAAAAAATTATTGATATTGCTATTATAAGATTATTCCGGGTCATTTCCTGTATGACAAAACTTTTTCGGGTCATTAAAATAATAGCAAATTAAATCTCTTACAGCAATTGCAGTAGGTATTTAAAAATCTTTGAATTCTTTTGATATCGTTAAAAAACCTTTAAAACCCTTTCAAATTCATAGTCATTTTTTTAAATCACTTGAAAAGTTTTCAAATTCCTTGAAATTACTTAACATCACTTGAAATCTCTTGAAATATTTTAAATCTTGTAAATTCTTAAAATCTTCTGAATTATTTTGAAATACCTTCAAATTCTTTTAAAAAGCGCTTTAAATTGTGTGAAATTAATTAAAATCTTTAAAAACATCGTGAAATAATTTTATTAAAGATTTATTAAGCTCTTATAAAATCTTGTGAAATTTTTTCAAATTCTTTAAAATTTCAAGCCCATAAAATACTTTAAAATCACTTGAGATCTCTTGAAATACCCTCCATTTTTAAAAAATGAATTAGAATTTCTTAGAATCTTTTAAAATCTACTTTATTCCTTGGAATTCTCTAAAATCGTTCACAATACATCGAAATATTGTTAATTGCAAAAATAATATTTTTAAATCCTTTAAAATTCTTTAAATTCGTGTTGATATGAAATTGTCTTAAATTCTTGATGAGTTCTTTTGAATTCGCCCAAAATTTTCACCCCGTGTGGCGGCCTTTTTTGGGGGAGGTTTATGAACAATAATAATATAGATGTTTTGACATTTTACTATATATTTATTGCAATTTCAACAGTAAGTCAGAATATTTTCAGACCAAAATCTTCATCTCAATGCTTGTTGCGCCACTCAAAAGGCACCCATGTCGAAAAAAAGTTTGTCGATGGTCTCCATAATTCCAGCTGATTGGCTTCTCTGAAATTAAATACCCAAACGGCATTTTAATATGTGCAGCTGTGGCTATCGAATCAACTAGAATCATTCTAAAATCTTGAAAATTAAATAATATTCGACATGGGTGTCTTTGGAGTGGCGCAATACACATTGTGATGAAGATTGTGGTCTGAGAATATTCTGACCTATTGCTGAAATATCAATAAATATATAGTAAAAAGTTCAAATTCACATCTTCTATATTTTTATTGTGTGAAAGAAAATCCCCCAAAAAAAGTTTTAAAAAACCGGCCGTCACATGGGATGACTGCCTTAAATTCTTTTTGAATTCACTTCACGTAGAATTATTTTGAATTGACTTTAAGTTTTATGAATTTACCTGAAATTTGACTGAATTCACCATGAATTTAATTAAATCCGTTTTTATTGGTTCAAAAAATATTTTTATATCTTTAAAATTCTTTTAAATTTTGCGAAAATTCAAATATTTAGGATAATTCCATTTTTTTATTGAAAAGAATCCCAGTTTTAGGATATTTTGGGTCAAATCTGTGTATTTATAGAACTAATTTACATAAAATCTATAACAGCAGCAGGTCTTTATTTTTAAAAAAAGTACCCTATGAGCGACAAAAAAGTGTCCTGTGTATAACCCTATTTTTTTTTCTCCTAGGGACTATGGGCCTATAATGTGCGGAATTATTAGGCAGGTTGATTGAATTTACCAATATGAGAGGATGGAAAATGATAAAAGGTGACGGCAAAGAGAAAAGAGAGAAAGATAAGAGAGAAATAGAGAGAAGGATATTGAACAGAGCAATGTGTGGCTTCGTCCTCTTCGAGGAAGACAGGCACAGCGCGGCGGCTCTTTTTCGCAAAGTCATAACTAACCGAACTGAGCAGAGAGCCTCCTTTTTCTTCTTCGGCCAGTACTTTCGATGAGGCCGATCCGGTCGTGAAAGGCTGTAAACATTTTGGCACCGCGATACAAGAACAATAATTTAGTGGGCGCGCACCGTCATACGGACCCCTTTAGCAGTCTACGAGCACGCTGCATGATATCGTCTTGTCGATTTTTGCGAGAAGACGCTGTAAGCTTCTCGAGGTTGTTCACCAGTCGATTCTCACGGGGGGATGCCACGTCTCGTGGCGGAGAAAATGGTTAATGTTCTCGAAAATTAACATAATACCGCACTGAGAAAAAGAGGGATAACGTTGCGCACCCTTCCCGATCATAATTTATCTTCCTCTCAAAAAAAAGCGCTACTGAAGAACTGAACCTCATCAGTTCACCGAAAGTAGGCGACTTGTTAAATCTTTCATATTTTGTAATAACAGCTAATCATTTTTATATCTTCTCGTTTATGATTTAATATTTCTCACAATAATGCCACTTGGTCTAAATAAGTATGCCAATGAGATTCTGAAAGAACCTGAAGAGCGTCCATCGTAAATTACACATCCTTTGAGAAGCTCGCAAATTTTAAAGGGCCCCTGTTTTACGCGACGTAAAAAATATCAAGTCGTTTAAAAAACAAATGCATATGAAACAGAAATATGCCTTTCAGTACTCTATATGCGGAGGTAACTTGTCGACCACGGCCAGAAGTTCGCAAGTAAATTAAATAAATTAGCCAGCCGCAAGCTGATTCGATTTTTCTTTTCAAAAGCAAAGTGAAGGTAATCGTATTCCTCCATTGTGTCATGAGCACCTTTATTTGTGATGAGGTGACGGTAAAGGTCGGCTCATCAAATTTGGAAATCGTAAAAGAATGCAATAAACCTTGCATTACAAGAGCTGGGAATTAATAGTGACGCTCAGAAGACTTCTAGATAAAAACAGTTAAAGTAAATAAATCTGTCTTTCAAATGGCTTCCTCTTTCCCAGGGTTGGAATTTTTTCATCGCTATAGTTACATAAGTATAAAAAGGAAGGCTCGATAATAAAGATGATTTTCATTGCATCTGAGACTTGACAATTCCATCAGTTTCGTCAAGAGAAAGATGAGAGGATTCTTGAAAAATCAAACGACAAGCGAGAAATTATTAGGGGTTTCTCACTCGGAGAATTCTCTTATTAAATTTGATTATTCCCCGCCGACAAATGATTCGTTATTAATTGGTGGTAGTGTCGGCAGGAACGGGTTCCCTACGTCAGCCAAGAACCACGAAATAAACAGAAAGCAAGATAGAGAGATGGAAAGAAGTAAGGAAAGAAAGAAACGAAGGGAAAAAGAAAGAACATCCGAGATGGACGCGAACAGGCAGTCGGGTATCTCCACATATGCGTGACCCGTCCGAAACTCTGAACGTTATAAGACCCCGTACGGACTAGCGCCGCATTATTATTTTTAAGAGAGGTTGGATTGAATTTTTATAGGGTTCTTGGCATACGTTTAACGGACCAGTGGTGCTCAGTAACGGCCTACTTGTACCAAAAATCTCGGATTTTTATGCGAATTTTAATAAGGCTGTATGTCGTTTGAACACCTCCGTGTAGCGTATCTCATAACGATGAGAAACTTACCAGTCTTGCATATATTTTGACTTACAAATGCCTAAGGTAGTGAAATACGTATACGACACAAGTAATAATAATAAAGAGAGTACCGCCAAAAAAGGGCACCCCAACAGCAGTACGGTGGATCGTTTTCGCATAATAGCCCCTGCTTTCTTCCTGGGCCGAAGGGTGTTAACATCTTGACAAAGAGAGTTTGCCCAACCCTCTGCTCTTTCCTACTTCTTCTTTTGATCTCACTGGAACAAGTATTGCGGCAAATTCGAATGATGTTATTCAATTGAATTCCTTGAAAAACATTCAAAGGCGTGATAGGGGAAACCATAATGTACGCTCATTCATTACTTACCATATCTAATAAAAGAAACAGGAGTTTTCTTAATAAAAGAAATTCTACTTTATTATAGCCATTTATACCTTCGTACTTCCTTCATAAATCTTTTATGATATTTGTCAGCTTCTAAAGAAGGTTAAAGAGTAGAACCCTAACAAGAAAACTCAATGATGAAGAGTCAATCTAAGTCTAATTGTGACAAATGATATAAATGTGGGTTACTTGTTCATATGTTTGAACGCTTTCAAGTATTTTAATATAAGCCAATCGTTTGACGGCATATACTGCAACCATCACTCTGACTCGTCTTCCACGATGAAAAGACACTACACCAAACCACATCTAAGTGGCCCGCTCCTTCGCTCCAGGAGAGCGCCTGCAATAATTTCTTTGGAATGCGCGATTGATTTAAACGCCGTGAAACGCCGCCAGTGAGAGTCATAAATAGAAAAAGAAACTTACTCATCTAGAGGCTAGCGTGCAACTTAAGATTCAAACAGGCAATACAATTCTTTTCCAAACTGTGAGAAGACGCATCTTTGCTGCAATCCTTTGCTAAAAATTCTTATGTAACATCGTTCGACAGAGGAATAATTGAATATTGTTTATAAACGTGCAAAAGGGCTATCTTAAAGAAAACACATCATTGTCACTTGACCTGCGGAGACCTTTAAGTGCTGGTTTAAGTATTAGCGGCCGAGTACGAGAGGGTAGTAATTTTCTCGTGAGATATTTACCTGAGGCTGAAGGTAACCATATTCGGAGACACTCAATCAACATTAAATCATTATATACCGCTGAATATTGGCAAGTATATTACAAGCGTTTCGTGCACGGTTAGCGCCGAACATACCTACACGAGCTCAGGGTGCGATAATTTTGAGCATAGTTGGCACTTGGCACAATGCTTCCCCGCGAAAGAGAGACCGCGAATGAGAATGCGAAAGAGCGACGAGAGTCTCGTTTGACTTCCTCCTTTCCGATAATTAAATCCCGACAAGGTGGATTCTCCTACTCTAAATGAACTCTTGGAACGCTGCCATGTGGCGCCTCCTTTCAAGAAGGAGATGGATGAGAGGGAAATCGAGTGGGTCGAAGAGGAAACGCTCTGGAATTTCCGATGCTCACCGACCCTGTTTCTTTGATCGTTCTACACTTGGTGTCAAATGCATCGATCAAATCTGCACAACAGAGTAATAGAAGTAAGCTGTTTTCTGAATAGATGGAATGCTTTTTCTATCAGAAGTGTAATTATTCAAATCGTACGAGTGAAGGAAAAGCTATGGATGAGTTTCGTTTGACCAAGTGAAAAGGATCATGAATCTCGTGTCCAGGTTCAGTGGCGCATTCAGTATAATCTTTCGTTCGATTCTATGATGAACAAAGGTGGATTTTCGCACTCGCGAATTGCAGACTGCATAGAGAACTGCCAGACCAGAAACAATTAAGCTCTTTGCTATCTTCCGCGACCATGCCGACCTGCTCCTAGTGGTTCTCAAACTACAGACTAAATGACTTTTATTCGATTTTATTTGTCCTCCATTACACACAATGATGACAATTTTCAACTGATTGAGAGACACAATTGCTGCGTATTTAGCAGATTCAATCACGTCAATCATATATTTATGCGTGTGTGGTGCTGTCGTGATGCTTCACGTGAAATGCTGTCAAATAGTTTGCTTGTCCTTTTATACATGACGACAACCTTTCAACCCCGCTTATAGCTTCTGTTGTGTAGCAAAAGCATATTCTTGAAAGCATAGCGACCATCGCCAGGTCAAAGGGTGCATTAGAGTCGATGGAGGAGGGCCAGTAAATAAAGAGGGTAAAGTGAAACGAGTGGACAGATCGATTAGTGCTACACAAGAGGTTGGACCAACGGTCATCGATCATTTATGTATATTTTCAAAGACATTTCCGCTCTATATACAAGATAAGCGAAATAAAACAGTGACCGCTAGTTGTACCTTTTATGGTGAAATAGCCGTTTTCATACTCTCTACTCCATTCTGCCATCTTTGCCATAAATCTTGACTCCCATGCTCGAACTAAGGGAGGAAGGTGTCACATTCCATGATGTGAATTAATGACTAATTAGATACGAATACATCTTTATATTTGTTTACTTGATTGTTTATCAGCGCCATGGAAATAAAGTTTCTCCAGATCTTACATAATTTTCACTTAGCAATACAATAATAATATAATCTTCCTGATATCCGTGTTTTTTTTACTGGTTCATAATCTGGAGATTATCTCCACGAATTCGAGATCAGGGAAGTTGTGGTTGGCGGCAATAGGCTGTTTGCGTCAGGATCATTCAAAGTTCCTTCGAGATCTCTCACAAGCGACCGAACTTGGTCCAATCACGTGTCCAGAATACGGCGAGTGGCGCGTGGCAGCTTGGGCCTCAGGCTCTGGCAAACCTCGCGTGCCACAAATTGCTTTGGCTTACCGACTACGAGTCAACGTTGTGCACCGCGAGCCATTCACACACTTACTTACGCTCTTTTTTACTTTTATATCCTATTGCTCACTTAATTACTGGATTTTGCCCTAACTTGAGTTCAGTGGCGAAACAATCCTTTGTATCCCTCAAGAAATATCTTATTTCCTTTGATTCTTCTGAAAACCTGCAACCTTCAATATTGCCAATAAATTAGTCAGCGTATCCAAAAAATCTGGTTTAACATATTTTTGAAAGCAATGGAACCTTGAGATTCAGACATTCATGAAATATAAACTTTTGAACGATCTCCTGTGGTCAAAATGGCCCCAAAGATATTTCTTTCATATCAGACCTCGTAATAGATGGTTTCTGCTCCTGACTCTCCAAGATGAAAACGAAAAGTGGTACAGGTGTTTTTTTACAATCAATAACGTACTATGTTCACAAGCAGAAACGTGACTGTGAATGGGTTAAATTATAATAGATTAAAATAGGTCAGGCGACTTAGTGCCGCCGAGAAGTAGAAATGTAGAAGATCATATTATATTTATTGAGGGTCCGGAGCACCTGGGAAAAAAGCTACGATGATATGTTTGAACCATAAATATTATATTTATTTGTTATTTTATTTAATTTTTTGAGACTGTCGTCAGATCGCCGAAAGGGGTTGCATATCCCATTTAGATATAGTTTTATTTTTTAACGATCGTCTGCCCTTGGAATTATTCAACATTTGATAGAAAAAGATGTATTTTTGTAACATTCGCGGAATTGAAGAATATTAAAAAATGGGGAGGAGTTTTAAAAACCTTCTGTTTAGAGTTGCCGATCATGGAGGTCCTTTATAGAGGGCTGGGCAGTGTTAGTCACATGTGCTTACCGCTGGTAGCCTAATGAGCAGGCCAATCCTAAAGCTCTCTTATTACCCCTCAGCGAAATGTACGTAGAGGCATATATGTCGAAAAAGGAATGGAAACCCGTCTGGCCTTTCGCCTAAATTAGGCAATTTACGCTGAGGGCACAGAAGTACGCGCGCCAGAATGGCGCGGCAGGATTTGTGTTTAGCCCGCTCCTTTTTATATTTTATTAGTTTAGAAGAGAGCGGGTTATTATAAGTCGCGTCTCAAGAAAAAACCAAGGGGACCAAATGGCGCGAGCCGCGTAGCACGCTACCGCCATTTTTTTTTCTGTAGCGTCAATCGGTTTGGTAGCGGCAGCTTTTTTGAGGAACACATAAAATCGAGGTGGTCCCTTGTTAGCGGGGTAAATTAAACTTAATCCTTCTCTCTTTTCATCTTTCCTGTTTTCCGCCTTCCTTCTCTTTTCTCGTGGTATCTTCCCACTTGTACCCACCCAGCGGGCCAATTGTTTCCAGAATTTCCAACCGAGTTGTGAGTTATTTTACGCGAAATGGAGAGGTGTTTCCCAGCTTACTGGGAGGTCCGACCAGTTGCTTTTGCACAAGAAAATATGTTAAATTCAGAATCAGGAACGAGAAATAGAGATTGCTGATTTGCATATTAAGTTATCTTGTTCTTCCTCCTTTCAATTTTTCAATTAATTCTAATGATGATAATTAACTATGTATCGCGAGCAGTGGATGAAGTTATATTTTACTTGTTCGACGGATACAATTGAGTCTTCGAAAAGAAAGTTTTGTAAGAACTCGACTTGACCATAAATCAGTCATGTTGCAAAATGTCAGAGAAGAGTCATGCGTACTGAAGGATTCTTTTTATTCTGTTTCTGCGCACATGTTCGCTTACGATAGTCGTACATACCTACCTATTACAGAACCATCTCATAAATTCGAGATCGCAATGAATAGTAATCATAGCCTGCGTGCATTAATACCTACCAAACATTTATTGGCAATGAACGCTGGGGATGATGAATTGAGCGAAAGTTAAGTAACGATGCTTGTCTATTGATTTTCTTCTATAGAGTCAATTGTTCTTTTGTTCATTACAGGATGTCGAAACACTTTAAAGGAAGATTAGTTTTAATTGGCAGCTCACATCTTTGCCGATTCGTGCACAGCTGAATAAATGATGCTATTGTACGGTACCATTGAAAGTAGAGTTATAGGTAGTATATTTTTGAGATTATGTTACTGGGCGTTAAACGGTGGCCGAGTTAATCAGCTTATAGTACAAAATCTTTGACGTTCTCTTTACAACTCAATGTGTTGCTGAATTCCAAAGATATTCAACAATGAGTGTTTGTTGCGGACTTAGCGTTATTGGCTCAAATTTTTATTTAATCTACTGCCATTTACTGCAAATTATTAGTGAATGCTACTTACCGGCGTACGTTTAACTTTAACTCTTTTGGAGCCGGCTCGAGCGGTTGCTTTTGGCAGGGAAATGGATTTTCTTTCATGACAATGGTGTTTGGAAAAGAGTGACAACACCTCCACCAGCATTGGACCATTGTAGTCCAAACCGCGAAGCGGATTATCGTCCTGGTACTACGAAAATGCTGCACACTTGCTTGAATAGTCATTTGGTTCAAGCATTGAACCTAGGTCGAGCCCCTCTTCTTGCGAGAGGTGAGGCCATCAAAGAGAGCGAAAATGAACGAGAAGCAACGAATGCATCACAATGCACCTCATGCTGAGCGGAAGGATGCAACTGCTTCACAGGGAGTCTTATTCTTCCAGGTTTTGATGCTCGAAACGCGTGGAGCGTACTAAACGACCCCTAAAGATGAAGCTCTCTTCTGCTCTGAAGCCCAAGATAATGGTACAGCGATCTTGTCATGAGAACAAGGGAAGTGTTTGAGGAGAGAGAAGCAGCAGACGAAAAATTGCGATCTTCTATTGATTCTATTCAATTTCGCATTATATTAAGAGAAAACAGTTTTATGTTTCCATTAGGTTTGAGCTTCCAGACTGAGGTTTTATGAGCATTTCTATATTGTATAATTTACAATGACTTGTAGTGCTAATTTATGGTTGGTCCATATTAAGCCATAAAATACAGTACACAGTGCCACATCTTTTTTTCGGCGTACAGTGAACAAGATACCGCGATTTACGTCATACGAAGAAAGATAAACTTATTCCGAAAACAAGAGGCTGCTTTTGGAAGGGCTTCGACCTCACACGAACGATCATCCATTAGAGGAGATTCGCAATTAGGGAAGAGTCCCGTGTCGCAGGCCGGGTCTTTTCGTACTCCAGGCGGGACAAATCGAGGGCCATATCGCATCCTCTCCCTACAATTAAGATATGCTTTACCCAGCGTGAGATCCACGGCACGTTCTGTTCGACCAATCCGATTCGTTCTGCCACAGAAAAGTGTATGTTACTTCGAGATCTTCTTGCTTGCCCCTCTTCCTACTATTTGTGGTTGCTCGTTTCCCCCTCACCTGTCCTTGTTCAACTCGCGTGTCCGAATCACGCCGTTTTACGACCATGGACGCATTTGCATTTTATATTTATCGCGAATGAGGTGTCCACAGATGCGATTCGATCGTGTCTGCTTGCTTATACCTTTTCTTTATCCAATCCAGTGACGTTGGCTCGCTTATTGCGTTGGCGTCCAGTAAGTCGCAGAAAGACTGATGGAATTGTAAAATAGAATGAACCAAGGGAAATAGTCAACTGTCGATGATGAAGAGACTTGACAAACTAACGGTTTCCAGTACTCTATATCACTTCTAATGTCTTTCTCGGATGGCAAACGGCCTCTTAGAACCTGTCGCGTAAGGATAGCTTTATACTCCTGAACGCGACTGGCTACTCAAAGAATCAAAGACGCGGAGAGAGTCCTGCTGTGTTTATCTCATCGGTGAGATCTCTATTCGATGATGATTCGAGCAGGCACGTTCATATCAAATAAATTTTATGAATCTACTGCTAGGAGAGAAATAACTTCTAGTTTTTAGTTTTGTAGCAGCTTGAGTCCATTCAAGGTTGCTATCCATACCCATTCAAAGTCGACGGGACTCTATAACCGTCTCTGGGAACCTATTCGAGACTATCATAACGCAATCGCTTGGTTGACAACTTTTCACAGAAACGAGTCATGTCGGAGATTAGATTAACTATTTTCTTTTGAACCGCATACTCTCTTTCAGAAAAGTACATCTGAAAAGATAAATAATTATGGTAAAAGATCTTCCTTTTTTTACAATGAAACATTAAAGCTGAGAAATATGTGTCGTTGGTTAGCGTAAGAAGACTCGACGTCGTCGGCGTGTCTCCAAAGTGGGTTTTCGTGCAGTGAGTTGTTCGGAAGCGAGGTCTCTGCACCCGGAGCCAATCGATAATCGATAGAACAAAAAGTTGGAGTTTGTTTACAGTTTAGTAACCCAAATCAGAGCAGTAGCTCTCCGGTTTTCTCGCTATTTCCAGCACTGGCATCACCATGCCACCACCGCCATCCTCGACCTCCCGATTTTCTCTCTCATCCTTTCTCTTTTCACCATACTCTCTTTTCAGCATACTCTCTTTTTAGCAACGATTCCATCTACCAACCAGTCTTCGCTCTATTTTTCCTCCCTCACGCCCTAGTCGTCAGAGACGAGTTTACCCAACTACTATCGCTAGCCCGTTCTGGCATCAATGCATTTGTCAAACGCTGAAACAAATTGGTAGACAGCTCACAAATACTGCGAGGACGAGCTTGCTATTCGCGTGGACTACGTCGTAATGCAACGCAGCTACGTAAACTACCTTTGACTAATGTGTTGTTCATTTCCTGTGTACGGCTCATGTACTCTACATTCGATAAATTTTGTATGGTACTTTCTTATTTTCTAGAATCTTGCAATATTTCTTCAAAGTTATTATTTTGAGTAATTATTTTGAATAGAATAGTTTGAATACATAGAATAGTTATTGTATAATGAAAAGTTTGAACAGTAAACTGTGTTATGTAATCTCGTCGATTCATGAATCCTGGCGGTAGCTGTACAGAAATGAGTTTGCTTTTTCTTTGAAATCTCAACACTTGAAAGGACTTAGTTAAAATAATATACATGGTGGAAAAGAAAAGCAAATATGTCCCTTGCTCCTTGATATCAGCCAATTGAAACCCGACTCGTGTGGTCTTGGTTTCCTTTTATCACCTTCAAAGGGAATTAATCCCCATGACCAAACGGTTTTGCCGAAATTTTTCAAGGAAGTGATGACTACTCAGAGAAAAGTATTATTATTTTTGTAAGAATCTTCCTCCTTCCAAGTGGCAGTCGAGAAGTGTTACCAGGTTCTTGAGAAATGTTTCTCTTAGAATCGTCGTTTCAAAACAAACCTCCTTCTTTCTTTTCATGAAGGACTATAGATCCTCAACTCTCTTTCTTTTCACTTAAAGTAAACAATTATTATTAACAGTTCTTCCTGATCTTCTAGAGTGAATTCTCAGCCTATTCTTTTCATCATTCACATGTTTTTGAATGGTGAAAATTGATTTTTAAAAAAACTATTCTAATCCTGATTGATGTCCCACGAAATGTTTTTCAGTTTTTCTTTGTCAAAATACAAATACTTTGTTCAAAACTGGAATTTTTAATCTAGAATCAGCAATCTGCTGTCCAAGTTGTAAGGATCAACTTTTGCAGTTGAGCATTGCAATTGAACTCAGAATACGAGTAAACGCCATTGGCGGATATCAGGCGTTGGATTTTATGACTTATTGATTCTCGTCCGTATTTACGGCGCCAAGCAGAATGCGGCCACCTTTGCGCGAGCGACACGCGTCCAGCGATAGATCTCTGTTAAATTTTTTTTTCCTTAGGATGGCTGCTTTGATCTTCAACGATATCAGCGATATTGGAATAATTCTTCAATTCCTTACTACTTGAAATTCTTTGATAGAAACGTCATTCTGTCTGCAATCCACTTCTAAAAGTAGAGTTTCCCGGGTGGAAATTTTGATTTGGCCCACGCGGGGCCCTGTCTAGTTTTCCCCTTTACTGTGTTGGCTCCACGATGGCAAACTATGAAGGGCCAACATAGTTTCGACATGCGTGACTTTTAAGGCGCCATTTAGGATTTCTACGAAAGGCCTACTTTATTAAAGGCCCTTGAATATAGAGGGCCTCTGCAAGGCCCAGCTAGAGCCTTTATAGAGCCCATATGCGACCTCTGTAAGACCCACGAAAACTCCACAGACGTTGACCCTTCTGCTACTCTGACAGGGCACTTTTAAAATTTTATTTTGAGAGTAAAACTTAGACATCAGAAGTCGTAAAAAGTAACGATATGATTATTATTATATAATAAAGCATCTCTAATTGCAAAAAGCAAAATATAAAATGATTATAAAAAAGTATTTAAAACATTTTTAATGATAATTAAACTTATCTTTAAAAGTAATTTTTTAGGTTTGTTTTAAACTTACAATGAGTGATCGGACTGGAAATTTTTTGTAATAAATCCAGTTTGGAATGACAAAAGGGCAAAGGGCAGCCATTCTAGGTCCCAGGAAGGGCCTAATTGGGCATACTATTGAATTAGTCATTTCTACACTTTCTACTAAATAAATTAGTAAGCCACGTATTACCAAAGTGAATTAGTAAGAATAAATTACTAATCTATAATTTAGTGGTTTTATACTTACTAATTGAATTGTCCAAAATGAATTGTTCTTCGAATGTTAAATGTTAAATTTTAAACTTTTTGTATAAATATCTATGATATGCTTGTCATATTATTTA
>JAUESI010000029.1:12745571-12758789 GCA_032275145.1 Synergus laeviventris
TTTATTAATGGATAATCAAACATGTTTATGATTTTCAAAAGATTTGATAGAATTTTAAGATATTTTTAAGAATCACAATGAATTAAAAATGTTTTCATGGAATTTTAAGAGTGTAATAATTTTAAGAAATTTCATGAGAATTTGATGAATTTTAGGGATTTTGACAAATTTTTAAGGGATTTAACAGTTGATTTTATGCGATTTAAAATAAAGAGAGTTTTATACGGTTTATAAAGATTTGTATAACTTTTAAAAGGTTTTGCGAAATTTTAAAAGATTAAATAATTTTTTCCTGCAATTTTAAACGATTTAAAAAGATTTTTATCATTTATAAAATTTTGTGAATTTTGAGATGTAAACATTTTTTAATGAAATTTTATCAAGGAATATTAAAATATTTTTATGATTTTCAAAAGATTTGATAGAATTTGAAGATATTTTTAAGAATCACAATGAATTAAACATTTTTTCATGGAATTTTAAGAGTGTAATAATTTTAAGAAATTTCATGAGAATTTGATGAATTTTAGGGACTTACACAAATTTTTGAAGGATTTTAACGAACTTTTGGTAATTTTAAGTTCCTCACGGGATTTTAAGCGATTCAAAAAGATTTTTATGACTTTTACAAGATTTTGTCAAATTTTATGGGATCTAAAAATATTAAAGATATATTTTATTGAATAGTGTTACTATTTCATTTAATAAGGAGTGTAAAAAGAATTTTGAAGATTATATCCTTGTTACTAATGGAATCAGTAACTTTTTACTAATTTAAAGTAAACGACTTCGCATCATTTGAATTATTAAGAAACTACCATTAATTAGTAAAATATAACTTCGGATTTAGACAGTAGGAATTGAAATTGTTAATCGTATTCTATCTATTCTATTTTGCCTTCTTACCAAGTAATAGAGGCAACCAAAAAACTGTATAACAAAACGTTTATATACCATATAAGGTATTTTAATAACCAAGAAAATATCAGAGCCTTATTTGGCACTTAAAAGTTTTTCCCTTACGGGGTTGTATAGTATATGAGGTAATTAAGTCCCTGATACTTAGAATACTAAGACATGTGATTCATCTTTACAGTTGTAGTAAATCTAATCGCTTGAGTTAATATTGCAAAAAGTTTGAGCACCTCTGTCAGGCCACACATGCAGTATTATCGTTGTAGAGTGGATCTCTGTCTCGTGTCTCTCGTCTCGCGAGGCGAGATGTTGTTGCAGAGACGCGAATGTTATTGCAGCGGAAAGTTGTGGTGTCACAAAGCTGTGGTGGGTCCAAGTCGCTTCGCGGCATTATTGTCGGTGTGTAGGTCGCTTAAAGGCACATAGGTCTTTTTCGAATCACCATGGAAGTTCAGTCGGCCGTAACAACGTGACAAGAACCTCGTAACACGTAGTAGCATCTTGGAAATACATTTCTGAGCCATTAGAAGCTCGGACCTTGCCGACTTGAAAAACAAGAAAAAACTATAAAAGCCGAAACACGCGAGAAATCAGTGTCGCTGACCTTTAGCCCCGTTTGATCGCTAACTCCTCCAACGAGCTCGTCCAAATGTCTGAAATTCAATGGCTTGTAAGAACCCCTTCTTTACCTTGTAACGCATACTATTAGTCGTTGCCGACACTAATTTCCACTTTTCTAAATTTAAATATATACCGCGAGTCAAACACCATGAAGTAAAAGAAATTCATGATCGCGATGGTAGGATAAGCTAGGTACACATTTAATTTAGTCGATTTTTTCATTAATTTAAATTCAGATGTTGAAATCATTTTGTAAGAGGTTTCTTTAATTTTGCTTCCAATTATAGAAATTTTAGTTACCCTGAAATGTTTTTTTTTCTCAGATTGATCAGTACTTGCTGAAGAATAATCTAACTACGAATACACCAGGAATTCTAATAATTTCACATCTTTTTAATCGATTCAGTATTTCGATTCCTCTGGATTCATGTTTGAATCACGGAAGAACGGTGAAGCAACATTTCATGTAGATATCGTAAATCAATTAGTCGTTTCGAAGGGAGTAAAGTGTAGATTTTATTGCTGCGATGATTGTGATGATAGCAGCGAACGGGTTATGCGTATGTTGCAGTTGAAAGATTGTCTTAGTTACCAAATACACAAGATTTCGACCTGAATTACTTGTCATCGTATTAAAATAATTATTATTGATTAAATATTATTTAATTGGCAAATGATATAGACAGATGTTGTGTGACTTATAATATCTTATCCTATGCACTCATAAAATAACTAATACTAGGACATCGAAACGTTAGATTTTATGTGAAAAAAGAGTTATTTTAAAAGTCTGGGAGAAAAATCTGTGAATAGAAATTTGGTGAGGCTCTTCACGCCTTTCGCAAAAATTATTATAAGCCCCATTGGAGATATTAATGTATTCATCACTTATATTCAAAAAAAAGTTTCTTCCTTAATTAAATTCAGTTTCGAGAGGGCCAAGTGAACATTTGTATTCAATGTCAGTGATTTCATGTAATTGATGTGGCCATTCTAATTTACGTACATGCCAATTAGGAATCCTTATAAAGAACGAGCCAGTAGTTGATTCAGTAGTTAGATCATACTCACATGCTGGGATACTAATTTTCGATCCTTTTAGGTATATAATTGCGAAGAATTCTATAATTCTAAATGAATTGTTATAACTTATTCTATACGGTAGTACAATTTCACACTTTGTTTTGATAAAACGTCTCGTCCTTTTTATTTCTTCTCGTGACATTAGCTTATACCGTTTTTTATTTGAACAGGTGGCCTCCGAACTATCTTTATTGCTATTCCATTTGGCCTCATTAGAAATTTAGATATTCAGTTTTTTATTGTATCGGCACGTATACCTTTGACTAGTAGACACAGTAAATTTTCAACTTTTTTTCTTTACAACGAAATTGCACGAAACGTTTGAAGCTCTTTTGCTAGTAGTGTTGTAACTGTTTCAAAAAAACGTTTCAGCACCTTACTAAATTCATCTGTGGAATCCTTTTCCATTCATTCGTGCCGAAGTACAATAAAATGATTTAGGGCACCTTTTTTTCTGTCGACCTTGACAAATCTAGAATAGCTCTTGAGAGACAGCGTGAAATTTTAGTTACACTTGAGAAGAAATCGCAGACCACACCAAGAGCTATTGGTAGAAATAGATTCTGATGAGTCTGACGTTTTCGAGAAAAATGTATATTGAGGAACCTTCTGACAGGTTATGATGCAATAAAATGTACCTGCCAGCCTGAAATATTAAGCTTCTATAGTCTGCGGTAACCCTGCAATTAACGATCTTATTGTTATATTTTCTTGAAGTTACTTAAACGATTTCTATCGAAAGCGAGAGGGAGATAGAGAGATTTTAAGAAAATAATCAACCCTCAGCGTTTACTTCAGCTTCTCGGACTACTTTGCAGCTGCTAATTAAATAATTATCCTGCCGCGAAAGACTTGATTTCTAGAAAGTGATGGAATGCCACTCTTCGACTTTCTAATGAGTACAGTCAATAGAAAAATATCAAGAAATGGAAAATGTGAGGATTAAAACAATATTTTTATTCTTCCAAAATTACTTTCTCAGTTTCTCTGTTTGCAATGGTGACAAAGAGAAAATGTTTATCTTTCTGTTTGACACTGTTTATTCTTGTTTTAGACATGTTTGAATTTTTTTTTAAATTTTTACTTTTTTAACTTACTATTTTTTTGTAAATCGTAAGCAATATTGTGATAGAAGTTTAATCAATCGGATTTTGAAGAACTAAAGTTGCATGTACGGAACGCCAATAATGCCAATTCCCTTGGATGGCAGGAAAAATAAATATTGATCGACTTATTTGTTGGTTTGTGCCCCCCGCCAGGGTATGTTAACTGTTAAGCTCGTCAATTGAATGAGAAGAGTGCGGAATAGCCGCGTGAGTATACCTACATGCGTCATGTATTGCGTGTGCGGGAGTTGAGTTACGTCGCGGTGCTGGTGAAGAATGCGTGAGGGCGTAAGAGCAGCTTGCAACCACAAACTGATTAAATGTGGTCTGGTCCGACATGCATGCGACTTACGAATGCCGCTCGCTGTAAACTACGAGTACAAGAACCGCAACTGGCTGCTGCCTGCTCATTTCGAACAAAGCTTGAGCCAGTTTGTCTCCCATAGTCTTTATTTCTTTTACTTGTATCTCGTAATCACCATTCGGTATTTCCAGATAACTAATTGCAGTCGTTACTGACCGGTGTCTATATCCCCTATTGACCCCTATATTCAGCTGAGGTCCCTAATGTCCTCTATTTTCAAGATTTAGTCTCTGAAGTACACTATTTTCAAACAATAGAAAAGAGTGTAAAGGTTTCTTTAAATTTATACAAAATCGGCAGATTACAGGCTTTAGTCTTCTTCCCATTCCCCTATTTTCACATTTTTTCAGGATTCCTCTTTTTTTTTCTGTTTTCAAGAAAATTCCAATTTTCCACAGTTTTTGGCTGATCTTTCAATTATATCCATCTTCTTCACTGAAAACCAAATATTTTGTTAAAAATTCTTCAGTCTTCATATGTCGTGGTTTGATATTGGACTGAAGTGTTTTTTTTTCTTCCAAGATTCTCACTAAAAAAAAAGGTTTTATTTAAAATAATTTGTTCATCGTAACAGAAAGCATGGGGAATATTTTTGCAAACAGTATTTTTAATTGTTGATGAGAAATCTTTGATGAAAAAAAAATTCGTCTGAAACTTCAACCTAAGATGTTTCACCTATTCTGGGGATTTGTTACCTTTTCATCTTTGTTCAGTGGTAAATTTGAAACATATGAAAAATTATTGTCATTGGTATTATAGGATTATTTTAGGTCATTTCCGGTTTGACAAAACTTTTTCGGGCCATTAAAATAATGCGAAATTCAATCTTTTAAAGCTGAAAATATTTGTATTCGATACCTGCAATTCTTAAAAATCTTTTGAATTCATTTGATATGCTCAAAAAACCTTTAAAACCTTTTCAAATTCCTAGTAATTCTTAAACTTTTCAGAATTCTTTTGAAATCCTTTCGTATTCTTTTAAATCATTTTAAATCTCTTTAAATCTCTTTAAAGTCTTTTAAATTCTCTAATAAGCGCTTTAAATTGTTCGAAATGAATTAAAATCTTTAAAAATATCGTGAAATAATTTTATTAAAAATGTATTCAAATTTTATGAAATCTCGTGAAATCCTTTCAAGTTTTTTCGAAATATTTTCGAATTCTTTGAAATTTCAAAATTTCAAATCCCTTGAGATCTCTTGAATAACCTTGAAATTTTTTAAAAGAAATAAAAATTTCTTCGAATCTTTTTAAATCTTTTCTAATGCCTATATATACCCTTGAAATTCTTGACAATCATTCACAATACATTTAAATTTTGTTAATTGCAAAATAAATCCTTTAAAATCGTCTAAAATTCTTTAAATTCATGTTGATATGAAATTGTCTGGAATTCGTTCAAAATATTTTTAATTTTTCTGAATTCGCCCAAAATTTTCTTAAATTCTTCTTGAATTCACGTAGAATTATTTTGAATTGACCTTAATTTTTTATGAATTTACCTCAAGTTTGACTGAATTCACCTTAATTAAATTTGATTAAATTTGTCTTTATTTGTTTAAAAAATCTTCTGATTTCTTTAAAATTCTTTTTAATTCATTTGAGTTCCTTTAAATTTTACGAAAATTGAAATATTTAGTTTAAAATCCACAAAAACAGCAGGTTTTTTTTCTTTTTACTCACATTTCAAAAACTATCTAATTAATAATTTTAAAAAAGGCACCTAAAAATGCATTTTTGTCACATCCTATATGAGCGACAGAAAAGTATACTATGTACCCTATTTTTCTTCTCATAAGGACTGTGAGGCCGATAATTGAAATCTTAGGTAGCTTTGAAAAAAAGCATAGTTTTAAATTAGCATAGATTCTTGATAACATTTGCCATTTCAAATGCTACAGAAACAGTTGACGTACAACTTTTAGGGTACACATTGATTTTTTCTTTTTTTTCTTTCTTGAAAGATGAGACGATTCTTGAGAAGAGATACCAGCTAATTGCAAAAAGTCATGTTTTTTGAAGTTCGTGATTATCGAGGACATGGTGCTTATCTTAAAAATATCCTTGAATTTTACGAGTCTTTAAACTAGTGTCGGTACAGTTTGAAAAATCGGACCGTTTGATGATCTCCCAACACACAAGGCTATCTTCCGAGATCTGGGGCACTGGTGTTGAGCTACCTACTTGACGTGTAACATTTTTTCCCGGGTCCCGTGAACGTCTCAAGTAGTTAGTGAAACTGTTAACTGTCAGGAAAGCGAAAAAAAGACGGGAAGATCGGAAGAATGGGAGACACGCTTAATTATCCAAGGCGACAAGTGTCAGACCTGCACGAGCGGAGGTGGACTTGAAAGTACCTGCCAAATACCTGCGTCCCAGCGGTGTAAATCATCGAATGCTTCTTTTGTTCGTCGGAACCGAAGCCTTTTTATGGTCATGGTCTTTCAAATTCCTGAAACTCAACTTTGTCTTTTTACAGGAAGCTGTCGACCTTTAGCTTATACGAAAATCAAGACCTTTCTGTCACAGCAGTCATCTTCATTTATATCTAAATGATAATATTTAGCAAGCTTTTGGAAATGTATGCTGGTTGAATAGACTCACATATTGATTTACGAGAACTTGATTGTGTATCATTATATGAGATTTTGATGACACATTGAGGCGGAAGTGTGGTTTGTCGTACGACGAATCATCATAGCTATGAGTAATTTGAGTAATTTAGTCCCGCCATAGTAAAGGGAGACATATCAAATTCGTAAATTTTCTGAATGGTTTATTATTTTTCTTATCGACTATGATCAGTCAGCGAATTTATAGAGTACTCCTAAACCTATGTTCAACAACTACTTCAAGCCTCCTTCCTGCCCTCACGATTTCCTCTCTGCTCAGATTACAAGGTCGGCGATCATCTCCGACGCTTCTGTATGTTCATCTTCCGACAGTAGAAAAGAAAAGGATCCTCCCCGAACAAAGAGACAATCTGCAGCGAGGAGCCCTTTTACGTCGCTCGTCTTACGTACGCCTTACTTGTATAATCTCTCGAGCCACCGGGCCGCATAACGCGCTACCATTATGCAGACTCTGGATGCTGCGAGTTCTACTAGCAATGCTACCTACTGTGAAAGCAATCGCTAATTATCGCGGCATAGGCTCTCTCTGCTGACTGCGATATCACGAGTGGAATGATTCCTTTATGCTTTTATTAAGCGCATCTCGTTCTCACCCTTTTTCTGACACCATTAACTGTCGGATTTGCAGATCGTAGATTACGCGAATAAACCTCAACACGACTACCTGTTGACAGCTTTGAGATACGGGAATTGACTTTGATTCTCTGTTACGTCACAAGTTAGATGTATCTCTCATTTCTGTAACATGAGATACTGTATAATAAGCAGAGAAAAATGAATGTTCAACCTTATTATCTTGGATAGTGAACTATGTGACATTGTGACAGCCATATAAGATATTCAATCTAAGTATCTGAATATTCAGTCTAAATATCTAAACACTCCCCGAAAGTTTCATAACAAAAATTCCTTCTGTTTTCGCATCGTAGATATAGCTTTAAATAAAAAAACGAAGCACCTGTAAGTTTCAAGAATATTTGACCACATAATGTGGGATATATGTCACTGAGAATGTATTTACATTACAATAATTTTTATTGATTTTGGATTCCAAAAGAATATTTTAAAGCAATATATTACTCTTTATTTGACAATAAAATTAATTTTCGGTATATAAATTATCAGAAAATATAATTCAAAGCAAGTGGATTTGTACCTACATAGCAAAAAATGGCAGTGTAAAAAAATATGAATAATTTTTTGCAGTTTTTAAAAATCTTTTGAATTCTTTAGGTATTCTTTAAAAACCCTTAAAAGCAGTTGAAAAGTTTTCAAATTCCTTGAAATTGCAGAAAATCACTTAAAATTTCTTGCAATCTCTTCAATCCTGTCAAATATCTTCAAAATTCTTAAACTCTCTTGAATTCTTTTGAAACCCTTAAAATTCTTTTAAATAATTTGAAATCTCTTAAAATCTCGTGAAATCCTCTAAAGTTTCTTTAAAGTCTCTTCAAATTCTTTAAAATTTCAAAATTTCAAGCCCTTAAAATTTATTAAAATCACGTGAGGTCTCTTGAAATACCTTGAAATTCTTTAAAACTAATTGAAATTTCTTGGAATATTTTTTAATCTTTTCTAATGCCTATACAGTCCCTATACAATTGCCTATAGAATTCAAAAGTACAAATCCACTTGCTTCGAACAATTTTTTCTGATAATTCATAAACCGAAAAATAATTTTATTGTTAAATAAAGAACAATATATTACTCTTAAATATTTTTTTGAAACTTCAAAGTCAATTAGGGATGCGGAGACAGAAGGAATTTTTTTTCTATAAAACTATAGAGGAGTGTTTTTGACTCCCCAAAGAAAGTTTTCATTGCTATTAGAACTTAACGCAAACCACTTTTTTTTTTCGATACGCCCTACTGACCTACTATCTAAGATATTCAATCTAAATATCATAGATACTAAGTTTTGAATAACGCGATAATTAGGCTGAATAATTAGGATGAATATCTAGATGTTAAGTTTGAGTACCCATTTTTCTTCGTGTAAGGACACTCCATATTGTTTCGAGGCAACGAATTTAAATTAGTTTGCAGAGTTGATACGATCCCACGCAGAAATTTTTATATGGATCTGATCGGGGCCCGATCAGATAGAACTAGGACCAAATCGGGCCATCTAGGCTGGGCCAGACTCAACTTGTCAGTCGGATCTGGCCCCGGTTAGAAACCGCCCAATTATCTGTTCCTGACTAATTTATAGTTCTCTTTTAATTTATTTTTATTTTTTAAATCTCTAATCACATTTTGTAATTCGTTGATCTTGTTATTTACAATTTCAAAAAGAAACTGCGGCCCTGGAAGGTGTAGGATTCTCTCACGCCAGCACCAACAAACTAAGGAGGAACGAATTAATTTATTAAGGTTGAGACTTTTGGCGACAACCTGTCGGAATTTTAACGAAATGGAACGAAGCGTCTCTTAATTACTAAAGGTTCCGAATTGAACCTGCGGGTCCCGTGACGAAAACCGTATTATCACTTGCCCTCTCGTTAGAAAGTTATAGTTCTTCAGGAAAAATGAATTGTCAAACCTCAATAAACAAACACGAAAGAGAAATTATAATGGGAGAAAATATTTCAGGGAATTTAATTCTTTTTTATGGATCAACACCCTTGGCGCTAAGCGTTTTACGATATTCTTAATTTTTATTGTATCATACAATGTAACATTTGGTTATAAAACCGCGCTATCTGGCGATGTTTTATTGGTTTTAAATTAGACGTCGTTATCCGCCGAACAAGGATACTGTTATAAACCCGAATAAATTACAACCCCGAAAACTCGTAAAAAACCACTATGATTAAAAGAGCGAATTGTTTTGTTTTCATTTCAAGATTCGCGCAAATGGTTAAACATTGATGAGAATAAATTCCTTTAAGTAAATAATAAATTACGCTCCGTTGGATAACCAAGTGGATATGAGATCACGTCTGACTCTGATGATTTTGGAATTCACTGAAAATCAAACAACAAAGAACATCGGTAATATAATCAAGATGTTTATGTTGTAAAAGACAGGAGTGCTCACGCGTCATAACGAATATGAATATTAAAGCGATTCTAGAAAACGTAGTCAATTGTAATCCCGTTATGAGCAGCGCTGTTCGTCGCGCGTCTCGAATATGAATAATCATCGGGCGTCGATTGATAATTAATTATCTCGACGTGCTCGCCGTCCCTCGAGTCGTTTTGTCACCAGTCTCATTCTCGCTCGCACGATATGAGTTGTTACTTTTTTTTTTCTCTGTCGTTCCACTCCTCTTGCGTTGCCAATTTGCAATAAACGTCTCAGAGTGTGACCACACGCGGGCCAGTCGCGCGACGAGCGACGATCGCTCGTTCGCTCGCTTGCGTGATTCTTGTGTAATATACGGAATTAAGTAAATCGGTAACAACAAAAAAAGAAGGCAGTGTGGTTTGTTGTCCCTTCAGGAATGAAGATTGAATCCAAAAAAGTCACGATTATTATTTGATCAGAAAGATTAAGCTTGACAGTGTTTTTCCTTATTGTTGTTTCAAAAAATATGCTGAATGCGAGAATGGAAATAAATTCATTTTTTAAGCGAGAGCAATTAACCGTTCCTAGTGACTTCGAATTATTAATAACTGATAAGAAAATACCAATCGACAGATAAGAGAGATGAGTGTCCCCTAAGGAGTATTTTCTAAGGAAACCTATGTAAGAGGACAGCTGCATAACATCATTAAAGAGTATAGAATCACAAGATTAAAAAATAAGGGTACCGAAGTAGAAAAAGAAGTGCCCTGTCTAGCATCGAGGAAACGTCATCGTGATTCATAGTTCGATTATTTCACGTGATCCGGTCCAGCAGGTCTAAGACAAAACTCTCGGAGGACGATCCGAAGATCGGATCAAGGAACAGTGAGATTTACTAAACAATATGAGGAGGAAAAAGGAAAAATAAGTGCAGGGAAGTGTAGTCTAGTAGCTTAAGGGACAATTGGATATAGCTTGGCAAATGCACCCCATGTGCAGGGGAAAGTAAAAGTGATCGCGTCAGAATAAAAAGAAGCGTTGAAGCAAGAGAAACACAGAAGCAAGAAAGAGATGGTACCCTTGAAGATCACAACCCCTGGTACCGTGGATTGCAGGGTGGTCACATAGAATAGTCTTACGTCGTCGTAACGCGTGCACCACCGAGATCGGTGCCGTGCGTGGCCGGCTGGCACGGCAAAACGGGGAAGAACAGAGGGGAAGGGGAAATGAGAGGGGCTTAAGACGATGGAGGGGCAACATCGTGTACTATACACGAGTATCGGTGGAGGGGTGGCGTGAGAGAGGGTGGGGGTAGAGAATTCTAGGCAAGCAGCAGGGGCACCGGCCAGGTAAGCGAGAAGCGAACACTAGTGGGGCTGACTGTTGCGCGCCTTCAGAGCCTCAAGACTGAGGAGAGACTCTCTCTAAAATTGTGCCGCGCTCTTGTCGTTTTGTGCCTTGTGGCAGCCGTCTTGCTACCAATGTGCGTCTGATACCAACGTGTTGCTGTCACCGTGCTGTCACTGTGCGGTCAATGCAGTAAAATCCAATTCTCAGTGATCTTGGTCTTAAATTGGTCCAACAGCGCTAGTAGTATACTCGATAGAAAGCTCACCACTGAAATCTGCCGTATGCTACTGACGAAGCCTAACCAAAATCAGTGTGCGCTCAACCGTGATCGTGGCAACATCTCCCCTGGGTGTTAAGTATTGAGTGTTGAGTCTTTGAATAGACGAAGCTGATGAGTTGATGAGTTGATGATCTCATGATCTGATGCTCAAGGATTTTAGGTAGCTTAGTTCCAGGGTTTAAGCGTGTTCGCTGATTTTGGAGAACGGTGGGTGGAGATGTTGGCATGGTGCCAAGGGTCGTCGCCGACGTGCTCGAGTTCATCAGAAGCGAGAAAAACCGTCACGTGCAATGACTGACGGGACTGACCAAGAGCCGCCTGTTGGAGTATTCGTGTGCAGAGCCTGGGATACGATACACAAATTGTTCGGATTCCGGGTGCACACTCCGGGTGCAGAGGTGATATTGGTTTCACTTGAATGATGTCTTATTGACGCTCTCGTCGGTTTCTTGTTGAAATCAAGAGTGAGTTGTGTCTTTTTTCATAAGAAAGAGTGCGGTGAATTGGAAACGTGCTACTCGGGGTTGTCATGTAACCAAGAAATTGAGATCAAGCTATATCATCAGCAGTAAAAGTGCAACGGTGTCTGTGTCACGGTACAGCTTTGTGATTTCAAAGTGCACCTGTGAATTAAAGTGGTTGGACGTGTTTGACGCTGGATAGTCATTGGTCAAGGAACTCGTGTCGTTTCGAGCTGAGTGACAAGTGCGCGATCAACAGACGAAGGGTGTTTCGGTGGCGGTGTTGACGAACGGATTTTAAAAGCAGCTAAGAAGGCCAGCCCGACGCAATGCGTCGACGCTGCTGACGCAACGCGCCTGGATGCGTCTCACTCTAAGCACGTGAGTGTTAATTACGAATAAAACTTTTTTTATCATTGAGAGAAAATCGTTTTGCGATGATTTTTATCAAGGGTGAGAATAGGAGTATTTCTCTGTTCTTTGAGTGCTTGGGTATCCGAGTTCTTGGCAGAGTTAAGGCGTGAGACGTGCGCGTGTGCCTCTCTTGCGGTTTTTCTGGTTTCCTCCTTTTTTGTGGTACAGTGGTCGCAAGTGCGCACGCGACGACGGTGGTGAATGATCCCAGCTCCAGACTGACAGATTTTTATACATGAAATACTGGGATGACGTCCTATCTGGATTACGCACCCCCTTTACAAACAGAATACTCCACGTCGCCTAACGCGGAACCAAATGTAAGAATCTACAGTCAATCATATAATTCAAACAGGAATGCCGAATTAATGGCGTATGACCTTAAAAGTACAGCTCATTTTTACAATACCGGAAGAAAATAAACCTTGAAGATGTTATTGATTTCTTTTCACAAATAACTTGATTTCTTGCGATTCATAGAGGCCATTCATACAATGTCTCTTGTCCGATGAAAAGAACAGGCTTCACTACAATTTCGTAACGACTTTACAAAAGAACCCCGTCTTAATCCAACGGTCGCGTTAAGGGAGAAGAGATTAGAGGGGCTTCGAAGCGTGATTTTATGGCATATTTCATGACCCCGTAATTCAGCTTTCTTTATTGTACTTTCTCTTTCCAATCGGTTCCTGTTTTAAACATCTTTCTCTCTTTATTTCTCCCTTTCACGTACCGCAAGATTTCAACCCTAACCACGAATTGGCACCCCATGTGCTTACCTGAATTCCTAGTGTGATTTCCTCCCTAATATGCCTTCGGCAATAATCTCTTTCAAAAGCGCAGTCGGCAAGTTTTCATGAAAACCCTGCGGAAAGTTTTAGTCATTCACCGTCGACTTTCCTGATAGGTCCATCCATCAATCGCACAATGGGAAGTAAAATTTTAACAAGACTATTTCTATCCAACCCATATATATATATATAT
>JAUESI010000029.1:12758889-12785860 GCA_032275145.1 Synergus laeviventris
ATATATATATATATATTATATATGTGTGGTTTGGATAGAAATTGTACAAAACTACAATCGTTCCATAAAAATACTTCGCCGCATTTGAGATAATATTTGAAACCTCCAAATATGGCCAAGTATTTTAATGGAACGATTACTATAGTTTAAAGTATAACTTCTCATTTGGTTGGCTTATCCATCAACAGCGATGGACTTTTGAATCTCTGATAATAATCACTGGTTATCACAGTTTATCGTGCGCGTGCGATTGTAAAGAGTTCGAGGTACTTTTCAGAATCCTTAACTGTTTTCTTTGCAAAATCGAAAGGATACCTCGAAAGAAAGTCCCTCTCTGTGAAGTATATAATTGTACAATTCGAGTAAACAGTCGATTATGGAATTCCGCCTCTCAGTTGGTTATCAGACGCAGCTGGTTGTCAGCCGGAAAATCAAACGATACGTCTCCGATAACGAGGCATATTTTAGATAAGCGGGCCTCGCAATTAAAATGCCTTCTGAATGAGCCGCGCTTAATTAAAAGGCGGTCGAAACCCTCGGTATTCAAAACCGCTAGGACGGCGATGCTTCTTAGATTTTTTACCACTGCTGTTCGTTTCTTATATTTATAGGGGTCGCTGAGTAGGTAATCCGATCAATCCTAAAGTAATACGATACCCAGATTCACATGTTAATTAATGGAGTTTGGTTCCAATCTTATCGTCAATGGATGCGGATAAATATTAACGACCAGGCAGATTTATTGTTTACTATAACGAATGATACCATGAGTGCAATTACTGATTGCAAAGATAAAGAATCGCATTGGAATTAATCAAGTACTGCAGGACTAAGCACGAGATCACTTGACTTTGTGTACGATTGAGACTTGAATGGAAATAACCAATGATATGATACATAGGAATTTAAGATGTTCGCGATGTCGCTTGATTCAATGAACTTTTCAAAGGTTGGAATTTCTAAAGCGATTTGCACGTGTGTTGCAGTCTGCTCTTATCGCAGTATTACGTAACGTTCTTCATATCTCGGCTGCATTCTATTCTCTTCAATAGAAACGATTCTCTAGAGTACTTCCCCTCTACGTGAAAACTGCATCACGGAAATGTATCATTTCTTCACGTACTATGTTTTTCCTTGTCGCATTATTTTGAATTCCGTTTAAAGAGCTTGATAACGCAGTCTACACACCTACGTAAGTCGCGTTGGTTAACAAATAATAAAATAACGTGCATGTCTTTTTCATGATGAACATAGGACAATCAGTAACATTTTGCACAAATCAGAAAATTTACGAGGAATGAAATGAAGATGCACAAACTTTTTGTTTTCGAAACTGGAAAGATTAAATTACGTTGGTACGTATTTCTCGATGGTGGACATACGCATTCCAAGAAAATTGTACACTAGTGATAATAGATTTCTGGAAAACTGCACTCACACATTCTAAATATTAGAACGAATTGTAGATTCGCAAAACTGCTGTTAATGCACCACTAATTATTTAAGGCGCATCTCCCCTACGACCTACGAGTCTGCAAATATTGTCAATTCCATCGATTGTGCTAATATGAGTAACAACTGAACATAAGAAAGATTTTAGCGGCAACGAACGAGTTTCAATGATCTGTAGTCAGTAAAATTCTTCCACCTTGTTGCCTCTTTATTTCACATCATCAATAATGTTGCGTTAAATATTAAACAATTCTCAAGGACTGTTATTTGGTCATAAAAAGGAATAACATAAACCGATAATCATGCAATAAGTAATATCGAATAGACTGTCGACATATTAAATAAATGATCGTTGAGGAATTTAGCTCTTATCCCCACTTTAGATATAATCGAAATTGAGTGTCGTTATAAGGGCGAGATGATTTTCATTCCGTAGTTTAAAATATTTCCTAGTATCTACCGAAATGCATCGTGGAAAGACATTGAAATTCTAAGTTCTGATTAGAATGAGAAAGTGGAAGAAGGCGGGGGCTTATGTTGTTGACTCCATCCAAATGGTCATTAATCGCCATGGTCCATTACCGTTATCGTCATCCACCGGGACTTTGGATTTACGGATTGACTTTTGAAGAGCCTCGTTGTAGACAAGAAAATTCAAAAGCATCACGTTAGATATTCAGTATGCACGGTAAAGAAGCAATTGCGCACTTACTTATCGATAATTTCTCTAATTATCGAAGCTCGATCGGAAAGCAAACGATTCCGCTTTTAAATAAACTTATCTCAAATGTTGCAAATTAATATTTGATATAGATTATGAGCAGTACGTTTACGAAAAGGGCTGAACAGGTGTGGATAGAATGTATGTATATCTTCGCTATCTCTGCGAGTTTCCATGGTCACTAACATATCTCCTTTATGTCCTTTATGAGAGCTCGTACTTACCTTGAAATCTCAACAAAGTTTCGCTTCAAAGACTTCGAGCTCGTTCTGCTCAACATAATATAAGTGAGAAAAAAGAAAAACACATTTTTAGCTGGCCAACATAGTTTTAACATTTATTGCAACGTTGACAGCGTCAATAATTAGATTAAACTAATGTTAGCAATTTGCTCATTAATTATTACTGATGGAGTGTTAATTTATAGGCGGACTCCCTGTGGTAATTTCAGTTTCGATAGCGCACGAGCACTCTTGGCAAAATGATCAATTATTAATTTAATACGTAATAGCAGTGTTTTTGTAATCGCAGGAAACGCAATAGCTTCGGCCAACCGCGATCGGAGAAGAAAGCCTAGGGTTCGAACACGCACGAAGGTCTGTAATTGAACGCCATGAGTATGCCATGCGTACGGTACGGTACGTGCATACCTACTCCCATAAGTACTTGCTCCGTGCAAGTAAGCACTTATTCGTCAGTCTCGCGAGGGAAAGGAGACTGAAAGAGTGGTGTAAACGTTCGCGGAGGTTGTGGTAGGTAGCCATATACCTCTTAAGTACAGTCAGCGATAAGGCGTGTGCACCTCTTTGGTGTAACGCCTTTCCTCTGGAAAGAAGTAGGCCCGTCGCATTATGCTCTGGGATAAACATTGTCTTTCACTAGCACGTAGGAGATAGGTGCCTGCAAAACTCGTGGAAACATTTTTTTAATCAATTGATTGGCCAGGAAGCATCTGCGAATGAACTCTTGTACAAATGTGGTGAAATACCAGTATATTCTAAGAAATGGTTGAACTACAAGGGGGAGGTGTTACGTCTCGTGACGGTAATTGCTTATTAATTGAATACCAACTTGCTTATTGATTAAACTTTCTCTTTCCTCGCTGACCCGTCCATCAAGTACACCAGGTACACCGTCAGGTTATGATTTAGAAGAAGAAATGTTTGCCAATTAAAAAAGCTGTATGAAACGAATTCGATTATTGTCGAGTTTCTTTACGTGGTACTTCTAGAGTTTCATGGTCTTGCTCACGTTCTTTCACGGTACAGTCCATGATCCGATGATCGAGTTTTCGACCTCGAGGTATATGCGTCGTGTCGGCATCGGGAGCACCTCCGCCTGTCACGAGTAGCCGCGAGCTACCAGAACGAGTGCTACCAATGGAATACTGATGGTAGTACCCACAACCCACGGAACGAAATATGCTTGCTCAGAATATTTCTACATCCGGTGTTCATTACAGGGCATAAGTCGAACTGGTGTTAGGTAACAGTGTAATCTTACTGCGTAAAATATGTGCTCTTAGTGCTGTGCTTGTGCTTACACTGGTAGAAACAAGGACAAGCTGGGAAAAGAGTAGATTCTCTCGTGTCCTTAGTTTTACTTGCGGCGAACGTTTTGTAACAATGCGGAACAAGCGAAGGTCTTCAATTTCAATGAGGCATTGTTTTAATTGCGCCTGATCAGCACAAGTGAAAAAGATTTGAGGTCTGAGAGAAATATTGGAGAATTTATTAGATCTGATGTAAGGGAGGTGATGAAATAGCTTGCTTGGAAGGAAACATCAAAAGAGGCGAGACGATGGAATGATTAATACAGTATTTAATAATAAGACTGACAATGAAGTTGAACGGATGGTGTCTTTAAGTCTCTTTGAGCGATGAAAGATCGCAGCTTGGGCGAAACTTATGCCAAACAAGATCTTCATTGTTATCCTGACGATGTCTTATTTTCTCTTCTTGAAGTCGGCGCTGCGAGCATAATTCTTCGTTGTGGCGTACGGGTCGGGCATTACACCCTATAAACTAGCGACGATTCTTGCTGTAGAGCGCACTGGATTGAAGATATCTTGAGCGACAACCAGCGACAATGCAACACAGCGCCACTCGATTTGTATTTTGTTGGCGCGGGAGTTGCATGACGCTTTATTAGCTGTATATGCCGCAAATCGGAGCCAAGAGGCCCATTCCTGACGGTCGTTAACCGAACGAGCGGGTGCATCGGAATCGGGCTATTGCACTTTTAATGTCGTCCCCCTGGGATAGATCCAAGAATCAGGCCGCAGGAACATATGTGCCGGGAAGCGCGAATACAAGTGACTAACCACAGATATGCATCGCGAAAATGTATTAGCAGAATAATAGTAGAGTACAAATAGTTCCAGTTAAATATTTACAGTTCATGGAAGATGGACAAGAAACCACAACGTAATTAAATCAAGCAAAGCCGTTATTGTACTAATGATAATTATTACTTGTAATTGATACTCGACGTGCAGAACCGGCATGCAGTTAACGACTCACTTATGTTAATGCAAGAAATCAAATGGCGAGGTCCACATGAAACTTATTCAAGGCCTCGAAGTATATAAATTTCTTGGCCGAGATCGATAAATCTGAGATCCATTAAGTACCTACTTTCTGTCGGGTCCAGTGAAGGGTAATTGAAAACTCAATTCGCAAAGCGACTAACGAGAAGGATTTACGACCTGATCACATTATCTAGGGGAGTGGAAGTGAGAAGAGATGTGAACAGATGAGTGAATAATAATTTCTTGAGAAAACGATGATACCTGGAAGTATCAGGAATAAGCAAGAAGGGATGTTGGCAAAGGGAAAAGGAGAGAAGGTCGGCACGAGAATTGATGACGCCGCCAAGTGCAGCACGTGTTTACACGGTCGCTAATCTCCATCCATTTATTCGTCGTTGGGCTCATCTTATTTTATCCCTGACGTATGTGCCACCTATGAAGCCTCGTAATAATAGCCGAGAAGCATAAAGCCTATCGCTACCCGGACGCGACAAAGTGACGGAAGGCTCATTCATTTATGACCGTGAAAGCTTGGTGCGATAAAACCATCATCGATAGTTTCATAGCTTCCTTGACAAGATATTAACCATAATTGAAGACCGTAGAAAAGTAAACAAATAGCAAGTTTTATCTATATCGTAAAAAAAAGCCAACTAAAGCTTTTCTGGATTTTTCATTCCAACCCTAAATTGAAGTTTGTTGGTCTTTAATTTGGGTATTTTATACTTGGGGTGCCAACTTCATGAGTCCAATTTGATTCTCGTTTAGGATCGTTGGGTATGCAATAAAAATGGAGACTAGAAAGATTTACATGTCGAGCCTTGAATCGCGTGTGGACATTTTTATAATGAAATTGTCCAACCCTCATTCGGTCATTCCATCAGCCGTTGTTATTCCAAACAAAAAATTTATGTCCGAGGTTTCCAAAGAGCACGTCTATAAATTAATTTATATGGATTAATAGTCCATAAATTAAAATGCAAGGACTGGGTTTAATAACGGTCTTTCAAGTTATAGTCTTCATAATGTTTCTCTTCGATAATTGCGAGTCTAACTTGCAAGGTGTGTTAAAAAGCTATCCTCTTGGATACGATTAAGATTTTTACATATACTGTACAGGTATTGTCTTAAAGGCTTGTTTAATTTTCATTTTCATTCAGAACTTGGCTATGAGTTTTTCATATATTCTGAATCAATTCTTGACAACCTTATTAGTTTAAAAATACAGATTGAAATGAAGGACTTGTTGGGTCTTTTTGTGATAGAAATGATCAGGAATCACACGGCAAGCGTGTCCGAGAGGTGTTTTGCGTCACCAAGGTCCACTTCATACAGGAATGGCGAACCAAGGAGCCTGGGGAGGCGGCGGTGGCTGATTGACTTTTTAATTGAACCAGTGCACTCGGCAATTACCCAGGTTCTTTCGTCCTCCCTTTCTCTCCCTCCGGTTTCTCTCGGACGCTGTTCTCGTGTTTGTCGCGAGTACAAGTTGACGATACATCCACTCACTGGTACCGGCCCATCTCAAATCAACTCGCGTACGTCACAAATGCTGATAAAAGTCTGGGAGGAGACGAGAAGCGCGGAGTGATAAACATAATCGAATCCCTAGCCACTAGTACTTTCAACAAATTGCAATTCTATCAAACATTAAAACAACCATCTCATTGAAAAATAGCATCTTCAAATAGCTGTAAAGACAATAAGATAAACTGACAAAAATGTAATAAAAAAGAGAATACCTGTGGCGCTTGGATTGAGATCTGAAAATTTTTGAAGGCACGTTTACGGGCAACACATGACATGAGAAAAGGGTTATTTATTAGGGCAACGAAGTGAACCTCATTACCCCCAAAGCTTGTCCGGACTGACCGGATTCCAGATGGCCTCGCCCACCGTATCTGTTTATCCACAAGCGACTCGGTGATTTTTTATACGTGATCAAAATCAAACGACATTTGACAAAACAGGTTTGAAAAATACAAATGCTTTACAGCAAATTCATCTTCGCAGTAATGTAAAAGTTAATACGAAGATATTTGTAAGTTGATGTTGACTGTACTTCTGCGCGGAATTACTTTGCTTTGCCTTCATATAATTTTATGGTCTTCATGACAGGCTATCTCGTAACGCATATGGTTAACAGTGCGTTATACATAATTGATTTCCATCTGTTGGACAGCAAAATGATTTTCTGCGTGTATCGCTAGGTCAGTGCGTTATTCAGACACAACGCGAACAATATTGGCAGATAAGGCATTATGAATGCTGCATTAATCATCTTCCACAAATTATCATCATTTCTTGTTCTATTGACCTTCACGGAGGGACTCTTGACCAAGAATTTATTGTCTCGGATAATTTTATGGTTTGAGGTCAGTAGGCCACAACATTTTTACCGACAAATTGCATATTCGTTATATAAGCGATAATCTATGTATATGATGTTCTGAAGATGCTAACAATTCTCGAGGTCCTTGAAACTGTTACTTTCGTAATCCATACTTTAAATTCTCGAGAAATTAAAAAAATGCACCTCCAGGAGAATCGCTGCTCTCATATCTTTATAGACTTCAAGAAGCCTATTTTATGTACTTTTTTTCTATAAATTAAAAGGTGCCTTTTGCGCAATTTTCTTGTATTTTCAAGGCATAAAGTCGTAAACATAGATAAACTATTTAACACATCACATAAATTTGAATATATTTTTAAATCGAGTGATGTAATTGACTTGTTATTTGCACTAGCTGATCGTAGAAGTCTGTCGAAAGTTGACCTAAAAGAAGCCCTGGCTGATAAGAATAATGTTTAACTTATTCCATCGTAGTGATATTAATCTCTTCCGTACATAGAGGACATGTGTGGGACACTCACCTCTGCCACTAAGTCAATCGTAAAACGACGTAAGTAACTAAGTCTCTACCTATATCTCAATCGATTCAGCGTGGCTTACGAGTAGCTCCCGGCGTTAAACTTTCGACGCATTGTTCACGAGTGTGCTCTCTCGGGTGTAACAATCTTCCATTATTGAGAGTCCTGTTTACAAATTGAACTCGGCGAGTCGATCGCTCGCCATACCTTCTCTGGGATTCTCTCCCGCAATCCACCCCTCGTTCGCCCAGCGACTTTAGTTTAGAGTATTGCTAGGGGCGTCTACCCACCTCTGACTTGGACCCTTGAAGAAAGAGGGAAAGAGAGAACGAGGACGAGTGGAAAAGTGGAAAAGAGAGAAGGCACTTCCACTTTTCCCAAGTTTTCGGGCGCCGCTACCATCACCATCGCGACTTCTATCACCAATACCACCACCCACCCGGGAAAACTTTATTCCGCTGACTTGTCGCTGGGATTGCGCGTCTTGTTTTGTCCGTTAACCGGTGCCGGGCGTCGAACTCAAGAAAACCCTGTCACATATAACTCCTCTAAAATCGACACTGGAAGTAATACTCGATTGTCTGACTGCGAATGTTACTCATCTTTGCATACATAGATGTTATGTTTAGATCGTTTTATTTTACGAGACGTAAATGTATTCTTTCCGACTTTCACCTAAATCTGGTTATGACCTGATTTCCAGAAAAGTTGGATGATTTTCATAGCCACAATGAATGGGAAGAAGTGAGGCTGAGAAGGAAGTTATTGTAAGAAATGAGAAAGCTTCAGGCAACATGGGTTCAAATCAAGAATCGTCTCGCTTGGTAACGTGAGACGATGACGATAACGAACCCGGTGCCTTATCGGTCTCTCATTGCAACTAAGCTAAGTAATGCACTTCTCAGCTGCATCATTTTGCACTTACGCTCCTGCTGCTGCTGCTGCTGCTCTTTCTGCTTCACGTGACCTGATTGGCACGGTGCAGCGACAACCAAACAATCGTTGAGAAGGGTCAGTGTTCGAGTTTAAATATTTATAAGACGGCGCTCTAGTAATCGATATCGGTATGGAGACTGCGATAGTTCAACATCCGTTCTGATCCTTAACTTCTATGAGGTCGATGTCCCATCAGGAATGGTCTTAGAAACTATAGAATTGTTTGCTGTTGAATTTGGTTTTCCTTAATGGACCCGATACACATTTAAAAAATTAATGCCAAGTGTGGTTATCGTGCAATGACCTCCATTTACGTGACCTTGATTCACTAGCCATTGTGCAACTTCTGGACAAAGTCCAAGGCTTTAATTATCCGAGTGTGGTTCCTAAAAGGAACTACACAATTTTCTACTTATTTCGGTACAAAATTCATGGCAAAAGATGGTTTCGAATCGGGGTCAGACAGAAAAGGAGACACTCGTATCCATCACCGGGTTATTAGTAGTGATTTATTTTTCACCACTGACTTACATACTGGTCTTTCTCTTAAAGAAGCTATAAGATCGTGTAAAGTTAGATTATAAAGACCGTGGGTACTACGAAATTAATTTCGACAACAGAAGCTATGTTCCTGAAAAATGAAGGGAATTTCAAATGGAAGAGTGTATGAAGTGTGTAAAAGTTGCAAGTTTGAGACTTTAGTGGAAAGACGAGTTCATCGAAGCAAAGACCAAACAGTAGCATTCCAGTCGTAGGTATTGACTTCCAGTGACGTCGACCTCGTACAGGGTGCTGAACAATTCATGAAGTAGCGTCGATTTCACTATATGTTCATGCAAGAGTTCGTCGCACCATCGACCGATTCTCATGAGTAACTTTACTCGATTCTGATTAGCGACGTAACTCAGCTTTAACTAACGTTTTCCCTCGTAAAATATCCCTCGATAAAGCAATATTCACGATCTGCTGGAGTCGATTTCACACCTCAACTTTCGCGAACTTTATCATCATTCGGTTAACATAAAACTGCGATGAAAATTGTGAACGATTGCTTTCGCAATGATAGACGATATCGACATAAGATTGCAATTTTAATCATGATTCTACGCTAATTGCGCCGCGAGATGCGAACGAGTTACTAATATGTTTGTTTTCGCATATGTAACCACTGTTTGTAGATTGTGATAGGACAAATATCACGCCTGCGAATAGATAACTGTGTTCAACTGCCAGACAGCCTGACTGTTAATGTTCTACCTTGACGTCACAGGGGATTCGATAAACAAGGAGGTTCATTTATATGCGAGGTGTCAGTTGAGGGAATTTATGTTTTACGTCGTAATAGTAATGACAATACACTCGGGAGAATTTTCCTCGTCCTACTTTTGTGAAGATACATGTGAGTTTATGCCAAGAGCAATGTGGATGATTCCTTTGACACAGTAGTTGCGCAAATGTCCAGCGTACCTTGCACCCACCTGGATTCCAGGACTACATCGAGGACGACGAGGACAACTACTTGGTCGAGTCTCGGAAACTCTTGGAAACTCTTGACACTCGACATGCACCGTTCTGCGTTTCGAGGGTGCTTCAGAGCATTCTTCGTGGGAAAACTAAACAAACATCTTGAGTCCGCTATACCAAGAAGTTATAACCAAGTATCATCAGGTGCCCGCTCGATCTCAAGCTCTTGCTTTTCTGCAAAAAGAGTCATTTTTTCAAGGAGTGAGTGTGTCGATGAAGGATACAAAATCTATAAATAAGATAAACAGAACTGAGGAGTCCCGGCAGTCATTTTTCTTCACTGCAATGTAACCCGAAATTTTCGAGCCTTGATGATGCAACAAGGGTCAGACCCCGTTTAGCAACCATTCTTCTTCACATTGTTATAAGTCGACCACCGAAGACGAAGACGACGATGATGATTAGCCCCTAATTTTGAGGTTTTGTTCAAATCGATTCATGGCCTGTTGTTTGGATCCCTAATAGCTCGGTCGATCCGCAATTGATTAGTCTCGACAAAACGATCTCGCGCCTGATCCTTCCTTCTCTTCTGAAGCACCTTTTCTTCCTTATTCTTTTCTCGCGCGAGCTAGAGACTAATAGGCTGTTATTTGGTCTCGTTAAATGCAATTAAATATTCAATCAGAGAATAATAATTCCCGACTCGATATATCAGGGATCTAACTGATAATCACAGAGTCAGTGCATCAGTGAGGAAAATTTAGCGAGTCCGTGAGAGTATACAGCCTCCTGACACGTGTAATGGTTCGATCGATTATTTATGTGCTATATGCTCATCCTCCTCGCTCTTTTTCTTCTTCGCTGTTCATCATACTTGCGTGCGGATACTTTGATCGCAGTAGCAGAAATTCACTTCAAATTAGTGCGTATCTGCAAGTGATCGATGATGCAGTACAGTAAACTTCTTTATTTACGAGAAAATCGGAATCAATGATCGCTACAGTTAGGGTTGTGGAAAAAACCTTCTCTATAGGAAAAACAGAAGTTCATGATGAGTAAAAATCGAACAGATATGCAATCAATCCATCAATCAATCAATTATAATCGTGAATAATCCTTTTGACTTCAAAAGACAACATTTCCGGTATGTGTGTATCATATTTATGCCAGAAAGTGTTGATTTATTCCAGTATAAATATTTCAAGGTTGAATATTCAGCTTAGGAACATTAAAATACAGTAAATTTATAAACAGGAACCAATTCTAAAGCCTTTGTTGTATGATAATCAATACTGTCAATGTTTATTTATGCACATCACTTGATTTCGTTTCTCTCAATCACGTTTCGTCAAAGTTAAAGCCTTGTGTCGATCGGTGAAAAACGATCAAATTTTGTACCATGCGCAGGTTTGCCTGAGGCCAAGCGGCGTTCAAAGTGATTGTAATTACCAGATATTTTGTGCTGATCGCACTTTGCATATCTTACGGGACCGATATTTATGTTGAAATTATGTTTGGAATGTTGATTCCCTCATGCTGCTTGACATGAACAAAGATCTTTTTCCCTAAAACGATAATAATTTATTGTGTTCTTTGAATCGAGTCAATGTCTCGCCTGAGAAATATCTAAACTTTTACATGTGACTAATAAACAAAACACAAGGCTAAAACATTCAGCATTACCAGAAAATATATCTTGGCAGAAGAGAACTAGCTAGAAAGATCGATCGACTCCAGTTTTCATCGAATCCTGTACAGTTCATTTTGCCTTGCTATTTTTTTTTATCCCGTTTCGAGATCACAGCATAATAAATAACATCCTGACATACTGTGTAATTGATCACTGCGTATTTGGTACTGCATAAATTTTCTACCGGGATGAATTCTTTGCTGCTATGATTAAAACGGATAAGAAAGGATAGCCACTGATTTATGTATTGTGTGATTGTGGAATTGAAAAAAAGTTGAATGCAGTTAAAGGACGGTAAAATATCTTATTTTGTGGAATCTATATTTACACCGAAATTCAGAGATTACATTATACCTGAAATTAGTGCTCCTATAAATTTCTTAACTATCAACCACTGAATGGCTTTTACGACTGCGACAAGCCGCGTTCATCCGTAAAAATCTTGACGTTTTTTTAATGACGGTGATAAACGTGCGATACACAATGCATACGATCATGGAGTCCAGAGTGTAGCAGGAAAGTAGCGTCCATTACAATACACTGGAATTTCAGGCATTACAGACCGGTCCCTAATGTCCCCTATTTTCAAAACTTAGTCCCTAAAGTTCACTATTTTCATACAATAGTGTAAAATTTTCTTTAAATTTACACAAAATCGGCATATTACAGCCTTTACATTCCACTATTTTCTCATTTTTTAGGATTCGTCTTTTTTTCTCTGTTTTCCAGAAAATTCCCATTTTCCCTATTTTTGGGTTGAAAATTGAAATTGAAAATTGAAAATTCATCTTTTTAGTTGAAAGTCAAATCTTTTGTTAAAAATTCACTCTTTAAGGTGAAAATTAATTTTAGTCATCACGTCGTCTCGTATTCCAAATTTTTCACCTATTTCACCTTTTCTAGGAATTTGTTACTTTTTCACCTTTAGCCAATGGTATAGTTGAAATATCTGAAAAATTATTGACATTGCTATATAGGATCATGCCGGATCGTTTCCCGTTTGACAAAAATTTTTCGGATCATTAAAATAATAGGAATATTTTTATTTCATACTTGCAATTTTTTAAAATCTTTTGAATTATACTGATATCTTTAAAAAAACCTTTAAAACCCTTTCAAAACTCTAGTAATTTTTTTAAATTACTTGAAAAGTTTTCAAATTGCTTGAAATTACATAAAATCACTTGAGATTTCTTGAAATCTTTCTTGAAATAATTTTATTAAAAATGTCTTGAATTCTTTATAAATTTTTCTGAATTCGCCCAAAATTATCTTCAATTCTTCTTGAATTTATCTGATGTTTGACTGAATTCACCTTGAATGGTAAATCCGTCTTTATTGGTTTAAAAAATATTTTTATTTCTTCAGAATTATTTTCAATTCATTTGAATTCCTTCAAGTGTTCCGAAAATTGAAATATTTAGTTTACGATCCATTTTATTTATTGAAAAGAATCCTAGTTTTGGAATATTTTGGGACTATTCTAGGTATTTGTAAAGCTAATTTACATAAAATCCATAACAGCAGCAAGTTGTTTTTACGTTTTACTACTCGCATTACAAAAACTATATATTATACTATATATATTCATACAGACTTAAATACTGAAGAGTATACATCTGTAAATTGGAAATAATGAAATATGCCTTGGAGAGTAAATGTCATAAACTGATATCTACAAACTTGAGCAAGCTTATTTTCTCAATCATGAATACTTTTTATTCTTCTAACCTTCTTCGAATTTCCCCTTTCATCGCAATGTTCTTTATGTGCAAGAACCCATACGAGGAAAACTTGCACAGATATATTATCGACAGATTAGATTATCAGCGGTGAGCACAATGGCGCCAACCTGTCGGATCTCACGGCAAAGGGTTGACTAATTGGATTTCGATATCCAACTTAACATTTTCGTGTTTGAATAGAAAGCTTTTAAAAATGCGTTTATACCTTTCTTCATTCATGAAACGGTTGCTAAGCGGATGAGAAGAAAAATACTTGAAAGTCCTATGAGAAAATGGTTTTCAAGAGTTGCCAAACAAACGTAGGTCCAAAGTTTTTGAATGGGCCAAGAAAGTGTTTGATCAACAACGATCGAGTGTTTAACGGGAAGTGGAAGTCTCTCAGATCGAAGCCGATCACAGAAAGTATTATAATGAGCAATAACAATGATAAATGTACACAAATATTTTTATTAAAATAAACACCTAATAGTGATTCAACAATAAATATTGTTATTTCCTTGACGTAATTTTCTGTTCTAATTTTGAGCACACAATCAGTGAGTTTACTCACGTTGGGAATCTTCCCAAGTGTCATAGTAAATATTTTTGGCGCTATACGTTTTTCGCATATCTGTTAACGAAACCTTCGAAGTATATTAGAAAGTTGCACGGTGTCCGTAAACAGATGATTATTGACGAATGATATTATCATATACTATAAAATATCAATACGCGTATCCATTGATGGTAGAGACGAAAGTTTATTTTTAGTAACGCAGTACATGTATAGCCGTGGCGAATTCAGTTATAATCTTTGGAATAATGAACTGTTAAATCTTGAGGAAGACCAGGATCAGGAAGACGCGGTGGAAATAACACACTGTGTGGGCCAGATCTCATGTGCGTACATTATTCAGGATAAGAAGCTCAGATACTTTAGGCTTGTCAAAGAATGAATCTTATCGACCGGACAAACAAGTATGGTTGTCATTTCACCTCAATATAATGCACTTTATATTTACAACAAACGGTCGCCATGAAGATTTTAAAAATGAAATCACTTTACATTAATTTTCAAACATCCGAAACTTAATTTATTGGTACAAATCCTCTGACACTAGCTGCAGCAGCTAGAATTGATAAAAAGTTGGAGTACCGTAGTGGATGATATATGTACTGAAAGACTGTCGTAAACAGTGAATTATATAATTGGGATCAATTTATCATACTTTCATAAACATTAAACATCACATGTCATTACTGGATTCGCACATTACCAATATCCTTGCCGAGAGATAATCGCAACCTGTCATTCACGCTTGAGATCCTAGGATCTACAATTCCATAATCAATACGTACGTCATTCCTAGATTATAAAGATACTTATGGTTCTAATGATGGAGTATATAAATGCAATTTGCGCATTTCTAATGAATAGACGAAGAAAAATTGTGAGTGAGAAGGCTATCAATAAGCTTTAAACAATTTGCGCTATCTTGTACTCGGTATATAAGATTAAATTCTTCGTTGATGCGATGAACTCGATAAATAATTTCAGATAGTTTCAGTAGTTTTATAAGTACTACAATCTTGATTTTAACGCGCTTTGATTATTAGATCTCATGACGTGTACTTGGCGCTAAACTATCGAAACACGACAAGAACCACATTCCTCGTGTACGAGTCGCTGAGTACAAGTGCTCTGCAAACAAGGTAATGTATTTATAGAGAGGACACACTGCATCCTTCGTATTCAGTGTTCACAACTCCCTCTTTTCCTCTTGGACTCTCTTTTCCCTTCGCTCTCGTCTAGACTCACTTGAATCGGCCAGGGTTACTTACCGTCGATGACCATAAATTACCATTCGTGTGTACCAACAGGAGCCAAAGCTCTCAAAGAGTTTTCGAAGATCCTCTAGCTCTAACAACTTCCGGCATGCACGAGACTGTCCTTAGCTTTCAGTATTATTGCGGTCAACTTAAAGTGTTTTTCTCTCCTCGCCGCTTTAAACCGACTTGTTCTTCTTCAACAATGTTTTTTACAAATAATTAAGCTCTCAGAAAGACAGCTTTAATAGACAGCTTTAATCTCCGCACTTGGTCTCTTAATATAGAAATTTAGTATGGAAATAATACCTTGGATATAATATGTAAGATTTTACATGCATGATCACCGCTTTTAGCACGTTCCATTAAGAGCGAAAAAGTTTTCAAATGAACAAGTTACTTCAGAGAATCGAGTACGAAATTTTTATTTTTTGTGGAAGAAATGAACGAGAGCAGGGGGAAGTTGATATTTTGCAGGTTGGCTTCGGTGAACCGGGATTTGTAATGGTCGATATATTATTCGAACCTATCGACCAGGTGGCAATTAGCAGATGGTAGCGACTCTTCGAGGCGAGAACTTACGGAGGAAGATATGCGTGAGGATGCTGCACGTAATACACGCTCTCTATACGTATGTAATGGGCACGCTTACCGCGCGTGTATCTAATTATTTATATTCCGACATTAGCCACAGTTACGAGTACAGATACACGAGCAGCAGTAGGCTCGATTATTTAAAGGTAATTTGCTTTCCAATCTCCATTAGATTTATGGTTTGCTTAGAAAGAGCGCGGATAACGGAGTCATGCTTCTGTTTTTATACCAAATGAATGTTTAAGAAAAGATCATTAATATTTCAATAGTTATTTATTTCAATGACGGTACGTTTCGTTATCTGGACTGATATATTCACAGCTGAAAAACCCTGAAATAAATCGCTGACGAAGCGTCTCTTTTAAGTTCCTTTTTACAAATGGTAATCTCTGTGCTGTGCAGCCAATGAATTTATAATTTATCAAAACATTTTTTTTTCAATCGCTTCAAAACAGAACTTACGTAAAGCAAAAAGTCGCGTGTCACTTCACACTAAGATCATTTTACTATGTTCCACCTTTTTTCTTTTTCTTTTCTCTCGTGCATGTTCTTCATACAATCTACGGTGTGGCGCAACCTTCTAATCGGCCCGTTCTGCGAACACCTGAAATACATTCATACAACAAGCAAACAAATAAACGCTCGCTCTAATCATTCGACCAAATATCGACGCCGCCAAAATGCAAATTAGGAGAAAGCCCGCGCCAGCCCTGAGAAGAGGAGAATTCGTAGAATAGGTACCGCTTGCGTGACTCGTGTATACACGTATATACACGTATATACGGCAAAATTAGCCCTTCAACTGTACTTAAGCTTGGCTCAGACAAATTAAATTATTCTACGTCAAAAAGTGAGGTCTGCTCAAAATTATATGTCTTGCTATTACGACTATTATGCAGTTTTGCGACTGCATAATAGTCGCTTTGAATGACATTTTTTTTTAACATAGCAGGCAGCTTTCTTATAACGAGGCTGATGAGGAATTAAAGAAGTACTTGAAGTTCCTTTAAAATACCTTTAAAATACCTTTAAAATCGCATCATTAGCAGGCCGTACAGTTGAAGGTTGAGGTCCCTAATAATGTCCCCTATTTTTAAGATTTCGTCTCTAAAGTACCCTATTTTCAGACAATATAATGTAAAATTTTCTTTAAATTTACACAAAATCGACATTTTTCCCTTTTTAAGGATTCCTCTTTTTTCCCATTTTTTCAAGAAATTCTCATTTTCCCCGTTTATTTCGTTAGATATTCGTAACTGTATCCATCTTTTCGATTGAAAACGAAATATTTCGCCTATTCTGGAAATTTACCATTACTTTTTGTTGAATCATCTGAAAAATTATTGAGATTGGTATTACAGGACAATTCCAGGCATTTCCGGTTTGAAAAAACTTTTCGGGATAATTAAAATAAAATAAAAAATTTAATTTTTTAAAACTGAAAATCTCTAAAGAAAAAACTTTTAAAACCCTTTCAAATTCTTTAAAATTTCAAGTCCTTAAAATCGCTTGTAATCTCTTGATATATCATGAAATTTTTAAAAAACAATTAAAACTTTGAATCTTTTTAAATTTGTTGTAATCCCTAGAATTAATTCCCTTGAAATTCTTTAAAATCATGTAAAATTTCTTCAAAATTCTTAAACTCTTCTGAATTCTTTTCAAATCCCTTCAAATTCTTTTAAATCATTTTAATTCTCTTTAAATCTCTTTAAAATGTTTTAAATCCTCTAAAGTGCTCTTAATTGTCTGAAATTAATAAAAATCTTTGAAAATATCGTGAAATAACATTTAAAATGTATTAAAATCTTATGATGTCTCTTAAAATCTCTGGAAATAGCTTGATATTTTTTTTAATCAATTAAAATTTCTTAGAATATTTTTTAATCTCTTGTAATATCTACAATTCCCTTGCAATTCTTTAAAATCATTCAAAATATTTTGAAATCTTGGTAATTGTAAAAGAAATCTTTTAAACCCTGTATTTATAGTCCCTTCGAAATCTCTTCAAATTCTTAAAACTTTCAAAATGTCATGTCCTTAAAGTTCCTTCAAATTGCTTGTAATCTCTTGAAATATCATGACATTTTTAAAAAATAATGAAAACTTTGAATCTTTTTAAATCTGTTTTAATGCTTACCATTACTTCCCTTGAAATTCTTTAAAATCATTCCCAATATCTTGAAATCTTAATCTTAAACATTCTTAAATTCTTCTGAATTCTTTTTAAATCTCTTAAAATTCTTATAAATTATTTGAAATCTCGTAAAATCTCTTGAAATTCTTAAAAATTTCAAAATCTCAAGTCCTTAAAAATTCCTTAAAATCGCTTGAAATCTTTTAAAATATCATGCAATTTTTTAAAATCAATTAAAACATAGAATCTTTTTAAATACTTTATAATCCCTACAATTCCCTTGAAATTCTTTTAAATCATTCACAATATCATGATATCTTATTCATTGCAAAATAAAAATCGATTTTTTTTTAAATCGATTAAAATTCTTCAAGTTCATGTTGGTACGAAATTGTTTTGAATTCTTGAGGAATTCTTTTGAACTCGCCCAAAATTTTCTTAAATACCTTTTGAATTCACCTGAATCTTCATCAATTTCACATAGAATTATTTTTACTTAATCTTAAATTTTGATTTGATTTCTTTAGAATTCCTTTTAATTCTTTTGAATTCCTGTGAGTTCCGCGACAATTTGAATATTCTGGGATATTTATATGAATATTTGCAGAACTATAAGTTACATGAGAACCACAACCTCAGTTTTTTTTTCTTTTTGCTCCTCATATTGCAAAAGCTATCTACTCTCTAAAACTGAATCAGTGGAAATTCACTGATTTTCAGTGACTCTCTTTTCATGATTTCATTAAGTGAACATCCGCTGAGAATCAGCGAAAAGTCACAGAAATTTGTAGTAATCGTCACTAAACTACTGAAAATTTCAGTGATTCAAATTTAAAGAATAATGATCAATAAAGGAACCCTTTGAGCTTAAAAAAAGTACCCTAATTTATTTCTCATAGGGATTGGGAGACCTGCATTAGGAAAAGTCCTTGGACTCGTTGTGTGATGAGAGAGGTGGTATACTGGACGCCCATCATTAAGTGGTTTCAGGAGAAAGTTGTTGCGTTGGTGCGAAGGCGCAGGGGGTGGCTTGCACTGGGAAAAAAGGTGCAAAACCGAAAGTAAAATAAGGAGTGCAGGCGAAAAAGCGAACGGAGAATGTCGGGTACAGTCTCGCAGACAAGATGGGCGGAGCACGTAGCAGTCAAAACAAATAATGCGAGACGTTTCAATCCCGGCAAGTAGAAGTCCAGCGTACTCTACTCGCGTTCTTGGGTCCTCCGACTCCTCCTTCTTCTCATGATCGAGGTCTCTTCCAAGTAACAGAGAACTAACTCCGAGGATCGGAGGATTGGTGTGGTCCTCCTTGTCGTCGTCAGAGACTGAGACCGAAACCCCCCCAGGTCCATATGGCTAATCGTTATAAATTATATTTGGACATGTGGCGTTTACTGCCGATAATTGATTACCAGAGTTAGAAGGAACCGAGGGAAACGCGTGCTATCACAAGCCGCGGCTGGTTAAGGTATAAATTATAATTGAATTAGGCCGAGCTCTTAATTAGCAACGAATGGACCACACGTGCAAAAAATGCGACCCCTTTTCTTTATTACAGTTTCACCAATGCAATGGCTTCTCTTCTCTTGCATTTCTAACTCTTCTTCTCCTGTGGTATTCCATATCTTCCACCTTGGTCGCATTCACCTCCTGCAAGGTAATTTACAACGGGGGCGTCGTTATTGCATTTCTGATGCAGGTCGCTCTCTTCCCTTTTACTTTATAAGTCGCCGCCGCCGGGGAAAGAGGTAGATGAAATTGTCATCTCATCTTACTAGATTTTCAGGATGGTTATCTTATCAGACAGTTCTCTATCATAGAATTCAATTCGACTTTATAAAATTCCTCGGGACTTTAGAATTCGACTCAACTGTGCTAAAATTAAATCACCCTGAGAAATTCTAGATAAGGGTAGCCAGATGTCACTTGTTTTTTTTACTAGTTGATTTTTGCTGAGGTGGGATGTGACACGTCTTTGAATGCCTAGTAACAGTTTGACAGTTTTGCGATAAGCACCCTCCTCTCTGAAGACAGTCTACTCTTCCGTTCAAAAGATATTGAGAATGAGAATACTGTGCAAACCACCCTTAAAATTAAAAATCAAAGCAGACGAGGTTGTTTGTGGAAATACTTCGTCCTAGATGCGATGAGTTCACCAGATTTGATGAAAAGTTATATTGAGCAAGGGATCTAAATTGCTGAAGTTTGGTGGATGTCTCATTCAGGAAATAAATTGCTCTTGAGGATTTTTGACAGAGATCATGTGAAGAATTGGAGCCTCATATCGCAAAAATATATCTTCGAGAAGACTGAAATACCATCTGTTCTCGAGTCATATTAAGAATTTTATGAAGATTGATTTGCATAGTACCGGTCTATTAATGAATTCCCACGGTCTGAGGCGTGAAATTATTCTTTATTTCGAAGGTAGGGTGGGGGGTTAAGTCTCCAGTACTAAGAATAGTCCACGAAAGTCAACACAGGAGCTCCTTTCAGGCAGTAGCGACTTTCAAGATGCAAATTCGTGCCGAAAACATTGGCGATGTTTAATTCATTGTATGGACTATCTCGAACATACTCACACGCGATGCCACGCGTGCTTTCGCGACTCTGACATAATGTTTATCTTTGATTAAAAATGATTTTAGTTTCCTGCGTAAGTCGTAAGAAGGTAGAGGAATATTTACGAACGTCATAAATCCTTACAAAAAGTATGAGAAGTTTGGAATTGAAGAGAGATAAGTTTGACCACAGAATATCCTGAGATTAAATCAATCGAGTGAAGACGGGAAAGATTGCCTACCACACTGTGGGGGGAGGGAAGGGGTTTAGGGGATGACGATCGGATTCATCGGAATCCGGGAGCCGATCGTTGAACCTGAACAAACGGAGCAATCGGCGATACGGCTCGTAAAGTCGTAAAAACAAAAGTATCCAGCGACTCGACGGCTCCGATACGACTTTCGACCGCCATCGACACGAAATCTCCATTGGGGGTTGGCGAAGGCGAGACATGCGTGTGCAAGAGGAAAGTTACTTTGTAAAGACAAACTTACATCATGCTTGGATACCCGGAGGAAGAGTTCGATAAAATTTGAATGTGTCGGTTTATAGTTATTTGAAAATCACTCTCAGAAAAACTTCCGAAAACTGACGCTGGGTCTTCGCACGTCATGGGTAAATCCCCGCAATATGATAATTACACGTCAATCAAGTATCGCTTTGGTGCAAAAAGCAAGTGCACATTTGGACTTTCCTGAAATAGAAAAAAGATTTGACGCACTGCTCATTTTGTATTCTTGAATTTTTTAGTGGATTGTGTTATATTATTTGAAGAATCCATAAGAAACCACCCTGCGAAACTGTTGAGATGGCTGACTAGCATTGACCTTATCTACTGAAAATATTCCTTGCAAGATTAGGAGTTTTGCAAGTGGAATATAGTGTAGATTGTTACTTCAAATGGGATTTTATTAACATTTAATTACACTCGACAATTTTAAAATGTAATACAAGTGGATTGAATTAAAATTTAAACAATAATCTTTGACGTCTTTAAATTTATCTAAAGTGCGATCTGCACTTTATTGAATACTAATGGTTGCAAAAAATTCGTTATTCCTGATGGCCTGGAGGGTATTTACATGCGTTGGTAATGTGTTGTGCCAGCACGTAAATTAATCCAAGACTTACAATCATTAGTTAATGCTTGCCTACGTGTCCTCTGGCTAGTAACGTTAATGAAGAAATAAGATAGCCCTCCCGCGTCGTTAACATTAATCATACTTTTGAAAAGTACATTAAGCAGTCAAACTCGAAAGTGGCACATAATTAAATCTGCAAAAATTGATTTTCGTTCAAGAGTCCTGAAACATTCTCTCATATTACTTCACTTCAAAAAGAGAAGATTTCAAAAAGAGAACATTTGAAAAAAGAGAATTTTGACTCTATACAGAAATAATTAGTAGAAGGAGTGAATATAAATGTTGTAAGCATTTATGCATGAAGGTGTTAATTACCACTTGCTCAAAGATTATGCTTCATTAAATCATTTAATTGCTTACATTGAGAAAAAAGGTAGTCGCAGGAGAAATCGTATTTATCACGCGAATGTAATTAATAATAGTAAATCATTTTAATAGCTTTTGATTTAGAGAACACGTATATGAAAATTGCAACGTATTTGCCGGTAATTGAATTGTTGAATTTTACTTAACACTTTCATACATAACATGAATTCCGTCTACAATTACTGGATCTTGGTCGCCATGGCGGACCACCTGAGCGCAGTTAGGTCACTGTCGATGCGTATCGTGACTAATTAGCTGTAATCCTTGCTGGTGATTGGATACTGGGTTACCTGGCGTTCTCTCAACCATGACCAAGTCCCTCCCGCGAGGAAAATACTGGTTGGGCCTGAGGCGGTCCCTGATCCGACGAGGCCCTCTTATTCTAGTCTTCTGGTATCAATACTGCAGTGCAAATCACTTGCTAATTACATCTAAAACGTTATATATATACATATACATATAAATATATGTATACATATGTCTATATACTGAATCATATGAAGATGGCAAAAACGCTTTTGGTTTATTCTCCACGCACACTCATGAGATCACTTTAATGGCGCTTGTACGATTATGCATATTGATGACTTGGTCTCCATGCCCTAGGGATTGATTCGGTCGCTAATTGTGCCTAACCGTGTGCTCGTTATCGCGGCGTTCATTCGTCGGCGTTCTTGTACTTGAATCTCTTCTTCATCCTTCAGCTCTCTTCTCCTTCTTCTCCCTCTTCTGATGCTCCATCCTCCGCTTATCTCCCTGTGTTATGTAGCAATGTTTTAATTAGGTTGCTAAAAAAGAGGATGGGTTCGCGTGCTTTGGATTCCTTCTGTGATTTATTAGCACGATTAAGACGGCGATCAATTTGCCTCCGTTTGCTTTATTGAAGATTAATAATTCCATGCCGGGAGACCCCTTTTTTAAACCAATTTGTCAAGATAAGGTGCTCATACGTAGTTATAAAATGCAAGCACGGAAGCACTCTTGTCTTATTCTTACTAAAATTTTTAAATCCTATTTTACTTTGTAGTGTGCTTTTGTTTTTTTAAAGTGTTACATTGTAGAATGATTTCCAAGTTTAATTTGAAGCCGAGAAGATGGATGCATATCACTTATTTTTAAATGCCTACCTTAAACCAGATTCAACAGGGAGATACCATAATCGCTCTGGCGGTGCCTAAGTGGGAAAATATCTGTCATATGATCCGATATCGATATCTACATATTAAGAACTCGGGCTGGATATATGTTCAGAAGTATAAAGTTGAAAAGTAGACAGCTTGGGGATCATAGGCTGAAGCTGAAAGACACTTCTTTTTATGCTAGATTCACCCATGCTCGCATGCATTATGTATGCAAGGTATATAATAACGACTGTAAGCTGCGTGTGAACCCATTCGACACGCGCACAGGATTGACCGGTCTTAACAAAAAGAGCGGATTTCAATTGGTTGGGATAAACCGGATTATTTATTATAATCGATTTTGATCTTTATTAAATCTCACATAACTTGGCAAATACGATCTGAAATTTTTATGTTGAAAGAAGAATGAGGAACACTTTAAGCAACTTTTATTTGATGCAATACTTGAGCGCTTCCTAATTTCAAATCTTATTAATTGCCTCTCTTTAAAATTCTCTCTCTTAATGAAATAATTAACATATGCAGGTTTGAAAATAAAATAATAAAGTTTTCAAACCAATTAAATTGATCTTTTCAGCTTGAAATCATTCCAAGCGGACGTAAAAGCCATTAAATTAACAAGCGACTAAACGAAAGTGGGTATTTAACGCGAGGAAAAATGTTTGACGGTACTACGAACTCTAATTAGAATTGCGGATAGAAGTCATGCGAATTAGTAAACGAGTTCGCGCGAAAACAGAACATTACGAATAGAGCGAAATGCAGAAAAATTAATTAAAAAGAGCGAGGACATCGGTTATCTCGTCGACCCTGTTTAATAAGTCTAGTGTGGATTCCATGGGTTGGCGACCAACAAATCGACGATTCACCGAAAACCGTGTAGCAAGCAACGATTAGTTCTTTTTTTCTCTAGTTTTATGAAGCGTGCGTCAGCAAGGTTAGTCATACGAACTGCTAGCCGGAGAATCCTCAAAAGCGCGAAAGTGCACTTTTAGGGCGCTTCCAGCAATCGGAGACTCCGAAGTTACTCGACTCGATCGATCCATCAGCTATTCTTAGCCAATTAAGCGCGAAATATACACAAAATAACTTTAGAATCTACTCGGTGCTTCCTTTATCGAGAGTGCAAAATAAAACTCGTATTTAAGTAATTTCGAGAAATAGGTTTTGAATATTTCTCTCTCAATATTTCAGAAATAAATTCCTTCCATAATCTAGTTGATTGTAGAATACTTAGTTTCCCCAAACATGATAATAAATATTTGTGTTCAAACATCAAGATAAGCTTAATTAAAGCAGATAAGAGTGCAATCAAAATAGAAAGCAAGGTGTTTTTATAATTGATTGTTTTCATCTGTAAAATCTGCTCAGTTTCACCAACGCAATTATTTGCAACAGCCTTGACTTCGATGAGGAATTTTTCATTATAATTTGATTCAAATCTGAAGTTAGATAATGCAAATATCAGATAATTGAAGAATGCTGAATCAGCGACAGGAAAAAATCACGGAAATAATAATGACCTCGAATTCGAAGTATAACGAATTGCCTGATAGCACATTGACACCGTGAAACCTTTGAGATTGACTGACAACTGTTTGCCTAACCCAGAAAAAAGGGCAGAGATATCAGAGATTATCATGCCTACATCGACATCGAAGATTCGATTACAATCCGGCTCATTTACCAATGTCATACTGTCTGAAAAACAATATTTCAGTAATTCGAAGGCAAGAATTTGATAATACTTTCAGAGTAAAAAAAATCGCAATCATGTAGCTTTTTTTATCAGTCATTGATGGTTTACAATAGTCCAGTCTTACGTAAGTGAACCAAGCTGATAGGCTACGTGATCCCCTGCCCAAACAATGGCGGGAAGATGCATTATATCTTGTCTTGCGTCATGCCTCCTCATTCCCTGTTTCCGCGGATAAATCAAGCCTTCCACTTAGTCGATTTCCACGCAAGTCGATTTTCGAGTAATTTTAGACGTGTCTGTAAACAAGGAGTCTTCTCCCACGAGCTAAAACGACGGAGTTAAGGCGAGAAAAGAAAGAAGGAAAAAAATATATAAGAAAGCGTAAACAGAGGAGGGAAAACGGTTCTTAATATGTGGAAGTCCGATTTTGCGTTGGTAAGTGTGTAAGCAAGTCTGAAACTGAAACCGTGTGGATGGTCTTTAAGACAAGTTCTTAAGACATCAAGTCCAGCCGATTGGCGCCGTTCGATCCATTTGCCGATAATATCGGAAGTATATAAGTTCGATCGTGTACATATGCCTTACGGACGTCTGTCTACTTCATTTATGTCGTGACTGACGTCATGGTCATCGAGTTTCAACCCCTTCTCTCGTGAATCACTTTCTGGGAAGCGTGCTAATGAGTTTGGATCGCGACGCGCCGCAAAAGTAACTAGAACACTTTTTTTTACAAGTCTCCGTTTCCGAGAACCCTACTTTTTTTCCTTCGAGTTTGATAAGCTCTCGTGCTCCTCTTTGATTTGTGGGGTTGCTCACCTCCAATATGACAGCAGTACAAAAACTATTTTGATCGCAATAAATCTTCTTACGGAGCTCGACAATCTCGAATCTATTTTTGTGATCACATAAAATGTGTAGTATTAAATCTCTTTGATGTCATTTAGAAGATTAAAACAAACATCATTGGGTTAAAAATACGATAGGTTGTTGCATCAGTTGGTAGATTTAGATCCACTGTTGATGTTGTTCTAAGTGTCTATTTTCTTGTAAGTTTTTACTATTAAATCTACGAAACGAGGTTTCTTTTCCTATTAAACATGCATCTCTTGGCTGAAATTCGAGCAGAGAATCATACATGTTGGTATATATATATATATATGTATCTCCTTGCAATTAGTGAGAGACTCCAGACTGTCTCCTATTCGAGATACCGTGACAGTTTAAATTTTCAGACTCAGTTTGCTTCCTTGTAAAAGAATTGTTTGTCGAGCAATGCCGCATCTTATCTCAACGATATAAATTCCCAAAACTCAATTACCCAAGGACCCTTTAAAGTTTAAGATTCCCGAAGAATGGTGGGAGCTAATGAATGGTCCCGCAGGATTTAAACATCCCGTATGCCAATCAATCAATAATGAAACTTGAAACAAACTCTTTAGATAATTCTAGGTAAACTCTTTACAATTTTAAGGACGTGAAATACTGCTTTGGTATTTCTAAGCGCTTTAGGCATTCGAGATGATTCATGAATCATTCTATTCAGCATCACGCGCCTTTTTTATTAAAGCTGATGTGGAGCATATTTAATGTCCTTGAACTGGTAAATTTGCATCTCGAAAATTTAATTTCTGCGAAATTACCTTCCGTTGATTAATAATTGGAAAGAATTCTCCTAATAGAAATTCTGAAGAGGGTGATAATTTATGCTACACTATTATTATTCCGAAAGAATCCCTTGCCTTTAAAACATCGTCTCTTAAGGTCTCAATCTCTTATTTTTCTTTGGTATAGAGCAGAGGGAGGTTGACATAGAGCGTGTCAGAATGAATGTGACGCTGGCGGAACGTCGCGGCTTACGAGCAAAAACCACGTCGCGTACGTCCTCTCGCGTGGCTCTTCTTCTTTTTCTTCTTCATGGCCCTCCTTTGCTTCTTTCTTTTCTTCTTTAGTGGGTCCTGACCCTGCAACACTTAGCGCATATAAAGTCATCGCCGCGATCGTTCGAGGAGAATTTGTCTTCGACTCGTTCCCCGTAAAGGCCTATGTGAATACTACATGTGGCACCAGGCTCGCGACACGAATCTCCCCTCTTCGTCTCTCTTTCTCTCTCTCTCTCT
>JAUESI010000029.1:12785960-12809335 GCA_032275145.1 Synergus laeviventris
TCTCTCTCTCTCTCTAGCTTTCTGACTTGCTCGCTTATTCACAATTCATTACGTGACACATCGTTAGATCGTGACAAGTCCGTGTGCACGACCGATAACAAAACTCGGTCGCGTTCTGGGAATGTTCTAGGAAAAATGTACTGCAGTTATAGTTAAACATAAAGGGGAACAATTGTTGCAATTTTCAGGTCTTGCAGACCGGTCCCCATATCCCTTATTAACCCCTATTTTCAGTCAACAGTGTAAAATTTTTCTTTAAATTTACACAAAATCAACAGAAAATAGGCTTAAGGACTCCTCCTTTTTTTCTCTGTTTTTAAGAATATTCACATTTTCCACATTTATTTGCCGGAAAATTCAACTATATACATCTTTTTGGTTGAAAACCAAATATTTACTTAAAAATTCATGACAGATCTTCTCTTATTCACTTTTTTTTTACCTATTTCACATATTCATTAGGCTAAAGTTTCAGACGTCTACTCATACGAATTTTTGTTTCGTCAAAGATTACTTACCAAGAATTTATTTAAAATATTGTTTGCGAAATCATTTCCCATGCTTTCTGTTGCAATAAACAAATTATTTTAAATTGAATTTATTTAGTGTAAATCTCTGAAACTTCAACCCATACACCTATTCTAGGAACTTTTTACCTTTTTACTTTTCTTCAATTGGTAAACTTGAATCATCTAAAAAATTATTGACATTGATTCTATAGAATAGTTCTGAGTTATTTCCGGTTTGAGAAAACTTTTCCGGATAATTAAAATAATAAGAAATTCAATCGCTTGAAAAGTTTTATAATCTATTGAAATCTTTTAAATCCTGTAAATTCTTAAACTCTTTTGAATTATTTTGAAATCCCTTCAAATTCGTTCAAATTATTTTAAATGTTTTTAATTCTTTTTTAAACCTCTTGAATTTTCTGGAATTCACGTAGAATTATTTTGAATCCCGTGTGGGAAAGCCTACTGGGGTCTAATGGTCTCCTGTTAAGTTGACCAGCACCCAATGGGGGCCCAATTATAGGCTTCCCGATCACACCCCAACTGCTAATTGGGTTTAATGCCCAATGAGTTTAAATAAGATAAATTATTAATCATAAATATTATTGGTCACAAGACACTTTAAAAATCACAACTGAAATACCATCTTACTAACAAAATTATTATATTTAAAGATTTTTTTACAAATAGGGTTACTCAATTGAGCTCGGATCGGTGCCCAAATTATAATTAGGCATAATTTGAATTCCTTTGAATTTTTCGAAAATGGAAATATTTAGTTTAAAATCCATTTTTGTTATTGAAATGAATCCCAGTCTTGGAATATTTTGTAATTATTCTAGGTATTTTTAAAACTAATTTACATAAAAACCAAAACAGCAGGGTTTTTATTTTCTTTTTGCTCCTCATATTGCAAAAACTATCTAATTTTTACATATAAAAAAGTACCCTATGACAAAAAAGTATCCTATGTGCTCTAATTTTTTCTCATAGAGACTTTTGTCTGATTAGCTGCGCAGACAAAATAAATGATTCAAAGTTGCAATGTTTACACATTCTTCTTTATCGATTATGAAGGAGCCTAACTTGCTTTTGTCTGCTGATTATTAAATCTAAATAAATATATATAGGCGCCTTTCAATTGATACCATACTTCCTCTCATTCAATCCATATCATGCTTGAAATAAAAGGTTGAAAGAAGATGGCTAATTGTGGCTATAAACTGGACACTATACTGTCACATTAACCATTGCCTTATAAATCATTCACATAACGCGTGGACTGAAAAAATGGCAAAAAATAGTGAATTATATATTCATAGTCGGAGGATAATAGAATATCAAGTTATTGAATTCAGCGAATCGCAAATATATATACGTGAGTTTTCGACGCAGAAAATCTTTACGACTTCTCGGTCATTGACGGCGATATACTCGCGGTAATCGATAGTTATGCATATAGTGAAGGACCTGATCCAAGGATGAGAAAGCAGGAAAGTTGAGAGCGAGGGAGGAGTAAACGACAGCCCGAAAGACCTCGAGACCTTCCAAGCCGCGGGAGATTAGATTTTACGACTTTGATGACAAGACTAGCGATAAAGGTATCTTCCTTCTCGAATACTCTTCTCTCTCTCTCTCTCTCTATTCGCGTGCTAAACATCGGGGCAAGGACCACTGTTGATTTTAAAAGAAGACTTCTTTCTGGAAGCATTTATTTAGTAATTTAGCAGATGCATAAATTACTGACGTAAATTGTTGACTCGAAAAAAATTCTTTCGAGAAAGCCAATTGAGTTCGCGAATTTTGATTCGATTCGATTCGGTGCTTTTGTGGGATGAGAAGTTTCCTACTGTGGCCCGAATTTAAGCAAATATAGCCCTACAACCCCAATTCTTTCGCGACTTGTAGCATCAGGATTTGTGGAGAAAGGACACACTCCATTGAGACGCGTGATTTGTCGGAATTTGCTACGCCTGTTTGGGAAACAGTTTGGGGCAGATCCATTGTATACCCGGAAGACCAGGTGACTCCTTTGGATCTCAGGCTCGTGCTCTGGGCTTACTACAAAGATAGTAAATTTCTCGGTTCACCACATAGTGGAAATGAATCACATTTCTCTCTTATGTAAGCAAATAACTACTGGATCGGTCAGTCTGTATCGACCGAGGTTTTAGTTTATATAATGGTAACGGCACTAAATCAAGTTTTAGTTTATCAATTCTTTTCTAAACCTCACACAACACCTTGGACCAGGGTTTACAAGCTGAGCATATATACTTTACTAGAACTCTTGGAGCATTTAATTATTATCTAAAATCACCTCGAAACTACAACTTCCATTCATTAGCCTGCAATTGAAACTCGAAGCTAATGTTGCTTTGAATTGATCCGTTGGTGCCTGTCTCGTGGACACGATGGTTCTCACTCGGAACCACTTTGCATATCGTGGAAGAAGTGGAGCTCGCGTGCTGCTTTATCGTAGGTCAGAAGGCGGTCAGCTGAGAGTCATCGAAGATCGGTAGCCGCGTTTTTCATGATGGAGCCGGGACCTATTCAAGTGTTGGCAGTTTTTCACGCGACGGGCGACAATCCCCACTAAATCCCCTTTAGATGAGTCCCCACGTGCCCAAGGGTGTCAGACCGGAATCTTCAGACCGCATTCAACGTGCTGATCTCGCGCGGTGACCATAGCACAGTATTTTTCGGCTTCTAGTCGTCATTTAGCTAGTCAGTCATTCAGCTGTCACATTGTGTGTTGTCCGCTTGGTTGATTAGCTTCTAAGCTCTTCTCCAGTGCCCCATTTTTTCCACGTCCGATTTCGACATGAATTTGTGTAAGGGGCACTGCATCGAAAAGCTATAAATACTGTGCAAACTCTCTATAGTTATCCTCCAAGTGATATATCACGGATCGTATATTTTTTTATAATCCCCGATCAAAGCCGCCGACTTGTCAGGTGTGTCGAGCTGGAGTGGACACGCGCAATATTTTTTTTATTGATTCACAATCTACGCATTATGTGTCGAGGTAGAGAGTCAGTGAATAAAGTTTGTAATCTCCGGAAGCAGAGTGAAAAAAAAGTCATGATGATGATGAATTGAAAAAGAATAAACTGTGAGAAGTTATATATTTCAAATGAAAGTGTGTCAAATTTCAACAATGTAGTTGAATTTAGCATTCTATGTGGTGTGAAGGAGGAGTTTTTGCTAGGAAAGTTCGACAGTTATATCCAGAGCCGGCTGGAAATAGTTTAGTTAATTAATGATGGTCGACTAGATTCGTCTTCTCTCTCGCGATAATTAAAGCGACTGTAGTTGGAGTGGGATGACGCATAAACGCCGGGGAGACTCGCAGTTATGACTGTAATTATCTGGTAAGTTTAAGAAATCAGAAGTTCTCACGTTAGCAGAGGATTCCGAAAGACTACTTTCTTACGTCACGTGCAATTAAAAAAATGTTTGATTTTCATTTTTGGGAATCTTGTTCGCTACTACTTGATGGTTACAGAATTTATTGATACACAAATTACGAAACATGCATGTTTAGATGAAAATAACAAGTTATCTTTAGTTTCAATGCAAATGAACCATCGATTACACTTCTATTAATATAAATTGTCCTTTCTCCCAAATAAATCTTGTAAACGTTTTCTCGGTGTATGTTAAACATACCGGAAATACTGGATTTAGCACGGTAAACCGAGACGAACATCTAGTATCTACATTGCAAATTTTTATTAACAACGAAACTGTCTAGTAGTTATTTAATCACGAATTAATTTTGTAACTTGTAACTTCAAGGTAATTACTTTCGAATCACACGTTTCCACACGTCAAAGCTAAAATAAGTTTACTGATAAATTATTACAACACACATTCAATTTATGTACTTATTCGTGTTTTACTTCTAATCTTCTTTTATCTGGTTTTCATTCACACATTATATTAGTATTTCGAAAACGAATGCAGAATTCTCGAGGAAAACATTTGAATTTGAGGGCAATTTAAATATAGTTTGAAATGCACAATTAACATCAGTCATTAGCTCTTCGCATCAGTTTTGATTCTAACAGTTTCAAGGATTCAAATTATTTACGTTTGACGGAATACTAATTCACACCAAGATTGACGCACTTAAAAAATGATTAAGGTTGAGGTTTAACCAGCTATTTTTATTCATGTAGAAGCGAAATGTGAAACGTAATTTTTCTTCTTTATTGCTTTACAATGGCAATACGAGTTCCCTGGTCACTGAGGAACACTATGCCATTGCACTCTGGTAGCACTGGTACCAGAGGGCCATTGCCGCCTCATTGCGTTGGCGCAATTAAACCTCGAAACCTGAGTCGACATGCTCTCGCTGTGCATTATGATTTGATGCACGTCGCACAGTAAGTACGATGATAAATGTACTAGGCGCATTTGTCGTGCGAAATGTGTTCAGAAACAAGACCTACAAACAGTCCACTTAAATCTTCAGAACTTTCACGAATATTGATCATTGTTTCATTATTGCACATTTCTCTCCCATCAGAACGATGATCTGTTTTCGGACTTTCCTTCCGTATAGAAAGATAATTCAAAGTGATGGTTGTTGTTACCTCTTAACTAGGATGTGACTTACAATTAGCAACACGTATTCGGTAACACAAGATTAATATTGCGCAACAATTTCCCCACAGCGGCTAACCTAACCGCATGGAGCTTGTTTGCAACTGGGTTATTATTTACCATCCGCAATATGTCACCGTAATCTTGATTTCTAAGGAACTCGACGCTTATGAGGATAATTGGATCTGGCAACATCTTGAACAGTCCGGCAAGAACAATTGGCATTGTTCTGAACTTTTCTTTTATCATAGCTACTCGATTAGACCTGTGCTCTATAAATTAATTTGTTGGTATCTCATTATTATCCATCCATTATATGCTGAGATGGTAATTAAGCTTCTGTCAGTCTGAGATGCTCTCTAGAGTTTAGGATAAATTGCTCAAGAACCAAGTCTAAATAAAAATGATGTACGAGTTGGATTATTTCACTAACCACTCAGGTCAAGTTTCGTTCCTCCTCTTCCATTCCATCGCATCGTCTTCCTCTCCTCCTTCTTTTTCATCGTCTCTTTGGCACGTGCCGGACAGGTTCACCTGGCGAAGATACCGGATATCTTTTCTGTGCGCGAGATCTCGATACCTATCGTCTGTTGCTCTCTCCTTCTCTCTTTTCCGTTGCTGGGAAAAGAGGCTGCGGAGTCACGGTGATTTCGACGCCTGACGACGCTTCATCAGCACTTAGAGGAATATTATTAAAATTCCTAACATTCCGTTAGGCTTGCGAATCAGAATTCCCACATCTTAATTGGACGATTTCAATTTGTCCCTGTCCTTAATTACCATGTTTTCTTTCCTTGCAGCGAGCCACCGTCATCGGCTAGCTTTTTTTTACATCAATTCTGCAATTCTGAATATTTACTTGTCACTATTGTCATTATTCATATTCAATTCTTCCGGATCCTCAATGTACTGTGACTAATTGTCTTTTTTCTTTTCTGTTTCAGGTTACCACAGCTTGCCGTCTTAGCGAAGATTTTGTGCCTCCTGATGGTGAGTGAGTTTCCAGTTTCTAATAGAAATACCTCAACCTATCTATCCTCTCATGTCGTGGGATATCCTGTTTTATTAAATTATAGACCGTGTTCGATATAAAGGGGGAGGTGTCACTCCTGGCGGTTATTAATTGTTAATTAAATACAGATAATTTCTTTCTAAAATCGCAATTTAAATCACTTAAATTTGATTTTGATGCGGCTTGATGCGGACTTTGTAGTCTGATACCTACGGCAGGTTTGAGGGAGGATGACTGGGTCAGATTGCAGATTACGATATCACGAAGAGTCAACCCATCAAAGATCGCGTGCTGGTAGCCGTGCCAAGAACCACTAAAGTCGCACGATTACATTGGCAGCTTCTTACCTGCCATAGATTAATGATTGCTCCTTCCACACCTACGCGTTTACAACATTGCAAGTTATGTACACGCGGCACTTTACTCCCTTCTCCTTCCCACTTTGTTTCCTTCTCTACATCTATTGAAAAGACGGGGAATGCTTATATCTCATATCTTATTGTTTTTATTTCGAAATTAAAGCCTTCTATGGTTATTGCTGCATGCGGGGAATCAGACATCTCGGAAAAGAGCCGTAGAATCTTTCTCGATGTCGCGCGATATGTGAATCGACCGTAAAAGTTGGGATACGCTTCTTACCCGGATAAACCGGGCAGCCTGCGGATTCCCATGCTTCGACGTTCTTAATGACGTTGTTTTCGGTCGTCGAACCGACAAACCAATCTTTAGGAACCCTCTGAACAGATCCTTTTCCAGTCACCTGAAATCTTCAATATACTGCGGTTTACTATCAATTCATGCGTGAAATCTAAATTCAAACATATTAATATTTGTTCCAATGAAAATATTTTTGGTATTTTTTCAGGTGGTGATGTGCGGGGCGGTTCCGGCAATGGTGCGCTCCGTGAGTCTCTACTCGACTTGCAGCAGCGGCAATGTTACCGTAATCGGTCGCATGGTCAAAGCCACAGAGCTTGATGATCAAAACGCACCTTATCGTAAGTAAATAATATAAAGAAATTACAGCACATTTTAAGTTTTATTTAAACGCACGAGAACACTAAGGCACGGAACTGAATCTTAGAGTCACCATTTTACTGGATAAGGACAAGTGGACGTTTTACCAGCTTTATGAATATTGTAATCAGCCTCTGCGGTTTTACTACTTTTCCGAGAACGCTTGCGATCAATCGACAGAATCAAGTACGGGCTCGGCATTAAATATGGGATACTTTCAAAATTTAGATATCGCATAGTAATTCTTCGGCAATAAAGATCACAGTTTACGCAGCTTCTATCGATTAAGAGTTTTTTAAAACCAAGATTAACAAGTTCTTACTGATGAATCAAGACTGGGCGAGTTCGTAAAAGTTCCATTTTTAGCACAATAACATACGTTATCTCTAAAATGGTATATTTTACCAGAAAATATAGAGATACATTAGCAAATCTTAAAAAGGTTAAGCAGGAAACTTTATGCATGCAATTGTTTTTGGCTAGACACTTTTTATCACTTTATTGGCTCTCCGCTTCGTGGATTTTCTCAATCGAGATGAGAATTCAGTTCAGTCTCGTTCTGAATTTATTGGCACCGTTTTGGAAGCAGACCATAACGGGTAAAAGATCACTTTTGTGTCAATTGCTGAAAAATACATACGTAAGCTGAAAAATCCAGATTGATACCATTATACTGGAAGAGCTGCTCGTTTTATATCCTACACTATATTTGATGTAATACACGCCTAGTAGAAAAATAGATGTAGAAAAAATATTTGTCATCTTTCCAGGTATAACAAAAGATCCTGTGGATTCGAAAATGCGCAAAAAAGATCAAAGATTCGATCACACAAGAAGTATCCCTTCTTGACAATACTTTCACAAATCATCTATGGGTATCTGACTATCCACACACAGGGAAAGGAATATATCTCATGATCCTTTAATATCCACAGGAGGTCTTATGTCCAGGCAAAGACCACCGGTCCAGCTTGTGCTCACTGAGTGCTTTACAGATTTATAAAGAAGCATAATGATAGGAAGTATAAAAGCAAGCTGCACAACGTCATTCCCTCGAGTGCCTCACTGAAAACTAGAATTTACATTCAATCCGATAATGAGTCCAATTTCATTTATAATTAGAAGGGATTCTATTAGAAAATAAGATCCTTCCGTGTCATTTGTGCAGCATTAAGTAAAACTGCATTAAGCAAGTTACGACTATTGAAATTTCTTTTCAACTAGAGTTACTTTCCATTCAAAGCTTTCATGTAATGCAAAAAGCATAATTAAAAATGAATTAATAAAATAAGATAATAAAGAAGAATTAAAGAAATAAAGAAACCTTGAACAGTTGAAAATGATAGATATTGTGCCTTACAACGATCTGAAACAAGCCTTTACCCGTGAGCAGTGCTCACCAATTAATTGCGCGGCTTCTACTAATTAATTGAATCTACTGCGCGATGGGACGCCGATTGCACGGCAACTTTGCCCGAGAGGAGCTATTTGTTCCTTCACTTCGTTCACGCTCTCGTTTCTCTTACCTCTCTGCTTTAACTCCTCTTTTTCTCTCCTGCTTCAACATCTGAATCTGCGTGTACCTGCGATCGAGATCGATGGATAGTATGAATCGTAATCTCAGGTAATCAGTGCTTAGCGGCACCTCAAGATCGAAGTGGAAATTAATTTGTATGTCAGGATTTGAAAAATCTATTATTTGTTGCCTCTCCGTGACGAATTTTGCTGATCGCTAATTGATGGAATAATCGACATGTCTTCTTCAAATTCTAAGATCAATGACCCTGAAATCCTTCGTGAAAAGGAATTTTCCTACTTCTAGTTCCCAAAAGCAATACACGGCATAATAATTTCAATTTCGAAAAATGAAATTATCATAATTAACAACCGCGGACTCGTCATCACCTTTGGCTACATAGTAGAAGTGACAAAAGTGACAAAGTGGAAGGATACATCAGGCTATCTCGCTTCCAAGCTAATCGACGCAAAGCCATCCACTAGGTATTCAAATCATAGCGATAACGGTTCTGATTTGAATACCAATTATACAGCGGATGCCCACAGCATCCTTGAATGTTGTCAAGACTTAATTAATTTAAACAGTCGATTAATTAAAACGGCACCCAAGTGTCCACGCCAACATGAAAAACATTTTAATGGAAGAAAGCTCCAATTAGATAAGGCACGATAAGCTTAATGAATATCCGAAGGTTGAAGAAAGTATGTTTTTATTGCAGTCATAATTCTTTCTTGCTCCATCGCTCTTTTCTGATGGTTAGTAACATACGGTCGGCATTACAAACGACACTGCACGTCTTGAATATTACGCAATAAGGTTAAGTTAATAAACTGAAACTTAATAATTCTTAAACTTGGAATAATTCACAACTTTGAATTCAATTCATCGAAAGTTTATTGACACAAGCATGCAGAAGATAACTGTATGCAAACTCAGCCCTTTGTGCATATTCAAAGCAGCATTCGCCCTACTTACTATTATATGTATTTCGTACTTTCTGACTTGAGATCACATCAACATCAAGAAAACAATATGCATCAAGAGCTACTCTTGACGGTTATCGTTCATAAAGGAAAGATCTGTTGTTTCCAACTAGCTAGACTATTTACAGAAAGGTGCTATCCTGAACATTGATGCAACTCCTTTGTTTTGTTCCATTAACCTCGGTTTGAGTGCATTCACTTTTCTCGAACAAATGGTTCCATCAGAAACATCCCGATGCAAAAACTCGGTCACATTTCTAAAGGTCGTGCTCGACCCTCAAAGATAAATTTAATTCATCAGAAACTCACAAGTAATGGATACTGCTTCCTGCCCTTCGTGGAAGAAAAACTAAAAGCTTGATGATGACAAAAAAGCTTCTAGATGTTTGGTTCCTCGCAACATACACGCATAGAAGGTAATAAGGACTACTTTTTCATCAATTTTTCGATCCTGGAATCTGGAGAACTGCAGGAAATAATAAAAGGTCTCGATTACCCGTGGCAAATCGCTTTACTTGTTACATATTTGATACGTTGAAAGCGATCACCATTATATATTTTAGGGTGAAAAGCAACGCGAAGGAATTTATTCATGGATGCTCTCTCCTTCCTGACCTGTATGGACGAGTAGTGGTTGCGAGAAGAGAGTCTTCTGATCGGGGCCGCCGCGAGATTAGAGGCTGCCAAATGAATTAAAAGCCAATTTTAATCAAAAGCGGACACCGGCTTTTAGGCACGATTACCCTCGATAATAACCGGTGGGAGAGGCCGCCCTGTGCGGATAAGAGACTCAGGGATAAACAAAGGAGAGAGAGTGAGAGCAGTAGAGAGAAGAATGGATCCCATATATTACTTCTACGTGTTCTCCCAGAATGGAAACCCATTTACGAGCCTTAACGGGTTCGCAACTCTTGTGAAATTACAACGACAGTGATCAATAAGTGATCAATAGAAGGTTGATCACAAAAGAGACACTTTCAACAAGTTCTTTATTCTGCATACTAAGTCATAAACTGGTCCACAATCTCGTGAAGTTTTGATCTAAAAATAAGACTCATCAATCTTCCGCAACGTTTCGTACTTCCAATGAATAAAATTATTATTTTGAGAGCCACTGGTACGTCAGAACGCTGCTTTATGAAAGCTGTAATTCGAAAAGAGAATGAAAGAGAAAAGAGAGTGATAAAGAAACCGAGTCAGCGTCGAAGGAGGCTACTCTTGTTATGAAGGCGCGTATGGTGACCCTATCATTAACACCTAAACGGATGCTTTGCTTGGTAAACTGGCATCGTTCTTCTCAACCAGAAGCGTTGGTTGCACTGACATTACTGGTAAGTGACTGGTGGAATAGACGGGACGGGCTTACACTGGTCTCTCAAGATGTGGATCAAAGGTGCGACAGGTGAAGTCTGGTTTACCTGTTTGACATGATAATCACAACCCTTAGACTACTAGAATAATTAAATTCCAAGTACGATATGGATTTATGTGTTACGTCAATTATGAAGTGCATGACTGCTTTGAAATCTTATTCGACATCATACCTTAAATCTGACTTGAATCTGCCTTAGCAATACAAACTGCATTATATTGTAAGTTTAGGGTAGGTCGAGGATGTGGTTTTAGGAGATAGTATTGAAGACGCAGTGTTCCTTGAATATCGGCAGAAAGTTAGAATTAAAATCTACCGCAGTTGCATTCCAGCAACTTATAGGGTCATAAAATTTTAAAGCTGATAAGATTGGATTCTACCGCCGGCGCAATGGCTCACTAAAGAACTGAATTAAAAATAAAACCGATTAAAACCAGAAATTGAACTCTATAATGGCACTATATAATCATTTTCTTGATCTTCTTCGAGATATCATACTTTTCACGCAAGTCTCACATTCATATGTATTTGTGCATACTAAGATATGCATCTGTACAGAGGCCACCTAAGTACCGGTCATATAATGCTCCCTGATTAACGTAGAAATAGGGTCGTGAAAAAAATTCTTTGCACGAAGATAAACTTTACTGACTGTTCTAAACCGCTCTAAATTTAGTTTAGTAATATTTCAAGTTATTGCTCAATTTAGTAAAAATTCACCTTTGAATCTTAATTGATGATTTCAGAGAAGCTATAAATCAATCGATTCCGTAATCGGTAATGCAAATCACTTTATTGATAGGTGTTACTAATAGACGCTTGATTGAGTTATAGTAGTGTTCCACGTCAGTTCCAATCAATATTAGAATGCTTTCTCTCATTTTTCATTCGAGTTACTCAATAAAAAATGATTTTTCCTCCACACTTGAGCATTAAATAGCCAAATACTAGAAGATAGTTCACATTAGGGCAGGCGATATTCATTTTTCTGTTGTCCAGCCGTGACTTCCAATGAACAATCGATAAATCTATATCTCTATATGAGGTCGGACCAAATCAAGAACCAAGTTTCTCCAATGTTTGTAGCAGTATTTGGCCGTCGAAGGACCCCCGCGTCGTTCGTAGGGAATTTCGATGATCGTTTTATCGTTCTTTGAGTTGGTTCGCTTATAGTTTCAAGACCCAGACGACCTCCCTTCGTGCTTCCAAGTGCCAGCCAAGGGCGCTCTCACGGTATCTCAATCTTTCTCGGTGGAGAAGCTTCTCTCTTTTGCTCATAACCAAGTGAGCTTGAGTAATCGTCGGTCCTCGACGAGGCTTGTTGTCGACTCTCGAAGATAGAAAGAAGAGAAGATGAAACGGAGGTGATGGATTCGGGTGGAGGTGATGACACAACGTCGCCGGCGGTGGCGGCGCGAAAACTGACTCTTCTGTTTGTTCAAGTTCGTGCTTTACATTCACTCGCTGTTCCTCTTCTTATCAAAATCTTGCAAATAAGCCGCCATCCTCTCTTTGGAATTTCTTCCAGGCACGAAAAACAAGAAAGAAGTATTCGACATTTGCTTATACAATGGTTCATCTGATGAGGAAACTGTGACAGTCGCTCGTAGTCGCTTTTAAATGACACTCGATTCATTAGTTTTCTGTTTCTGCTCGTCTTGTGGAACAAAGGGCACCATGCTTCTTAACGTGGAGCGTTCTCGGGAAGTTTCGTAATTCCAGTACGAAAGATGGTACACGTGAGTGACCAGTGTGCACTTCGGGGTCGAGGCTCCGACGCTAAGTGGCAAAGCATACACCGGCCCGTCTGTGTCCCCTTCATTAGCACCAACTAGCCGCGCGTCTTTCTTCTTTTCTTAGTCAGGAGAGGTGTAGTAAAGATGAAGAAGAAGAAGCAGAAGAGAGCCTTGCCGAAGTAGGTACAACTCACGTCATAAACCTCGACGAGGCCTCTTCTTGGAAAACCACCTTGCGCTCTTACCGACACACGAGGCTCTCCTCACTTCACCTCGCGTTTCCTCCTTTCGAAACAGAAGATCACAATTCGACGCAAACGCTTGTACATAGAAATAAAAACGGATGGTGTGAGACAAAGCGTTCACCAACCTTTCAGTTTTGCGCTTCAAGAGTCCGATAGCATCGACAAGACGTCGAAACCATTTAAATGATAAGTAAAAGAAACTGAAGGAATTGTAGAATTTTGTGTTTTACAATATCGTATTGTGCAGGGAAACTGCGTTATCGCAATTGAATCTTGCATAATAGGTAGCCTTAAAGACCTCACATCCGTTATACAACTGTGAGTTCTAGTGATTTAATGAACGTACATTTTTCTTTGTTGCAGAGTCTTTGACGACACAATCATGGAATTTAAGCAAGCAGATGTATATCTACGCGGAAAAGAGCCAGCGATACATCTGCTACAATGACCACTGGAAAATAGTTGCTCTGGTAATTATTAATTTGAATAACATAAGATTAATTTTAACGTAAGATTCCTGAGTTAGTAGAATGGTTTTCTAAAAACGTGGTATTTTCTGTTTGCAGACCAAGAGCAAGAGGAATCACAAGTGTAAATTCTACGAAGTGTATCACGATTTGTACCTGAGGTACAGAAGTGTGGCGAATGACTCCGTATATCTCGGATTCAACAAGGCTGGAAGACCAATTAAGAATGGCCATGGCCGACAGGAGTGCTTTAACTTTATCAAGTACAACCCAAATTCTGACATTGAAAAACACAACAGCATTGTGACGAAGAATATGGGTGTGAGGGAAACCCGACAACCTTTGAACATGCAGACGAGGAAGCCGTCTTCTAGTTTGAGGGCTACGAAAAATTCCCTGCAGGCAGATAGTAGCACTAGCAAGATGGTGTCGAAGCATCGTCATCGGCATTCGAATCGATGGAAGCTACGCAAAGATGACTCGAGTCTACGGAGACGACACGGGAGTCGTCTTCACCTCGAGGCAAGTAAGTATTGAGTCGCTTTACGACTCGTGGATCAAGACTGCCTCATCCGTGAGATCCTGAGACTCGCCGAGTTGGTTACCCATCGGCTAAACTCAAGTCCGGTCGGAGTTACGCCTGCCCGAAAAGTCTAGCATCACAATTCAGTGTTCAACACGAGAATTTATACACATGCAGCGAAAGATTCGAACGCGTTACGTATATCAACTAAAGTATAATGAAAAATTCGTATCATTGGAAAAAATATGTGCTTTTATACTATTTTTAAACGAATTGAGCAATGAAAACTGCATTTGAGCAGAAAGTTACGATTAAGAAATTTTCAAAGCTGCTGCTGCTGCTTCAACTCGTTAAGATTTTTCGTTTCATGTAGCGTGGTGAGGATAACGGTCGCTGCATGAAAATTGGACTGATACTTAAGATATATCTATACTGCTTAGAATTGTTAACTTTTAGCTTTTTGCACTTGCAGTGAATCTACAAAAGCACAAATGTTATTATATTGAGCTTAACTGAAAATTTCGGCTCGGCGTTTAAATCGTTCAAGTTTGTTGGAACATGTTTGCCAATTTTCAGCTGAATTCTGAATGATGTGGACGCCGAACCCTTTTCAAATGACACCAATTGAAGCCAAATTGATTTAAACACTTTGTATATCTTTCATATCAAATCGTATTTTAAGTCAAGTTTTGCATTCTCATTTTTTTCAAAACTCATGCATCGATCAAAGTGCGTTAATCGGATTGTACAAGTTCAGTTCGTTCGGCCGATCGCAAGCGACCAATGTATTATATTATGCTTCGTTAGTAATCGTTCGATCGTTACTGTCCTTGATTACTGCGTGCTGAGTCTGTCGTATTTTCTTCATAATCTTATCGTACATTCGACTGACGAGGGCTTCGTGCTCCGACCAGGCTCTGTCGCTCGTGTCGCCATGTCTGCGCGACAAGTCACGTGGGCGGCACGGCGTGAGCGCTGCACCATCGTTATCTCTTGCGCGCGTGCGTCTGCGCTATAGAGCTCAAGTCGCGCAAAACTCTCGCTCGCTGTGCTATTACGCCGCCTAAAAATAGTGTGTCAATGTGTTCGTATGTGTGCACGTCTACACACAGAAATAATACAGCAATCGTGTCCTTTCTTCATTCCCTTTTCCACTTTCAAAACATCTCAAATTTTACTTTATGATCGTTAATTTCATCCACACATTGTACATTTTCATGTTCTTATTTTCATGTTGTTGTGAAATTGCAAATTCTTATTCCGCCGATCTTGTTGCCATAAAATCAAATGGCCGATAAACTGTAAACCACCAATATTGCCCGATACATCTTTCACTTCAGCATTAACCATTTAGTAGTTTGGAAAAAAATTAATTCCTGGAAAAAGTTATTTAAAACAGGTTTCCGAGTTTTATTAAACAGGAAATATATCGTCAAAAATGTATCCCTACTTCTTCTTTTTCTTTTTTTTTTTTCCTTTTTTTAATGGAAGTACTTTAAAAAGCGCGAGTGCATATGCATTTTGCTGTGTATACGTTGCACCTTCGATGATACGTGCCTGAATGTGTATTAGTGGATACGTGTGAGTGTGTGTAATATATTACTTTACCGCGAATGAATTTAATCCTTAGGACGCTAATCGCAGACTGTATTACTAGGTTAGGTACACATGACGTGATGACGACCCAAGGAAGAGTTTTACACTTTGTTCCTCAACTTTACGGATGTTTATCCTACACAATGCTGTGTGCGAAGTCATTTGAAAATCTGTCAAATTCGTAAAACGACTTCCGCCTATTCTTCGTCCTCGCTGGGTCGTCATCTAAGGAGCGCCTGCCCCTTTCCCTAAAAAAGATCCGCTCCCTAGGTAGCTTATTTATTGAAATACTACGAAAACTGACCGTTCACAAAAAAATGTACTGCTCTCTTAGTCCAAGCATCCGGTACTTTTGTTCCACTTTAACTCTCGGAGTACATTCTTTTGGCTATACATTTTTTCATTTTGGGGTTGAAAAATCAAAACAAGAATTCGAGGATTTTAGCTTTGCGTAGAGTTTTGTTCACTTTAATTATGATATGAACACTTTTTGTTCTAGGCTGCATAGGAACTCGTCAATCCATGCAAACTTTCACCTCCTGTTTCCAAAAATATCTCTGAAACCCCGGGAGAGCTGTTCTAAAAAAATATCGGTATTATCATCTATCCCACAATGAAGCATTTTAGCGAACAAAATTGACTCCAGAACTTAGCGTGGGATATACCCCATACTTCGGATGTGATGCGTGGACTATTTGTCCTTTTTCTTCCTTTCTTTTCACGTTTCTCTTCCGTTTCTTGAACGTGCGAAGCTCGCCATTCTGTCTAGTTTCATTTTTACATACTCGTCGTGGACGAAGCGCACAAAATATATACACGGAGATGGGTTTTCTTTGATCATTCAAGAAATACTTTATGAATAAAAAAAGCTTTTATTCAAAATGATAATATTAATTGCATTTCATTAATTTTTATAATGGAAGAAATTTGACAAGTCTGAATCAATGAAGGTACAGGAATCAATTAAAGTGGTACATGAGTGATGCGTAATCACGCACGGTATATTTTCTCAGTTTTATAATCGGAAAAGGACTCCCAGAAGAATATTTAATGCATAATTTCTTATATTAATGTACATTGAGCAACAGAATGTTGAAATTATGGTTACATTTCTATTGACCCAGGAACACTTTCTTCCGTGATGAAATTCAAAATAAACGAGGAGGATTTTGGTATTTCTAAATCTCATTTGAGCCAAATTCATATCAAATCTAAGTCAAATTTCGGACCGGCGAATCCTGGAATTTGGTTCTTGTGGATGAGAAAAAAGTATTTCATGAATTTCATGCAGTGAATTATCATATTCAATCGCTTGTTATCTGTACTATTGTATATTTGTATTGTTTGTATTTTATTTTTGATTTCTACAACAGTCCTCCGCGTTTGTGTTCGCACTTTCACCTGAAATTTGATAATACTCAATATCTAATTGTAATTAGTTAATTTCGCGTTTTGTACGAGTGGCAGTGCATACAGGGCTCCCGGACGTGCCATGTTTGTATGTAATATTACAAAGTATAACAAAGTAGAAAGAAAACTGTGAGTATATAAAATACTACGCCTTCCTCCCGACAACACGACATATTTCTTTCCCTATTGTTCGTCGAGTAGCTTTTAAAACGACCGATTTATTTGTTTTTCAAACGTTTACGCTTTCTTTATTCTACTTAATTCATTCCCAGTGAATCGGTCGCACGGTTTTAATTTATTTCCTACGACGAATAACGCGGAAAGCTTTTAAAAATTTTCGTTGGTAGAGAGAGAGGGGCGAATTAAATAACAAAAAAAAATGTCGCGCGAATAAAATGCAGCTGTCCATTAAAAAAAAAAGAAACGTAAAGTCCGACGCTTATAATTTAATAACAGACAACTAATATAACGTATAATGTAATGTACTGTAACGGCACCCTCTAAAAGTTAACATACTCATTTTGTATGTGTATAAGCGTAATGTCACTTTCAGTTTCGGCTAAAAGTGCTGCGACGAAGAAAATTGTGTCTTAAGTCATTCATTCAAAGTTAAAATCATTATTCTGTACTTATTGTTAGTTATTTAAAAATAATTATCACGAAATTCTTTGTCGCAGCTATTTTTGCCCAACATCATTCCATAAACTCACCTGTAAGCTCGGGAGTCAAGTCATCGCGCATTTAGTTTGATCATGAAAAATATCTGAAACAAAGTCAATTTTTAGATATTTTTTTAAACTCAAGAATTTAATCAAAATAATTTTATGTTTCGAATGACTCAATTCATTCGAGAAAAATGACTTGGCCACGGGTGGGTCGTCTTTTTTTTTTCACTTTCGCCACCGCCGAATCAGCGACTCAGACAAAGCGAACGAGAAAAACAAATTGAAGAATCTGATTACCCTAGATAGATAGCATACAATAATAAATGAATGTTAAGAAGAAAGGTAAAGTATAAATATTATATATAAATAAATATATGAAAGATGATGTGTATTGTAAGATATTTAATACCGACTTGTTAGACTCACTCGATGATAATGAAGAAGACGATCAAGATGAATAATAATGGATTATAATTTACGACGATGTCGACAAAGACACACCTACACTATTCGCGTTGTAATTAGAGGTATACATACTCCGTTTATCCATCGATGTGTTGATGTACCCGAGCGAATTGTAATCGTAACACGACAAGCAAAAGTAAAGAAAAAAATCCGCTGAATTTTATGTATTATTTGTATATTTGTAAATGTTCGCTATTCTATAATTTTTTACGTTGAATTGTACATTTTTGAAAGATAAATTATTTAAATATGATAAATAAGCATGTGAAATTGTCAATATTTAATTAACGAGTACAGTTCGCTCGGCAACAACTAGCAATAATGACATTCCGACATAAATTGCATTCATACTACGGATTCTTACCCGTACGAGAGCGAGAGAGTAAATGGGAGAAAGAGAGAAAAGGTAAAAAAGAATGAGAGATTGAGAGAGACAAAGAGAAAAAGAACACTGTCAAATACACGCTCATACACTGCTATAATTGTGAGTTAATAATGTCTGTACCTCTACATTCCATATATCTCCTTTTCCATCTGCTTCATGACTATATATTTTCCTAAATCAACTTTTTGTCGCGTTAATGTTTCTTTTCCGACGAAATACGAAAAGAGGAAAATGAGATAGTGGATCAATCATGTTCCTATTACATTCGTTGAAAATGCATTTAGGTATTCAACTTCCACCGAAAAATTGACAATAATTAAATACAAGTCTTTTAACACGACATATTTGTTACTTTTTTGTATTCTCCTCTTTGAATAAGTTTTAAATAACCAGAGATAATCACTTACTATAATAAGGTAACATATTTGATAATATTTCTCATTAATCATCTAATTAATTATAGAATCAATTAAGATTCAGCAATTACTAACCTTGGGAAAGAGTTACATTTATATACATAAGTTCGTGGAAGTCACAAGTTTTTAACGTAAACAAGATTTATAATAAATATATTTACAAGTAAGGTATTCAGAAACAAATGTATTTCTTTTATGAAGCATTTATAAGCCTAGTGACCAAGATAATTAATATACAAGAGACAAGTAGTTATCATTAACCAAGAGTATCTAAATTATGCTAGTGATTAGATTTCGTTTACAACTATCCACAAAAAAAAATAAGTTCGATCAGATACTGATTTCAACTTTTAACTGATAATTCATTTGTTGGTTGAAAATCAAAATATCTCGCTAAAAATTCTTTTTTTGTTCAGAAATTCAACTATTCCGTTGAAAATACACTTTTATCGACGAAAATTTATATATTTAATTGAAAATATATTTTTTATTCAACAAAATCCCATTTTAGGTATTATAGTAAAAGAAACAGGTTTTTTTTTCTTCTTGCTCCTCAAGTTGCAAAAATGTAATAAATAATCATCAATAATAAAAATAATAATACTAAAAAATAATCATTAATATAATAAGTTTTATTAAATAGTAATAGTATCCTATACCATATTGTTATATTTTATATAATGATTTCAACTTTTAACTATTCCGTTGACAATACACTTTTATCCACGAAAATTTAAATATTAAATTGAAAATTATTTTTTTATTGATCAGAATCCCACTTTTGGGATATTTTTTGTGAATATTTTAAAACCACAACAGGTTTTTTTCTTTTTGCTCCTCAAATTGCAAAAATAAAAAAATAATCATTAATATAATAATTTCTATAAAAAAGTATTATGCTAGTGATTAGATTTCGTTTATAACTATCGACAAAAAAAATAAGTTGGATCAGATAAAGTGCCGATATACCTACAAAGATGCAGAAGATTCCAATCCAACGGAGTGAACATCAAATGAGCAATTAGTGTTTAATATTTAGTTTAATTTAATTTTTAAAAAGGTTCAAGTTGAATAAAAATTGTGGAACCTAGACTAATGTGTTCAGAGCCCTGCCTGCCTGGCCCTATAAAGCTGGTTTAAAACGAATTGGAGAGGCTTTACGGATATATCTGGGGTGCATAGGTTGTATATAGGGTACTCCAATTCTGACCGTTGATTTCATTTTGAAGGGCTCCTCAAATAACATAAAAAATCCTTTCTCCCGATCCCCTCCCACTCTTCGCTTTATTAAGTCGTTCACTCTTCACGGAAACGGTACAACAGTCTACAAGACTTGAAGACTAAGCCAACCCTTACTGCTTCCTTCTTACATGCTCAAGTGTTTGATCGAGAAATCATGTGTCTCGACCAGAGGAAGCTGTTAAATTTAACCCCTCCTTTTTCCCACGCGTCTTGTGCAACCCTCGTATATTTCATTCACACAGCCACTGAAATAACAGCCTTATCTCCCAGGAATCTAGATTCCAATATTACATAGCTTTTGTTTTTTATGCTTCTCTCCTCTACTTTATCTTCCATAAATCCCTGCAGTACCGGAAATATCGTCTTATTGGTCAATAAAGCTTGAATGTACTTTAGTTTCAGTGATTTACATTCTTGTTTAAGAAAGAATGTAAATGTCGTTTTGCCTTGAGCAAAAGAAATGTTTTAGGGGGCGTTTAACATATTCACTATGTGCATGAATCCAATTTAAATTGAAACCATTTAATTTTATGCTTCCTTTATTTTTGATATTTTACATTTTAAAATGTATTAGCAAAGGAACATCATTTATTTTCGAGTAATTTAATTATTGAATTTACATTTATAAAAGGATTTCAATCTGGATGAGATAATGATCAAAGATCAATCCTGATTATAATCTGTTATAATATAAAAAACGACTATTGAAGGATCGAAACCTTGAGATTGGAGAGCGGAAAATCTAGGAGGTCTCAACCTCTAATTAAGATCTCTCAATTAGCGTATCTTATCTTGCGTTTGCTTATCGCGGTTCAACAGGTTCTCGCGTATCTCTTCAACCAGAAAAAAAAGTTGTCTTTTACATGGAAAGACCGGTAGGTCGTCCCCTTTGCACTTTTTTTCCCTTACTTATTTATTTATAGGTGTATCTTTCACTTTAATTTGTATCCACAAATTATTCGCGTCCAATCTCTTTATGACTCCATTTAAAAAGTTATCTTTTTATCAACGATTTACAATTTAACTCAATTAAACTACTTTAACTCGAAGTACAGAACCAATTGGAATTTATCTTTGAAATACATTTTAACACATCCACAAGGAACTGACAACGGAGAGAGGTGAAAGGGTCATTGTTGGAGTCCATTTACTTTTATCCTTACAGTGAAATAACGTACTATAATGGAAGTCACCACAATGCAGACAATTTGTCCACCAAATTAGGTACGGATTAGTGTCGGCTCTTTTAAACGAATTACTCGCTAGGGCGGCTTTCTGTACCGAGAAAAAAGCACTTTCGGAACAGCGGGTTTTCAAGAGAAAATTTCTCTCTACACTCAGAGACCCAAAAGGTACAGGAAGTTCAGGAAGTAGTGAGAAATGGTCAACGCCCTATTGTGTCATGCTGGTCTTCTTTTAATTGTCAAAGAATTAAAGGTAAATTTATGTCTACCTTTGGATAGCCTTGCAGTTTACATAGTCCGTTCTGCGTTGAAAATTGGGGAAATTCTTGGACAATATTAGGGCGTGACCTTCAATGATTCCGCATAAGTATGAGCACCAGGTGTGCTTTCTCTCCTTATTTTTTCACTACAAATACAATTTTGTCATGTGTTAAAGTCAATCTTTTGAAATTCAGGTCATGGAATTAAACTATTTTCAAAAGACAAAAATTTCTCAATTCATGATTCGACGGTAGATAATATGTCGTAAAAGAGCCGAATACACGGAAGAATTCAAACGGAATAATTCTGAGTCGCTTAAGATTCCACGAGCGTGGATTTTTGGGGACTTGTGAATCGTCCTAATTGGAATAAACTAAACTGAGATCCTACTCTGTAGGTAATAGTTCTTATCGAACCATTATCCGTAACGAAGGTTTCTTCAGGGCCGAAAATATTACGCCCTAAATGGTTTCCACACTTTCCTAACTACCAAAAAAAGACACCGCACGGATTCCTCGAAGACAGATCCGTTAACAAGAGTGATAATTGGTAGAAAGCGTTTAAAAATTTACGATATTTATTCCCTCCGAATAGAAAGGTCTAATTTAGATGTTAAGGTACTTTGCACGTTCTAATCTATCTACCAATTTATTCTATTTATAATTAGGATAAGAATTCAACATTCACATTGCTAATGTTGTTACTTTCTTCACAGGCCTTAAAAACCGGTTCCTATATATCCACTATTGTCCCCTATATTCAGCTGAGGTTCCTAAAGTACCCTATTTTTAATCAATAGTGTACTTTTTTTTTAATTTTCAAAAAAAAAACGACATATTACAGTTTCCAAACTCGAAGCAGTGAAAAATCAGTGATATTTTTACTGATTCCCAGTAAAATTCACTCTATTCTCACGATTTTTATCAGTAAAAAATCAAATGGAAATCGACAGTAGTTTAGTGACTATTACTGAAGATTTCAGTGAATTTTCACTGAATTAAATCTTGTAAAGACAGTCACTGAAATTCAGTGAACTGCTCTGATTCAATTTTCCCCATTCACGTGTTTTACCTTTATTTTTAACGATTCCACTTTTTTCTCACCATCGGTATTTTAGGATAATTCGGAGTCATTATCCGTATTTTTGGAATCCTTAAAAAAAACTTTGACAATTCAAATTCCTTGAAATTACTTAAAATCACTTAAAATGTTTTATAATTTTTGAAATCCTTTAAAATTTCTTCAAAATTCTTAAACTTTTTGGAATTCTTTTGAAAGCCCTTTAAACTCTTTTAAAACATCGAAAATCTATGTGTACTTCCTTACGTTCTTTAAAATCGTCCAAAGCGCTTTAAAAATTTCGAATTCTTAAAATTATTAGAAGTTTGTTAAATCTTTTGTAATACCTACAATTTCCTTGAAATTTTTTTAAATCATTAAAAATATCTTATATTCTTGGTAATTTCAAAAGAAAAGTTTTAAAATTCTTTTGAATTATCTTTAATTGACTTGGGATTGATTTTTTAATAAATACCTTCATTTTTATTTAGTTCGCTTTGAATTTGATTAAAACCCCCTTGATTTGTTTAAAGTTCATTTAATTTATATAAAATTCCTTTGAAATTCTCCTGAATTCCTCATTTAAACTTTATTTACTTAGATTGGAGATCAAGTTTTTTTTGTGCTTTTAAGTACATTTTTTAGTATCTTCGTTCAATTAATTTAAGTTATTTTCAATTTTTTCACCTGTTTTTAAG
>JAUESI010000029.1:12833009-12866302 GCA_032275145.1 Synergus laeviventris
GATATAAAGAGATGGAAATTATAAGGATAGAAAAGGAATAAATCCAAATTCAAATTTCAGTGAATCCAAAATGTTTAATTCCCAAAAATGTAAGTATAATTTATAGTAATATACATAGACATGTTTTTTCTCGTGTACTTGTGTGAGTTTTATTCGTGTATATTCAAGTAACGGTAACATGATGCGTAGAAAGTTACTAATTAGTGAGAAATAAAATTACAATACAGAAGCAGTTATGAACAAACATGTTCACCAACAGTAGATTTTAAACGGGAAGACATCCGTCGGATATGTTCTTCTCCATGATATGCAAAAAGAACTTCTAGACAGAAGTTGGTAAGATTACAGATTATTATTTGAAACTAAATGCAATTCAGATATTGTACTCGTGAGTTCTCATTAAATCTGGACTCGTACCGGATACTTTGGTTCTTTTCGTATACTTTCATGAGTCATGTATAAGATTTGGTTTGGACCGACTTGATAAACAATCCAAATCATCTATACGTTTATACATTATATAAATACAGGGTTTAACTTTTAAATGGTCCATGTATTCTTGTAATCTTGGTGATGTCATTTACTGAATTATATATGGTAATGGACAAGTAGATTAAATCTATTCATTTGATTTACAGAGTAAAATTTTGGAAACATTTTGAAAAGTTAAACCACGTTTTTCCACATATGGAATAAACTACGGACTCTCTAAAGATTATGTACACTTATTTATAATAACGTTTATTCTACAAACGCGCTATTACGCTTCTTAGCGCATTCTACTTATCTTTTTTTAATTTCCTTTGTACAACGCAACAATATTTACAAATAATGTACAAATTACTATATATGCACGCAGATCACATTGATATTGGTTAGCCTGCTTACGTGACAAGTTGAGGGAAGGGAGAAAATTCACTTTCGCGTTCTAAAACTATTAAGTCTGTTACTCATTGATAAGCGATATGTCCGTTTATTGGGTTTTCTTCTTATTCCCTTCTAAACTCTCCGTCTCCAGCAACGTCCGACCGATATAAAATATTCACTGTTTGCTACTTCTTCGTTGGCAGGTGAGGCGGTACTTGGTATATCGTTGTCTTGGAAATAAGTCTTCGATATTGTTCCTTATTCCTCTTTTTCTTTTTAACACAAGTTTTTCAGAAATGACCCTATCTCTCTTATTTATATAGTTTTAATCCAATGTACGAACCATTATATAGAACATCACCTTCTTTCGAAAAACCATTTTCAATAATACTGAATTTAATTGAACAGAACTTAATTGAATAGTTTCTGTACAAGAGATCCTTTCCTAATTTAATAATAAAAATGATATAATTACATCACAGTAAAGATATCATATATATAAGAATGAAGCAAGGATTGACATAACTTAATATGAGATCAATAATAAGACGGCGCCTCAATATCTTTAGAATCAATTTTTTCGCAAGCTAACAAGTTTAAATCAGTCTTCAGCTGATAAGTAAAACTCAATGAGATAAAACAATAAATTAAAATTTCCATGAGTCTAATTACGGTCGCAAATCACTTCTAATCGTACGCCTGCACTGAAAATTACTTACGAGGAATATCCTGCATCCCTTTTTATACGATATGTATATAATTTCTTATTTATAATTCGATCGTTAACAAAGAACTTCTCTAATTCATTTTGCACTGGTTTTCCTTTCACAACATGACGTCATGAAATGCTAATTTCTATGACATTTTCTATCAGCTCACGGTTCAATGCTGTAACAATTACTTCCATCTTAAACCTTATGCTCGTTGGTCATATGGTATATGAAGAGGAAGTTAAATTCTTCAGTTGTTTGCGGCTTCCGAAGAATTCCTTAATGTTGAAAAGCTCCACCATTCACTTGATAATGAGAATCGTAGAATTTCGGTGCAGCTTATATCTCGTAGCACTATTTACCGCTCGAAGACAAAAGTGGGCTACCAGCAGTGGAATATCCTTGATTGCAAGTTGGCAACATAAAGGGATTCATGTTGAATGGAGACCCAACCACTTCTCCAAGCCCTGCAACATATCGATTGTCAATTACACCTTAACGAGTATCTTTTCTATTCAGAAAGTTTCTTATATTTAGAATAAAAATACATTGAGGATATAAAAGTGCAGCACAATGATCTTACGGATTCAACTTATAAAAAAGAAAATAAAGTTCTGGCCATAAGTTTATATCGATAGCCACGCGCCAGGAATTGTTTCTACATTCTGACTGCCATAGCAAAATTGTTAACTGTCTGGCCGACAGCTCACCGAGTACCTCCATAAATCGTTGCCTGGAGTGGCGAATACTTTCTTTTTTCTTACTTAAGAGTGATTTCTTTTAACGATTCCTGGCACGCTTTTCTGTTCAAGAAGTAGACGCAGCAACTTAAGACACATAAGTGGAAGCTTATCGCACTGATTCCCGTTTCCACCCGTTTTGAAAATTTCATCAAGAAACATGTTCAGGGCAAAATAAAGTATTTTGAAATTTGAGTAAATCGTTAAAAGTTCTTAGTTCACATAAAATTGAAACTCCGTAAAGAGAGAAGAAAGAAATATTTGGGGAGTACCTACATTCTCGGTTCTCAGCTCTTAGCCGGATTCTCATAATTTTTTAATCGCAGTGCATGGGGTTGGTGGTGATGGTGGTGGACGGTTTAGCGGTTACTGGGCGGCTGTGGCGAGGTGGTGCTGTGTGGACCAGTGCGGTGGGACTGAGGTGGTCGGTGGTCGAACTACGGGAGCAAACGCACTTCCGTCCCCGGACGTATAGAAAATGCCATATTGTTCGTGCGCTAAAACGAAAATCCACAAGGAAAATCATAAATGATGCAAATAAAGTTAAAAGTGCCAACAAATAAGCCGCATGCTTGCGAGGCGTTCGTGCAGTTGCATTTATTATAAACGTTAATCAATCTATAGTTAAATCAATGTTAATCAAGTTGAACTCTCGAATATCCTTGCAAAAGGGTATCCAGAAAAAGAAAGAGTTGATACCTCTTCTTAATATTAGCCAGGAGTGTGAAATAATTTGTAGTTAAGATTTGAGTAAAGCCGAGTGGTTTGGAGCTCAAAATGTAAAATGAATGTTGAAGAATGCATCTCCGTATCTCGGATGTTAAGAAGATAAGCGTCTGCACATAATAGACGCGAGCGCTCTTGATTAGGCCGGTTGAGACTTACGTGAGGTGTAGAGGGTCGGACTTCCGGTGTAAGGATTGGCGACGGAGTAGCTTCCGCTGGTGCTGTGACTGTGCGGTGTGCTGGCGGAACTTCCGCAGTAACCACCACTGGTTACAACTCCCCGAGGACTTGCGCTGCTACTTTGCCTGTAGGCATCGACAGTGCCACCACCGCCTCCAGCACCTGTCGTTACCGAACCTCCGTCTAGAAATAGAAACCTGCCCGTCAGACGAACTCGTCAGTATCCGATCGTTTCACGACTAAAGTTGCCTAAAGTGTGCTTTTACCACGATCAAAAACTCAACGTTCCAATGTGAAGTGACAAATCTCCAATTTGATTACAACATTCATTGATTAATATGAAAGTTTTAATGCGTAATTCAATTTACGTATTTTCAATTGAATATTGGAAATCTATTAATTGGATTTAAGAAGTCGAAATGAAAACCCACCATCCGTCCATTTGGCTGCGCTGCCATTTTCCTGGACGCTGACTGCCAACTGTCCCGTGTACGAGTTGAAAGCTGTCGCTGAACTAGATGTAGGGGGTGCTGGGGGATGACCCGAACCTGGACTCCTTGGTGCTCCTGTGATACTAGAATTTCCGCCCCTAGGCATACTATAAAGTGCCTCGGCGAGGTCAGCCGCCCTTTTTAGAATAATCTCCTTCGGCAGCTTTTCCGGATCGCCAGGATGTCGAGGAATCAACTTTTGTAACCTCTGGAACCCGTAGTCGATCGTCGGCTCGTTCAGGGCTGCAATATTATTGATTTCCTCATTTGAAGCAAATTTCAGAATTTAGTCTTAGAATTTAGTTTAGTGGATATAAAATCAATTTAAATGAAGGGTTTAAAAGCGTCAAGAGTACTTACAAACATAAACGAATCTTCCAGGAGATCCTTTGCAGAACTGTTTACTTTTATAGGAGAGTGTCACTTCAACGACACCAGGTATCTGCCGCGGAGGCGTCTGCACTCTGATAGCATGAGCTGTTATGAGCTGCAATTAAATAAAGGGCGTATAAGATGATTTATATCTCTTCGAAGGGAAACGAAATAAATGATTTTACGGGTCTAACCTCGCTCCAGACTAGCATAGTTCCGAATACGACTTGTAACCCATCGAAGAAGTTGTCTCCGATTATTATCACCGTGGAACCACCTTGAGTCCATCCTTCGCTAGGCGATATAGCTTTTATGCAAGGAGTAGCGACTGGTATAGGAGGATAGAGACCTAGAATTTAAAAAATTGAGCATATGATTAGAAAACCTGGAGATTTGTAATAATCTGCACTCCATCGTTATAAATCGATTGAGAAAGGACCCATATCATTTGACTTTGAAATAATTTGTCTTGTTCCGGCGCTTAGCTATTCTATTTATTAAACATCTATTTGCATCATCTAAAATTTAAATTGACGCATCAAAATTGATGCTGCAATATTGCGTGTGTGTTTTTATTGTATTTCAGTCTCCATCAATGAATGGACAAATATTATCGCTCGTTAGTGAGTTAGTCCATATTTTATTTCTGTACTTATTTCTTTTGTTGCTCATTGCGATATTTTGCGGATATTGTGTGAATGGTATATATATATATATATGTCTATTGCGAAATATATGTTCTTTAATTAATTCCTGTATGTGTTTTATAGATTTTATTGATCTCAAAATTCTTATTTCATTGCCAAATTTTATTTGGTGAACTGTTATGCTTCCTTTCAATTTTCTCAATCGACTCTACATTTATAACGGATTATATTCGCATTGATTGACCAGCTGAAATTGTTGACATTTCAGAATATTTATTTCCAATATATTATTTCTATTTAACTAAAAATTAAATATTAAACTTTTCTCATACAAATTGACAAAGTGCACCAGTCGTGGATACGCAAATATGACAAGGAAAAAAGACGTGGTTACAGTAGTAATCCCAATAATCATGTTTAATGTTTATGTCAAATTGCTCGCCTGAAATGTGATGCGTTTACCATTAATTTATTCGAGCTAAACTATCAGAGGAAGTACATTTTCGTTTCGTCTATTTGCTCTTTAGTGACGTTTGCTGGCAAGTGGCTAACGAAAAAGGAGTAAAAAAATGTAGACACGTGGGGTGTAAAAGAAGAATGAAAGGTAAAACGAAATCGTGCGCAACTGGGGACCAAGTGACGTTGGTCTAGGGGTTGGGATATGGAAAATTATCTGAATATTCTGTTTATTCGGTCGAGGCCGAGTGGCAGATATATTTCCCGTGGTAGCAGGGGATTCCACGTGGAAGTGGGGATGAAAATGTGGTTGTGGTGGAGTATCGAGTGTAACGGGGGAGGGAATAAGAAAATAAAGAGGGATGGAAAAGACGAAAAAGATAGAGAGAAATAGAGAAAGGGGAACGAGAGTGAGAGTCAGAGAGAAGGGTTGTAACAAGATGGAGGGAGGACGATCGGGCCGCGAGTGTCTCTGCTTGGAATTTATAACCCAATGATATCATTTTGTACCCCGGCGAAGCCAAGCCACCCCCGCAGCGTACCAACCCCGGCGGGAACCGAGCCACGGCATAGTGGCTGACATCATGGTATATTGCTACCAGTGACTCTCAAACACTTTCCGGTGCCGCTGACTGCGAATAATAAATCTCGTCGCTCTTAACAAACTGCTGCGAGAGCCGTTTGTCGCGCTCACCCTCCAACTACAACGCTTTATGGAACACCCTCTAGATTACGAATGACTCCGATTGCCTTCCAAACGATTCAAATAATTTCCTGGAAATTAGATCGCTCCTAGCGGATGCTACTTTGATCCTCATGCATTCTCTGAAGTGATTTGTTTACCTTCGAGCAGATAGTCCTGAACTTTAGTAACCCTTAATTAATAATTAATGACTTAGGAGACACCGTTTCAAGATTCGATCATTATTTCAGTTTCTCGAACTAAGGGTGGAAGGTTTCACGTTTCTCGTCATCGATAGGACTGCTTTTAATTAACGATAATAGTAATGGGCTTTGGCAGATAAGATGAGTGAAAGTTTTTAAAAGTTCTTTCGTATAGCGTTTTTTGACCATGAATTCAAACAAAGAATCGTGGAGTACTAGAATGGCAGAAAGAGGGTGGTTGAAGAGAGGACTTTAAGAGGGAGAAGAGGTCGGAACAAGCGCACCAACTCAGGATAAATAAAATCTCCCGCGCTGCGAGGATACTACAACTACTTCGGTTTTGCTTCTCTTCGAAGCGACCCTTTTTCTACTTTTCCATTCCCAAATCTACCCCTTACTTCACAGCCCATCTTATTTTAACATTTCTCGACCTGAAACTCTCTATTCACTTCAAGATCGTGCGATAACTTCGTTCTCCATTACGTGATAAATTTGGAAAGATTTTGCCTCTGGTCTTAAGTTCTTTACAGTGCTTCAATAAAAGGTCTAGTATTGTTACTGGTTCTCACGTTATTAATAAATGTTTCCAAATTTTTTTTTACAGTTCGTCTCCTTTGTATGCTCGTTTCGACGTTTCGGAAGGACCAATGTTAAGTTGAAAAGGGGGTTACGGGAAGGGAGCACCCAGTTTTCGAAGGTGGAGGAATCAAGCGGAGAAAAGAAAACGTCCGAGATAGCTTAAACTTAGTATTCACAAACCAACGTTCTCAGCCACGGAGAGCAGAGAGGGATAGAACGAGAGTGAGAAGGCAAGGGAGGAAACGGGGGTGGAAAATAAGAGTGGAAACCCGAAAGAAGAAGAAAGAACCAATTCTGCGCCCCGTGTCTTTGCGCTCCACGGCAGCTAACCAGACAAAAGGTAGAATACTGGAGAGAGGAAGGAGGAGAGAGGGGCTAAGTGAGTCGTGAAAGAGGAAAAGAGAAGGCGATAGAGAGAATCAGGAGGGTGGAAAGAAAACCTGAAACCTTGGCAAGGGAGAGAATGGCACCGTGGATTCTTCGTTTTCCTACTCCCATTGATTTACATCTTGTCTTGTCTCGCGAATAGTGGTAGGACCCGAGAAACGAACTAAGGGAGGAAAGTCATGGGGTGAAGGTGGCGAGGGGATGATATCAGCCGTTTGTATGCGTGGCCGAGGCCAAACTTTGCTGAATTGCCCTATGACTCCTTACGCCCTTTTCCCCTTACTTTCCACGTGCCCTCCATTTCTTTAACCTCCTGAAGACTATATTGTTAGCAATCCTCTGAATTCTCTCATAGTGTCCTCGAAAACTTTACCATTTTCTACTAATTTTATGTGAAAAAATTGGCGAAATCAGATAAAGGTGTCCTGAGACGTGAAACCTCCCCCTATATTTCGAGCATTTGAGTGAAATGAACATTTTTGAGTTTGAGCTTAAACAAAGTAGTAAGGGTGCGCTTGAAAATAAGTATAAGTTGGAACAAGGATGGATGTGGATTAAATAATGAGGCCGCTTAAACTTGATTACCAAGTTACAGGATTTAATTGTGTAGCATGATCGTATAATCACCTTTGCTGATTAAAGTTCCGTCCGCGGTGTAGTAGATCGTTTCTGCGAACATACCTGAGTTAAGTACATAATGCATAACGCGAACGTAACAGCGGTAAGCAAGTTTAAGCGGTCAAATTCTTGTTTACTGGCTTTCTTAATTGATTGTTAACTTTTTTTAAAAAACTGTAGATTTTAAGCATTCAGATATGAAAATGAAGTGTGCAATTTGATAAGTATGTTGTTAAATAAATGTTCTACTCACTGTTATACTCGCCAGGATCACTCGGATCCAACCTCTTCGCCCTGCGTCCATGTTTGCTGTTGTTATGCACAAACATATTGTCAGAGACAGCCAATAGCGGACCTTCTACTCCGACTTGCGTCGATATGACCACCTGCAATAAAATAATTTCTTCAGGTTATTCGATTTTAATGTTCTCGATGATCAAAGTGTAATTTCAAGTTTTTAAAGAGAACACCCAACAACTTTCTGACTAAATATTGGCATACTCTTCGTTATCTCCATTCTGAGAGTAGAGAAGCGTCTCGAGTCAAAGCTTTAGCATTTTAATTTTCAAGTTTCAGTGATAAGCAATTCCCAAAGAAATTTGTAAGAGTAGTAAATGTTTTAATTTTGGTCGAGGTTCTGCCGCGCGTTGAACCGCGAACTATCCCAACAAAAGTACGAGACGAGGGTCAAGAGGGATGAAGCAGCAGCAGCAGCCGGAGTGGCAGTAGTAGCAGAGAAGGGTGAAGAGGCAATATCGTGGTTTTTGTTATTTTATTCTTTAATCCTGTCTTTTGTTTTGGCGCGTGGAGTCTCGCTGAGGGTAGCGAGATACGCAAAGGAATAGTGGGACGCGCCGTTATATAGGATAAGGGATGGAATGGGGGTAGCTGATGCCGTGCTGAGCTAATTGCTAGCCCCCTCGATTACAAGTCTCCTGAATAGGGCTCTCAACTTGCGACACGTTCGCTTATCGTAAAAATCATAATATACATCCCCACTTCAAACCCCTGATGAAACCCTGATAAACGAGATTCTGATGAATCTCATTTACTTATAAGAAAATTTTGATTTTAAAAGGCTTCCTCAGGAATGTATGATTTCCACTGAGAACTGTTCTGCAAACTTTTCAAATTCTTTCAACAAAAAATCGAGACATCTAGAATTTCTCAAGATCTTAAATCTCGGTCCTACGAAGGTTCTCAATTAATTCAAATTAAATTTCCACAATCTTACCTGGAAGCGTCTCATGTCCCGTGGATTCCCAGCGTTCTTAAGACAGTTCTGGTTGCACTTGAGGAAGAACTTGAGGAAGAACCTTAAAGCAAAGAGAGAGAGATAGGGTTATACTTGAGGGTTAAACGGTTGACAAGGTACTTAACGCTCTTCAACGTCGGAAACTTAATTAGAACGCGAACTCGGCCAGAAAGCGAGTCTGAATACTGCATAAGCCAATCGTGACCCTGCTTCACTTGCCTGTATTATTCAGCATTTCTCTAGATTAAACCCCGACTCACGTGTTCTTCAACCTTTATAACCAAATGGGGTCGTAACATGGAAAATAGTGTGCCACTGGCAAATAGCTTCTTAAATGTCAATAGAAAATTACTGATATTCTAAAGTTCGATAAAAATATGAAAAATCTTTAGGAGATTTCAGGTTTCAAATGCAGCTGACTTGACGAGTTGTATTTTTGGTATAAGTGACAAGAAACGGAGATTTCTGAGGGAGAAGATACATTTACCAGTTTTGCAACTTATGCGACGCTTACCACTCGAGACATCGCGAATATTGGAAGATCTTGAGCGGTTTTAGAGAAATGTGACGTAAGCAGGGCGGAAAGGGTGAAAGTGTGGAAACGAGGATGAGGTAAAGAGAAGAAAAAGATGAAAGATTCAGCGTTGGAAACAAGGTACGCGTAGCCAAAAGCCGGCGGCTCAATTTTCATGAATTATGTAGAATATCGGGAAATATTGAATTTGGTGAATTTTTCGGGACTGCGCGAGAAGGTGATGGAAGGACGGGTAGTAATGTGAATCGAGGAGGAACTGGAAGTGGAAGAGACGCACAGGAAACAATCAGGAGTGGGCTAGAGTGAGGCGAGACGAGTTGAGAGGGTGGTTGGTTGGTAGGCCTTCATCCCAAGGGACGCCATTGTCATCCCCCTGCGGAGTGCGTTCGGGATTCCATGGAAAAATCAAACGCATACTTTCTAGACTTATTCCTGCAAAACTGGAAATATTGCTTCAATGTCGACACAGCAATAGTTTTCCTCGTTAGGCAAAATTACAGTATCATTAATTAATGTAAGAGAAAAATGGAAAACCAAAAATCGCGGCTTTTGATAAAATAAATAAAATTGAATGTTGAGAGTTCGTGGGCGATATGAGTGTGTGGAGGACTACGAGTATTGAATATGTGTCGGTAGAGCCTTTCTCGACAGGAAGGCGAATTTAATTTCGTTTACTCTTAGAGGGCGTTAAGATGGTATCGAAATGCAGGATGGGTATTCAAACCATTGTAGACTGGTTTATCAGGGAAACAGATCTAGCTCTAAACACCATGTCTCTCCTTGCCTGAGGCATCGTACCGCACCTTCCAGAAGATAGAAACTCCATCGACCCTTTACACATATAGCACCCACACCTCGTTAAAGATGGTTGAAAACAGGTGTCGAAGGATTGTGAAGTCTTAAAAGCAGTTTTCGTTTAAAGCGAAGCAGATAGTTCACCTTTTTCAAGATATAAACAAAAAGCGAAGTATATCTCATAAGAGATATATCGAAGATAGATAGACTTCTATCAAATCCATGGATTAATGTTCCATGACTCTAATGAGCTTAAGAGTCCTTGAGATGAAAGGTATCGCGTCTCTGAGATTATTATCTTAGCCAGCTGTCAAGAGCGATTCGCCGCTGGCGACTGCATTTGTGCGAAAACTTGAACGAGGAAAGAGATAAAAAAGATTTCAGGATAGATCAAATGAGGAGGAGGAGATGGATATCATAGAGTGCCCTCGTGCAAGGTCGAAGGGTACACTAATCGTTAGCGACAAGCAGTGACGGTGGCCTAGCTCCTCGCACGAGTTTCCTTCCATCCTGCCTGAGGGAAGTATTGGCTGTTAGAGACTAATGGATTGCGTTACCGACTGATTCAAATTCGAACTGGATTTTATTCCAGGCCCGATGGGGCATCGATAGCAGTGTTGAAGCGCCCAGCGTTAGTTTCTTAGAGCAGGGGCTAAACTCAATTCTGGGGTGTCTATTAGATTTTTCTCCTTGCAGTACGTCGACGTTCTCGTAACCCTACGCTCAGCAAGTTATTTCGCTTAGTCTGGAAAAAATCTTGTATTGCTGCGTATCGATCATTTTCGAATTGAGCATCTTTACAGAGCAATCCTTTTTCACCCAATATATCAATTCCTGTAATCTTAGAAACTTGTTGTTCAACTTACTTCCTAGTTGTTTTAAATTGGCTATTAGGTGAGAAGTATTTCTACAAAGATTGAGAGCTACGAAACTGTTAATTGGTACATATGAGGAAAAAGTAAACAGTGTTGGCCTCGCGAGCTCCGATGATTTATTGCAAGGTTTGATTGAATTCATTGGAGTCTGTTTGCCCGCGTCCGGCAAGCAATCCTTCCTCCCTCCCGCCGTGTAAGCGAGACTCGCCGATATTTAGCTTTTTTCATCTACGTCGCTGGTATAGCCCCTGCTTTTTTCATTCTGATCCGAAGTTGCATGCTGTAAAACTAAAAACAGCGGAACACTGTACATTTATTGGACCTCCGACTCACCCATACTGCTCCTCACCCTTGTAGCAAATGCTCTCTCGCGGTTTGACTCACATCACTTCACCATGCATCGTTTTATTTTATTTTATATTGGGAATGGAAAGGTATGCCGACTCGACGTTCGACTGTAGTTCGGGGATGATTTTGCAATCGGACGTAACTCGACTGGCTCTCTGTATATTTTATTCTCTGTCAATTCGTTAGGGGTTGAATAACAAACCAGATGATATCAATAATATACAGATAATATCCTAAAGTGGTGGGAATAACAATGCTCTTATCAATATTTTTATAGCTATGCAAGCTCTTTAAAAAAACTTTAAATATTCGATGGAGGTATAAGTAGTCTCTGATCTGGTGTAACTCTATTTCCATCAAGGGTGGATGGATGTAGGGAGCTTGCTGACAGGCTTACTCGTAATAGTACCAAATAGGGTGACAGCAAGTGCATTAGAAATCTATTTTCTTCAAGGTGGTGGATTCTTTAATCATATTTCGAGCGACTTCCCTTTTTCTGGAGTAAGTGGAACAAACACGACGTAAATTTCAAAGAGAAACTCTCTTTTTATCTCTCAGACGACTCTTGAATTATGCATCTTAAAAATACTGAAAAACACGAGCTGATAAACTGTAATTTTTCTGCATCGCAAGGTCCGAATTAATGCTTTCATTGGGAAACGCCTTTCCAGAAAGATAAGATTCTGTCTGCGCAGCAGAATGAAGGGTGTGACTTTTCAAGTGTGCTAATCACCTATTAATACGACCCAACCTTCTCCAAAGTCCCATTGACCATTTGCGGTAACCCAAGAAAGCACTCTTCTGGGAGGTTTTTGTTATCACTCAACTAAGGCTAGTCGAATTCGAATCCCAGTCATCACGATCACCACCAAAGGGACACTTTCAGGGCCATTAACCTTTCTTTCTCAATAATTAGTGCACTCTAAGCATTCCTCAGACAATTGCTCGTCTGCATCAGTAAATTGTCTGAGGAGCGGAAGCCTTCCTTATTTTTAGTTCAACTAATCCAGTCTTAGATGTTGGGTTAATACAGCCTTGTCAATTTTGCAGGGAACATCTATGCTTGAGAATAATAATCTAACCGTGCATATTTAAAACGACCAAGACCTCAATTAATAAGAATATGTACTAAGGGTGGTGTAGGTATAAGGTACAGGTAACCACCCAGAGCTGTATGCTTCTTGCATACACCTCAACTGGGGTTAGTAAGGGGTTACGAAGGTATCAGGGGATGCTTAATGTTTAACAAGCTTCCATTACGCCCCCTGCACTAAGCCACCCCTGCTTTGCCCCTGACCCTCACAGCATCGCCATCCAGCATCCTCATACTCGTCGCTTCGTTTCCTTGCAGGAAGTACGATAAATAAAAAAACACCCAAGACGAATTGTGCCTTCGAAACAACTATATTAACTCAAGAATTTAATTCTTGGATGCATTACAATTTTTCCCAGCCTGGTTTTCACCATTGGTCTTTTACATTATACTTATTTATACCTATTGCTACTTATTTGTATTTATTTATATTAATAGGAAGGAAGAAAGGACTGTTTATATCAGGTTTTGTGTAGCGGAAGTAACCAAGGCTATTCAGCAGATGCGGAACAGGCACTAGCAAAACGCTACATAATTCATAACTAAGTAATACGTCTTAGAAGGCTGCATAGCTGGAACCATAGGATCGTGTCCTGGTTCGAGGTACAAAGTTAGCCTCCGGCCTCGCCGCTCTTCCCTTAACATCGAGATACCCTACAATTCGAGTCTATCGCATTAGATGTAAGACCATGCATCATCCTTTAGGCATACAAATATACCCCACTTAGAGGATCCTGGAAAGCATTTTTCATCTCCTATCGGTAAGTTAAAAAATGCTGTATGACTGGATCCATTTCATGTCTACTCGTATTAAATAATAGGGAATATCAAGGTCTTGAATTTTTATAGAAAATGTTAGTCAATTCTGAAAGAAGTACTTGGATAAAATACCAGTGACAGATATAAAATCCTAGGCACGTAGAGAGGAGGTACTTGTCGTCTCCGAAGCGAAATTCAAGGATTAAATTCAACGTTTCCGAATTTGGACAACCGGTATGGATGACAGCGCAGACGGAAATTGCTGAATTATCTCGGCGCCTTGGGCACACACTCGGACAATGCCTGGCTACCATTTCCATAAACGGATCAGAACCACGTCTAGTAGTGTGAATGAGCACAGATACTTGTTCTGGTATACCGAACGATATATAGACATATACAATTATACATATACATATATGTGAACGAGGGAATTACGCACATTGACATGAATATACCTACGATTTACAATTCATGTACCACTCTTGGTCGAATATGTGACTACAGCGTGACTTATTAATGTCTACAGTTAGATAGAAGTTCTCCTGGGAGCCTTTAAAGGGATTAAGACTTACTTAAATTTGAGGCGGTAACTTTATATAGCGCGCCTATTTCTTAAGTATGAGTCTGATATTGGATGGATGAGTCTAATATATTGACCACCAATCACCTTGCCTAAATTCCATAATGTAGAAAAAACCGAGGCAGGAGAATTTTCAGCAAATGGGGTACGGGAAAAAGACGTGGTTACTTCTTGATTATTGAAACTGTTTATTTTGAACTTGGTTGCAATTTCAAACAGCGTATTAGAAAAAAACGTTCGAATTAATTAATTATAGAGAAATTACCTTACGGGAAAATCTGATAAATGTCCCATGACAGTAAGAGCCTTCAACAATTTTGATAGCTCGATTAGCCGAGTCTCACTGCTGGGATTGGAAATGAGATTAGCTTTGAGTTAGCGTTGAATTACCAGAATCAGTCTTCGGTGAGTGAATTTATTACAGCGAGCCGCAAACTAATGAGCTATGTGTATAAGTTTGCCGTCGCGAGCTCACTTAATCTCTGCTAACCTTGTTGCCGCGGTTGAAGGAAGGAGGGTGAGAGTTTGTCGAACGAGGCGGCTAAAATGTGATTTTAATATTCTCGCTCCTTTGAGAGGAAACTCGTGAGTCTCGCTAACTGGCTTAGGAGAATACGGCGCTCTTCCCTCCAGAGGGATTCCTCTTTGAGAAGTGTACCTTGTTTGAAACTCTATATAAAATCCTTGACTCTGGCACGCTTTGCAAACTTCAGATCTTCGGATTTCCTCGATTAAAAAATGTATACAGCATATCTTCCAATACTAACACAGTTGTGTAATTCACCCTTAGATAAAAAGTTATCTTTACTCGAAAATTGTGGAATTTGTGGAAAAAATTACGTCAAGAGCATTTACTATACGTGCTGCTATTATTTCTGTGGAGCGCCTGAAGCTGCGTAATTATACAACTGGCATGGTAGGAGGAATCGAGGTTTATTAAAAAATTTGTCTTAATTTTGCTTGGGGCAGTTTTTTAATTCCTCCCCGTGGACGATATTCCAGATGAGCAAAAGTGTGAAGGAGCAACTGACGATAAGCTTGTGAAATTAATTCTCTCTTCTGTCACTACAAAGTCTCAGGACTAATTACTTGGAAAAATGTTATGCAGCAGATTTACTTTACTTTTATTTTATTCTTAGTAAACAAATAGGGATAATTTATATGCTGGGAGAGAACAGAAGTCCTGACGATGTTAAATGGTCGATAAAGTTTCATGACTCTTACCAGAACGAATTCAGAGACAACGAGGAAATGATATACCTTATCCACGGCGAATCTTCTCCGTGAGGAGGGGTAAGAAAGAACAAAAAATCAAGGATATAAGCGGGTTATCTTCGTCGGTCGAAGAGTTTGGGAGGTTAGCCGTCGCCATGTTGGCAGGACATGGAAGCACGCAGGACACGACGCCGTAGCGGGCCGTGCAGGGGTTGCCATGGAGACTTTGTGGGGAGGGCATTCGCCCTCTCTCACCCTCACCAGATGATAATGCCTGCCTGCCTTTCTACCGATGTTGCCTACCACCGAAAGCCGCGATATCAGAAGCCCTTGCAATAAAGCAACTGTGCACGCTCGCGCAGCAGTTAAAAGAGTAACAGTACGAAAATGTTGATTGCGAGTCGATAACGATAATCGCGGCACGACTTTATAGCAATAATATTTTCACAACTCGCGCAATGCTGCACATATTAATTTTCCAAGATTAGGCACTTTGGATAAAAAAACCTCCACAGCAAGATTAATTGATGATACAATACAGACGCTTTAAAAAAAATGTGCCAACGGAAGACGTGACACCTCCCTCCCAGTTTTTATCATCAAGATAAAAAAGATAAAATGCTTTAAATGTCATTAAAATTTTGGAATGGGAAATGCTTGCTTGAAGTATACTTGAACAAAATATTTTCGACCATAATACAGTGACGGGTACTAGGGGTTTTTTTTAAGACGTGCGGTAGATAGCTATAGCGGTGGAATGTCGTATTTTCGGTTTACGGCGTCTGAGGGCTTGCGACGTAGGGGTTCGGGGGTTGAATGGGGTGGCTTGTAGTGGGTGAGTACCTGAGCGCTTCAACGCTTGGAGGGTGAAGTGTGGTGGCTCATGGAACGGGTGAATACCGGCCCCCAAAGGTGTCGTTACAATTAGACAGTGCTGCCAACTGCTAGAGCCTCAACCGCTAAATAACACACCAGTGCTGACAACCTGACCGCGTACCGTTAGAGCTCACTTTGCCCGCACAGCTAACTAGGTCTCACTTGACATCAGTCTGTAAATAGTTTAAACGACGCTTGAGTAAAATTCCAATTGCATTTTAAGCTTTATTAGATGTTTAGAGTTGAATAGTTAAAGATTTAAACAACAAGTTTTCAAAAATACATTTTTAATAGAGAGAAAGAGAAAAAGAGAAAGTGGTTATGTAGCCATCAGTAGTAACAGATTCCTCGATCAGACAAATTTACGTGCAGTAGAGTAAGGAGGTTAGAGTCAGCCGATGCTGTTTTCCACTTTGCTTCTGCTTTTAGTATGCCGAGTGCTACTACTGATTTTATTAAATTCTTCGCTTCCTTCTTAACGAAAGTTTTTTCTTCTGCAGAAGATTGAGACTACTTGACTGATGTTTGTTTTTGTGTGAAAATAAAAAGTTGGTTGTAAGTGCGCTTGCGCTGAGTATTTAGGAGTCGAGTATTCGGAGAAAGAGATGCGAGAGGAGAGAGGGATGGAATGTGAGGGTGTTTGTGTCTGAGAGAGGGAGACAGAGGAACTGTTGGAAGAGGACCGTGTCCCTGGAGTATCGACTTGCCCCACGGGACTCGGCAGTCGATAGTCCCGAGGGATTCACCATCTCTTTCTAGATCTCACCAGCTGACGATTTCCCCTCTTGCTTTCCTCTCACGTCACACGTAGGAGGAAGAGAGGAGTCAAGAGGGAAGAAAGGGCGTTGTAGAATAGGGGATGAGAGGAGAGAGTGAGGATGTTACGAGGCTGGGAGGCTGAGAGAGAAAGCGACAGAGAGTTTCTCCAAGATTGTATGAAATTATACGCCTTGTATTGCAGCCAACCATCTCCCTCACCCCCTCCTTTACTCTCCCTCTCGCATTTCCACCGTTCCAGGGGTTGCTCCCGTAGCATCTACGGCCTCTGCTTCCAAGAATTATCCGCGCAACTTACAACCCTCATTTTTTCCTCCTTCATTCGCTGCGGATTCTTTTCTGTAGCTGTCTCTTTTCCTCCTTGGCTTCGAGTAACCACAGGAAAGAAGGAGGAGAAGCAAGGAAAATGAAAGTGAATCTTGAAACGTTATTCGGTACACGCTCTAAGCTCTGGGGCGCGACGTTTTAAATAATTGAGAGACTCTGTTCAGCACGAAGTACACGGGCTCACTTCCGTGGTCGCGTGGCACGCTTGTTCCGAAAATTTTTTAAAAAGTTCCTTGTTTTCTTAAGCAGGTTTTAGGGTCAACTCTAACCAGAAAGTATGGAAATTCGCATGAATAATGAATCTTCATTCTTTTGCAATCAAACCAGAAAGAATTATTTAAATTACTTTTCCAAGAAATACTATATTTCTGCAAAAAAAAAACCTATGTAGACAAACCTTTGGCATTTATCGCTGAGACTAGATAAAATGGCGGTATGTCGAGGGAAGAGAAAAAATCGAAAGCTACGTCTGCTTTCTTCGTGCTCAAGCAGGCTGTATAGATATTGGCAGGTGAATACTTCCACGTGGTTGAAATAAAAGCGAAAGATCTTTCACATGGAAAATTTGAAGGGTATTCTATGCTTTTGTTTTCTAGCCTTCCTCTGCCCATTTGGGAATTTGAGGTGAGTTTAGCAATTCTAAAAATGTCCCTTGTTTTATAATACCTTGCCCGACGGGAAAGAAACTGTCGTGGCAACCCCTTGGTCCAGCCTAACCCCTCGGCCCTCGGACAACACTTGATCGACCGCTAGTCTCTCGAGACTTCCATTTTGACTCTGGGGATTAGGCGTGACTCCGCCCATCCGAACTGAAAATGTTTTGTCTGCTTTCACCCTTCAGACGGCCGGAGATGGCCAGAAGCGAAAGCCACGAGATATTGATGACTTCTTTCTCCGTCGAGTGGATGGGTATGTAAGGTCGACGCGAGGGTAGGTAGAAAAGCTTAGGAAAGCTGTTGCAACCCCTGTCGTAACTGGTACGCAACCCCCCTTTGCACCTCCTATTCTCACCCACTTCTGACCTATTGCTAGAAATCTATAATGCTGTCTGTACGATTTTAAGTTCAAGATTCAATAAGTTTGTACATTTTTAGTGAGAGTCTAGAATCTAAATAAAGGAGGACGATTATATAAATTTCTGGGATTCGGGGATTCCTAATAGTGCTTATTATTATAGGTGTCTTTTCTTTTTTAATACAAATTTTTTTTAGCCGCGCAGATGCTGCGATACGAGGTTTTAGGGTTGGTTGGACAGCGGCATCATAAGTCGGGAGTAGTTTGAGGTTGGGTGGCAAGCAGGGTGGCGAGGGTCCCTGGAGGCGGCAAGCTAAATATATCCACCCCCGACAAACCCCGAGGGAGAATGTCAAGACAACATGGCCGACGCTCGTCATCCTACTACCAACCCCATGTGTACACTAGCCATGTTCGACCGAGCGCTTACCAAGAATATACAAATACTTCGTCGGGTATTGACAATCATTTAGATTTTCCAATAGTTGGACTTTAAATGTACTATTATTAAATTTACTATTATTAGATTTACTATTTATAATTGTATAAAATTGATCAAGCAAAAAACGACAAAAGGGATTGTATTTTTTTTCAAGAGGCTATTCTTTATTATTTTAATATCCGAAAGGGGGAAAATTTTGTAGATTTTATTTCAGTTTTATGTTCAGATTTAATTTCTTTAGCCAAGAAAATCGGAGGTCTTTTCAACGAGGAGAAGAAAGGAAGGAGCAAGACAGCAAACAAAAGGAGAAACAGATTAAAAGTCGCAAGCGGGTAGCCTACGTCGTGCTGGGGTAAGCGGTGAAGAAGCCGCGAGGAGGGGTTGAAATTAGCCACCCTGAAGATTACCTTGAATTAACAAATTGAAAAAAGTCCTCCCCCTCCGACCCTTAAAGGAACCAACCTCTAGTCAGAAGTGGCAACTTCTCGAGCTTAAAGTGCGATCTTCACAAGGATATCAGGCCAACAAATTCATGCAAATGGTACTGGTTTCCTGCGATAGGCAATACACGTCGTATCCACCTACATTTACCACGGAAATGATAGTACCAGGTGTACAAATTGACCTCTATTACACTTCCTGGATCCATACAACAGAGGAAATAACTTGCTCATGAGAATAAAACTTGTCCTTAAGACCCATGTTCGAACTATGGGGGGAGGCGTCTCGTCTCGAGGGGAAAATCATTTATTAATTCAAGGATCGCCGCATAAAAGTTATGCACTTTCAATCCAGTATGATTCTTGATGATTGGTGATTGTTTTTGTCGGAGAATAGATGTAGTTTTCATTCAAGTTATAGTAAGATAGTCCTGACCGACAATTGAGAGTAGTATACTAAGACGAGGGCTTGCTTGAGCATTGGAGGGAAACGTGCCACGACTCCGGAATCTTTTTGGAGGAGCCAACATAAAATAACTGCACTGGCGAATTGTCTGCATAAAATATTCAAAGGGAAGCGGGTGAGGAGGGTAACTGTGTAGCTCACCAAGCATATATATTCCGTAACCCGAAGCCGTTATCCTGGAGGAACCCTCGAGTTCGCTTACTCGACCTCGATATTCCTGCAAATTTGGTTTCAAGTCTCCTTCCCTTCCGGACTGACCTTGTACAGCCGACTTTACCGAGGTATAGATATATGTTGGGGATGAGTATAGCGGTTTGGAGATACGAGGCAGGTATTGGGGGTTACGATTCCTGTACATACAAAGCGGGAGGGCATCGATTGTAGAGTGGGATCTTGTACACACCTTCAAACCTACGAAACCTCCTTCGAAGTGCTACACCCTTATCTGTGTATCATGAGTTTGAATTCCAAGCGACTGAGAACTATATGTACAATATCTGGTAATGAAACTTGCATAACAATTGTAATAGAGTAACACTTTATTCAGGGGGTCAATCATATTACTTTCCTCCAGTTTCTCCATTCTTGCAGTTTGACGGCTTAAACGTCAAATGCTTCTAGAGATTTTTAACTTTTTAAAAATTTAAATTGTTTTAAAGAGGTTTTAAAGGGTTTAAAAATAATTTATAAGATTTTTACTCATCTCTATAAAGTATTTAAAGAGATTTTATACTCTCTAAACTTGAATAAGTGAAAAATGAGTAAAATTTCACTGATTCTCAGTACCACTTTTCTCACGATTTTGACAGGATTTGGAAAAATCTTGAAGTCTTTAAAACTCTTTAAATCGTTTATGGTGTCTTGAAATTTGTTAAATATTGTAAAATCTCTTGAAAAATTAGACAGGGGTTAATCACATAACTTAATCGCTTTTAAGATATTTAAAAAGATTTCAAAGAATTTAAAGAATTTTTGAAAAATTTGCAGAGATTTCCAGATATTTAAAGTAATTGGAAACCGCTTTAAATGGTTTTAAAATAATTTCAAAGATTTCAAGTCATCTCTAAATTATTTCTAGAGATTTCATAGGATTTGGAATATTCTTGAAGTCTTTAAATATCTTTAAATCGTTCTAAATATCTTGAAATTTCTTAGATATCCTTTGATCGTCCATGAAATTAATTAAAGACATTTAGAACGATTTAAAGAATTTTAAAGACTTCAAGAATATTCCAAATCCTATAAAATCTCTTGAAATAATTTAGAGATGACTTAAAATCTTTATGATTTTTAAACCATTTAAAGCGCTTTCCAATCAAAGGATATCTAAAAAATTTCAATTACCAACAATTTTTAAAAACCACTTCAGTAAAATCATTTAAAACGTGCCATGCTGCGAGAATTTAGGAACAATGAAAAAGTGATAATTAGGGAAAGATATAAAAGACCTACAGACTAATAAACCAGGAATTTTTTTTTGGGAGAGAAATCAATTGCAGAAGAAAGCAAGCTGTATATATTTGTCCAGTGATGGAGTAGAGTATACACCTAGCAACTTCTATAGAGGCTTTAACCTTGTATATATAATCTAGGAAGGTAGCTTCAAACTGCAAACTTTAGGGTTGTGCGGAGGCTCTATGGAGCAAAACTTGCGAAGTGTGGGTGGAAGCGAGACAAATAAAGAAGATGGGAAAGGAAGCGAGAGTGAAATAGAGATGCCACTGAGTGGTCATAAACTCCTGTGTCGTTTGCGTTTTCTATTTAGCCATTTCAGTTTGAGCTCGCTTTCGTAGCTTGGCGCTCTTTGCCATATGAACTGTTGGTTGTTCGAACCGCGATTCGATTTCAATAAATTCTGTTCGATTCAAATAGTTTCCTTTGCACCAGAGCAATTTCCAATAGTACACATATCTAGATTTATAATTGAAAACAGATTTGGAAAATACATGGTAATTTCGTAAATTGAAATAGATCGTATAATTTATACTGCTATTCTTTTTTCAATTCTTTGTAACGCTGGGTGAGGATTCTTCTCCTTACAGAATATAGGAGAGGCGAATATATAATATAGATATATATATATATATATATCTAATGTGCAGATATCAGAGGTATCGATAGGTGCTTATATTCGTGGGATGGTACCTGTAGGTGGGTATAAGGGTGTCTATCGGGAACGCCGTTTGCCGTACATTTATTGCTTCCGCCAACCTCCCGCGCTTTCCTCAGGATACGACGTTATATTTGATATTGGATAGACTCCGTATACGTATCATTGCCGTCGTAAAACCTGCCGTAAATAATATTAAATAAATGTAATACGTTGGGTAAAATATCGTTTAGCGAAGGTGGAGTTCAGGCGACGTATATAAGATGATCCATATGTTCCAAAACTTTCAATTCTCACTCAAATGTTATGTATATAAAAGATAACATTGAATATTGATTGAGATCATGATTTAGTGAGTGGGTTACGTAACTTTCAATTGGAAGTAAAAATTTGAAGATACAAGCATTTAACAGTTGATGGAATTAATCTCTCAATGGAAGAATGAGATTTAATTCCAACAATTGGGTTTAAGACATAATAGTACAAATTGACTGTATGTACCAATGAGACGGAGCGTGCGAGCTACTTGATCGTAATTTCTCTTGTATCCTGACTGATCCTCGAAGTGGACAGTGGCAAAGCGCCAACGTATTTATAGCCACCGTAAAACTGGCCAGTTAATTGAATGTTGGAGTGACCTCGATCCGACAACGTTGCCAATTCGATTCAGTACGAATCTCACGTCTAGCGTCGCTAAATTTTCACCTTGTGCTTCCACATTTCGACTCTCGTTTTAAAAAAAGTTGTTTTACATGAAACGTTTCGTAACGGTTCAATTAATCATATCATTTATCTAAAATTAATCTAATTATAAAGTATATTAACCAAGTTTGTCAGATAGCAGTCAAGGATAAGAAATTCGTACCCGGAAGAGGTAGGTTTTCTCCAAGAGGGGTTGTTTTCTCAATTTCCCTAAATGGGACATCGCGTGACGAGAAATGGGTACGCTTCATTACAAGTATTCTCTCTTTCTGGAAATAGTATTTTTAATACCACCATGGTCGTTTTATCAGATCCTTTTTCATCAAATATGAAATAAAATACAAATTATGTAATTAGTGTCTAAAAGTTTATATTCTATTGATTCCCTGGAAAATAATTAAACTTATTTTCCACTAGGAAAAAGCCGTATGGAAAAATATTTAAAAAATGTTAATGGCATTTTATTTCACTTCTAGAACTGTCCATTTACTGGAATCTTGCACAATTTCCACTTTATTCTGCCCGAGCGAACCGATGTTGGTTGGAAACCTGCTTTTCCCTTTGACATGTCGTCACGAGGAAAAAATATTGTAACACCTCGAAGCGTAAGGCACTGGTCTACTTCACTATAATTATTGAGCTAAGTTCTCAGAAAGATCGGCAGAGGTCTCTTTTGGTAGATTGTTAATTGTAAATGTATGTAATTTGTAAATTGAGACATTGATGGCTAGACGTTGAAACGTAACATCGAGAGAGGAAATGCGAGGGACATGAAAAGGAAGTGGATTTTAAATGCAAGAGAAGAACCAGATCATCTTCCGACTTGGGGCGCCTGGCGTTTGCGCTGACCCATTGACCTGCTATGTCACCACAACAAAATCCCTGACTCTCCTAAGAGGCACATTTGTCAGCAAGCGTCAAAAGTTTCTTGCTTTTACCAAGAGTGGTAAACACTCACACCCACCAGGAAATTAGCCATTAAGTGTTTTATGTATCCGGTGTCGGTAACATGCACGGATCCCAGGGTCACGTGGCGCGGCATCTGAGTGGCAACGTGTGAAGAAGTCACTTCTAGCCTTTTTGGAACCTTCCCGGAAAAATTACGGCTTTTCCTCACCGAACCACATGTTACGTTTTCTGTAAACGATTATTACCATTCGTAATAGAAATAGAACACTGGCGCTAGATATAATAAAGATGTATCTCACTTCCCCATCGCTACTTCCGAAGTCTATTATATCAGTTAAGGAGCTCTTTTTTTACTGAAAAGTCATTCAATATCTTAGACTTTTTATGTTTCCTTTTAGGGATACAACATTTTGAATTAAAAAAGGTTTTGGAAAACTAAGACTTTTTCTATGAAGAAACGTTGATCCAAACAGCGCTGACGTGGCCAACTATGAACTAATGGTGATGTACAAAAACATTGTACCTTATGGAAATCTGTTTGATTTTTTTTTTAAAGATCTGATGCAAAAGAGGCACAAAATGAATTCGCAATATAATCAAAAGATTTCAGTTTCATGAGTGCAGAAATATTGAAATTTTTGTAAATTGAAAAAGTGAGCTTATATACGAGTAGCAGAAACTGGTCAACAATAAAGTTGCGTTCCAGGTGGAGCATTTTTTGCTGTATTTTTACAATTCACCATACAGCAAACTCTTACACCCTTTGCCTTACTTTTCTCTATAATTCTAACCTAAAATCGAAAAATTAAAGAAATAAGGTTATGTGCAACTATCACAAGACCAAAACAACACGACACACAATTTAAATATTTTAACTTTTTATATGGGTAGCCAGAGATGTCCCATTCAAAACTGTCATTCATTTCTGAATTTTAATTTGTGAATTGAACAAGTGGCAGTATCGGAGTGGATAATAGACCGACGCAGATCCACCTGCGCGTGATGCTGTACAATTACAGCCTCATAATAGCCCTAGGAGTATTATGGAGCCAGAATCGTACAGTCCGTCCCTTCAATCGTGTAAACGGTCACTATCTGAACTAAAAAGAGGCTGATTAAACGAGTAAATCATGCCTGCGTTAAATAAAATTATTTAAGAGAGATATTTCGTAAATATAATGAGTTCCGAATTTGTATTAGAGACATCATACGGCTGAAAAAAACGTATTATAGGAAAGTAGCATTCATGTCGATATTGGGAACAGGACACTCTGTGTGTGGCCTGACGTCGGTCAGCGAGGTGAGCCGCGGCTCGCTAAGTTGTCACTCGATGTCAGCGACTCGTTTTTGTTGGATGGTAGCGAAAGGTAGAGTCTGAGATAAAGAAAGAGCGAGGAAGAGAGACAACCTGTGAGCATCGGGTACCCCGAGGCTCCCTCTGAGATACTCTTGGGATCCCTGGCCCCGTCAAGAGTCCGCGGGTTTCCAGTTTTTCTTCGATCCGGGCGCAACCAGCTCTGGATCTAATAGCGCGACTTTCTTTTCTTCCTCTTTACCTCTTGCTCTCTCACTCTCACTCACTTTCCTTCTCTCTCTCTTTCTCTCTCCCTCTCTGGGTCTCCTTCTTTCTCCATCGCGAGTTTCCTAGCAAGGCTCAAGCCGAAGCGAACGGAGCCAGACCGCGGATCGACCTAATGAGGGTAATTCCTGCATTGATTGGGTAGCGTCGAATGTAATGGTAGAAGCCGATGCTGTGCCTGTCTGCCAAGTCTCAACTACCAGACTCACTGCCGAGTCGGTAAATCATTCTTAATTAAACGATAGATATTTAATTAGGAAGCCAGGGATTGAGTTAGTTATGAGGCATTTAACCGACGAGTCTGTAGTCGTTTCCATCGTTGACGTCGGTCGTTCATGCCTCCTCAGTTATCGCAGTGGGCGATTCAGATGGCATCTGGCGATGATCTGGATTCTAGATCGGTTTGTTGGCTCTCTGGCTGGCAGTCCGTCTCTCGAGCGGCCCATTGAAGGACAAAAAAAGGAATCTCCATCGTAACCGCTGAAAGTAATAGCCGGCGATGATTTTATCGCAAGTTATGGTCGTTCACTCAGGCGTTTTTCAATTTGTCACACTTGGTCATTTCCTCGCTTGAAATAAAAGCCTTTTATGGACAAACAAAACACCATTCTTGGACGAGCATTGATGTACGTGCAGTGTTATTGGTCAGAAAATTCGAGAATAAAACACAAATTGCAATACGTCGTTGATAGAACTATTGTTAAGTAAGTGACAAGCAATATCTCGGTGACTGAACTGCCCATCCATCAAAAATCAACGACATGAAGCTTTATCTCGCTTTACTTGATACAGGAGTTAATGATCTATTGTCATCAGAATCTTTGAAAAAGTATACGAATAGTTATTATCGGAATAGAAAAATCGATACTGCATTCCTGAAATAATCCAGCAACTTTCTTGATGCCACTGAGAGAAGGACTGGGCTTCACTGGAGGACATATCGTCAGGCTCGGATATACTCGCTGTCAGTCATAATGGCTCTAGAAAAAAGACATGCGAGACTAGTTGGCTAGCTAACACCGCCATATGTCGTGTACATACGAGCCATGCATTTTTCTCCGGAGTCGCCTCGGGCGACAGGGGTTAGCGAATGTACTTTATTCCTTCCTGAAATTCATTCTGTCTCTCGTTTCATCTTAGGCTCTTTTCATCATTTCAATTAAAATACAAATCTTCCATTTTTATGACATTTCTGAAGTTGAGTGCCTAGTCATGATTTACTCTAGTTTTCCTTTTGAATATGTATATTGTATATATATATATAATATATATATTTAAATTTTATATGTATAATATATGTTTATTGTATATATCAAATGAAGGTGAGGATGCTCGCGAGAATATAGACGTTCGACCCACCCTAAGATCGAGATATCCTAGCTCGATGGTTGCACACGAGGGTGCATACATTGTGTCGAAACACCCTCTGCCGCCGCTCTTTTCCTCTCTCTCGCACCCTCGAACCGGTGACGTTCCAAGCCGCCTGTAACACCCCACGAGAGCCAATAATACCGCGTACTACCAAGCTCGTACGACCAGGCTTATTATTTTCCTACGGCTCATCGAACCCAGTGTGCCGCTATCAATTACAGGACATTCCAGGCTCACAACCCCTCCACCCACCCTTGCCGACTTCCCCGGCATGGACTTAGGTGGATAAACGTAACCAAAATCCCATCTGGTAACCTTTCGCGCGAGTACGATGCTCCGCGATGATAAAACTCTCGTCGCAGCATTTAGGATCATATATTGCGTTTTAATTGACCAATTCACCAAGTTCTTAAAAAATTGCGAAATTTCTTCAACAGTTCTACTTAGCACCACATTAATCCGTCTGATTAGCTCCAGAATAATTCTCTTGTATTTTCTAAGGACACAGCAATCGATTGATGATCTTCTAATTACCCAGTCTGCTTCTTAATTGGAAAGATAACGTTTTTATAAATATGCCGAGTAAGATGATCCCCGCTTGTAATCGAATCTCAGTCCAATCGAACGACGAGACGCCGTCGTCGTTTCGTAGTGAGGGCCGAGGCTCGATTAGATTAGGGTGGATTAGCCAATCAAAAACTACAATACTGCGACCCCTCTTGGTCGAGTAGTGACATTTGATGCTGCAGGCACTCTATTAGATTTGCGCCGTTGCTAACGCGATACGGAATCGAATGATCCGAGTACTGTCGGGACGATCAACGTTCGGACGGCCGATAGTTTCCATTCGAAAAACCGCTTTTTTCAGCCAATTTCATTCGTCGAAATTGCAGTTGCGTGAAATTCGTCAACGGGGTCAAATGAGATAGCTCCCTTCGTTCCCGTAACAATTATATCGGGTTGGCGAGAAATTTATTTAATCTCTTTCGCACTGTCCGAAATCCGATTGTTGAATAAATTTCATTCTGTTTCATATATTCAAAATAAAAGGTGTACCATTTAAATTAATGGCGGGATTACATTGAAGCTTTTACTGGGTCCTCGTCAGGATATATGCGTTATCTTGTCTCTTCGATCCAACAAAGTCAGCCAGGTGGTCATTCTAATTTCGCGCGCTTCTTTAACGCTCGTCGCCTATCGCTTTGATATCAAAAGTGGACAGAAGAGGTGCGTGAAAGCGCTTGTCACGCAAGGGACATTCGTTTACGCGGGTGTGGCGAGAATGAGTGGATGCGTGTAATTAAGTCCTTATCACATCACGTGGTGTGTACACTGTACATACTACTGGTGTTTTTTGACTCGTCTACACCTACAAAACACAAATACACATACAGTAAGGCTCACGAACCTTCTCTGTTACCTCTTTCGCTTTGACTCGATGAAACCGACGACAGAAACTGGATCCGCTTTCGGAACGGTATGCTAATCGAGTCACAACCCTTTAAGTGTTCGTTTAAAAAACCAGGGGAATCGACGATTTAGGACAGCCGCTCGTTTGTCCACTGGACACCTTCAGTTATCTCTCAATCACGCAATAATACGAAAAGATTCTTTTAAAAGAGTCGATTTTCGTATGAGTAAAAATATTATGAAGATGAAATAAATTTGCTTACATATCTGGACCGGGCACGTTTTTACAAAATAATCTAAAGAACGAGATAATAAAATCAGAGCCATCTGTTCTTGGACGTCAACACGACATGTAAACGGAAACTCAATCCGGCTTTAAGATATTCTACACCACGATCGAGACTGTACAAAAGCAGAAAGCAGGAGGCGTACCCCCCGCTGACTCTGCAAATTTTCAGGACCTTCGCAGCTCGTCCTTTTCTCTTTTGTCTTCCTCCAACTACCCTCCTTTCACTTCTGTCTCTGTACCCCACGGAAAGAACAATTAACCGAATTTGCATTATATCTCTATCGAATTACATGATTCGTATTATCGATAAAATTGCCAATTTGGGGTAGGCGGGCTACTGGAGGGGAAAAATAGACTCTGAAAAAGAGGGAGACAAATGGGAAGCGAACACCGGTCTGCTCATTTAACGGTGATATATCGGAAGCACTTTTGTGGCTATTATATAAACTTCCATTCCAGGAGGTGACTACCCGAAGAAAAAAAGGACATTCCTTCGCCCCTTTTTGAAAAATTCCAGTAGCTAACAGAAGTACCTAAAATGATAAATATTAGACACCGTTATATGACAGAGTCCAGTGATCGAGGGTGACAGGACTAGTGTAACGTCACCAGCCTCTAAAGTTGTAATCCGATACCATGCGTACGCCCCTTCCAGCACATGCTCAGCTAAATCTTATCAGAGATGATAGCACCAACTTCAAGTCCTATCTCTCATTTCTGAATTAGTCACAGAGCCCCGCTTCTAATAAAATAAAAACACGTGATTACCATTAATCGAGCAAACGAGCCTTGCAACATTAACATTCTCGTTTTACAAGTACAATGCGCACTTCTATCGCAAGCTATTACCCTCAGAATTTAAGTCCGTAGCTAAATTTTATAGACCGGAGCTAACGATAATCGATACATTTTGAGATTAAGGGACTTTAATTATCGAAGAATTTATATTTATATTTATGTTTATATTTATTAGGGACTGTCCAAGTATTGTTTAGTTAAGTGAAAATGTATTTGAAAAAATTCTTCGGTAGAACCTTGTTTAAAAAAAACATTTATAACATTTACAGCAGCGTCGGGAGGATTATTAAAAATATTTATGAATAACGAGATATTCCATAAAAAAGAATGAAATTGATTTGTGTTTTCAATTTAGATGATGGCTAAGTACTAGGATAATTCAGGCCACCCTAGAAAGAAAATGTATTCAAAGTAAGTCTTCTTGTAAAGCCCTTAATCCAAGTAATTGACGTTTCATGGATCCCTACAATTTATTAGTGCCTTAGTTTCCACAGTCTGCTGAAATTCTTTGACCACGAAGATGGTTGATCGATTCAGCTTGTGAGCATTATCGATAATGTATTCGTGCTCGCTACAACAAATGCCGCGTAAACGATAATGCAGTCCACGTGGCTGCATAGGCACACAAGGGCACAGATGGTCGCCCTAGGCACTTACCAGTTACCACCCCGCGCTGCCTCCGGTCAAAGGGATCTACGGGGGCTCGGCTGGCCACTAACCATATTTATTCACGGGGTAGCTAAATTTACCAAGCCACTGGTATGAGGATAAGTCGAAGAACCTCCTACAAGTCCAGTACCTAAGGCGTCTTATGCCTTTGTCCCTTGTAATAAAGAGCGATACTCAATTTTATGACCTTTCAATGCAGGAAATTTGTTATCGAGTCATTATTCACAGCATAATAATATCTCGAAAGAGTCTCTATTGTAAAATTCGGATTTTGATATCTTTATGTTTTCAGGCTTCACATTCACTATGAATAAAAGTAGGGTAGATAGGATACTTTTTTGGCGCTCATAGGCTATCTTTTTTTAAATAAAAATTATATAGTTTTTGCAATGTCAGGGAAAAAAGTAAAAAAAACATGATGTTATTGTGGTTTTTATGTATATTAGTTTTGCAAGTACCTTGAATAATCCCAAAATATCCTAAAACTGGCATCTTTTCAATTAAAAAGTGGATTTTAAACTAAATATTTCTGTTTTTGTAAAATTCAAAGGAATTCTAAAGAATTGTAAAGATATCACATGATTTTTTTTAACTAATAAAGATGGATTTAATGAAATTCTTTAAAATTTAAGGTCAATTAAAAATAATTCAAGACAATTTTATATCAAAATAAATTTAAAGAATTGTAAAAGATTTTAATAGATTTCTTTTGCAATTAACAAGACTTCAAGATATTTGTAAATGATTTTAAAGAATTGTAGGGATTACAAAAGATTTAAAACGACATAAAAAAAGACCTATCTAAGAAATTGTAATTGATTTTAAGGAATTTTAAGAACTTGAAATTTTGAATTTTTAACAAATTTGAAGCAATTTCAAAAGAACTCAGAAAAGCTTAAGAATTTTCAAGAAATTTTACAGTATTGAAGAATGGAAGAAGGGTGGAGGGGAGGGGAAGATTGTTTAATACATATATTTACAATGTGGAAAATTATTATTTGCAATAAATATTTCTTTTTAAATAAATATTTTGCTTCCAGGAAGTAAGGTGCTCATTGATTGAGAACAAAAGTTGTTACAACTTCACAGCTAGTTGAAGAATTGTAGGGATTCGAAAAAATTTTTAAATATTCTGAGAAATTTTAATTGATTTAAAAAAATGTCAAGTAGTTCAAGAAGAGATTTCATAAGATTTAATGCATTGTTAATAAAATTATTCGACAATATTTTTAATCATTTAAATTAATTTCAGACAATTTAAAGCGTTTTAGAGGATTTTAAAGAATTTAAAGAGATGTAAAATGATAAAATGATTTAAAAGAATTTGAAGCGATTTCAAAAAAACTCAGAGGAGCTTAAGAATTATCAAGAAATTTTACAGGATTTAAAATATATCAAAACAGAGTTTAAATGATTTTAAGGAATTTGAACGAATTTGAAAACTTTTCAAGCGACTTGAAAAAATTACTAGGAAAAAAGAATTCATTAGATTTAAAAGATTGAATTTCCTATTATTTTAATAATCCGAAAAAGTTTTTTTAAACCGAAAATGACCTTAATTATCCTATAATACTAATGTCAATAATTTTCCAGATGATTCAAATTTACCAATTGAACCAAGGTGAAAAGATAACAAAATCCCAGAATTGGTTAAATAGGTGAAAAAGTTGAATGCAAGACGACTTGACTAAATATTTGGTTTTCAATCAAAAAAATGGATATAGTTGAATTTCCAACCAAATAAATAGGGAAAATGAGGAGAAGACTGTAAAGCTTGTAATCTGTCGATTTTGTATAAATTTAATAAAAATGTTACACTATTGATTAAAAATGGGGTACAGTAGGGACTAAGTCTTGAAAATAGGGAACATTTGGGACTTCAGTTGAATATAGGGGCCAATATAGGTCATATATATGTATCGATCTGTAAGGCCTGTGTTTTTTTAATCAGAATTTTACTATTCTTCTGCATAAAAATTCACTAAAGTGAGTTACTTCCTATGATTATAACATCCACATTATGGAGGTAATTACTTATACGTGGAATTTAATGTGTCTTCGTGTTTTTTATGATTATCGTATATTTTAACCTTAATTAGGGAAGTAATAAGTACTAAAAGAATCAAATGACCTTTAAAAGCATTTTCCATTGAAAAAAGACTTTTTTGGTTTCAAGCGTTATTTCTTTCCAGTCAAGTAACGTAGCTACCGATATTTAATAATGTGTAGGACAGGCATGACAGATACGAAAAGAAATATCTACACACCGACGACTTTATCGTGTGCTGTTTAGCCTCTCCTGTACACATACCCAGATCACTGGCAAGTGGTCCGCTTTTCCACAGATAAGTTTGATTTATTTTAATTTCTCACTGAGAGAGAAGAGGGAGAAGCGTATGAATTATTGCCAAGTTATTTTCGAGTTTCTGCTGATTTATGACTGGTCTCCGGGTATCGTGAGAGCTTTAACTTCATAACAAGAGGTAAATAGGTATGCGAAAGGGGTTGCAACGATTACAGGGGTGTAGCTGGTTAAATGAATAAGAAATCTTTAATATCGGAAAAGTCAGGAAGCCCTTATTAATTTTCTCAATTAACACAGCAAAAACTGTTAAAAATTGAAACGTTACAAATTGAAGATCACAAGATAAAAAGAAGTAGGTCGGTCAAGCAATGGAAGAACTTAACAAAATTCTAAGACAAATAGTCCTTTTCTTTGATTACAAACATTTTTGGGCATGTAGTCAAACAGAAGATAGTTTCCACAACTAAGGTCGAATTATGGGTTGAGTATAGTTGAAGCTCTAGTGTAGGTGCTGGGGTTGTGTTAGTCGCGCCGTTGTTTGAGGCATTAATCATGGAATCACCCTTGCCCTTGGCTAGCGAGTTTAGTAGACGTAGAAGATTGCGTTCCCGTTGCTTATAATGATATATACTCTGCACTGTTTGATTGTCTAGAATCTGATTAAAACTGCCGCTTTTAAGATTACACTTTTAATGAAATTTAATTCATTAGCCATTTATTAGTATATATCTATTCTTTAAAGAGATCAGGAGATCCAATAGGCAATTTTCGAATTCTCTCATAAAGAGTTTTTTAATCAATACGAAAGGCTTAAGTTTTCTATTCACGAAGAAGGACTTAGTAACAAGCATCTCTTCGACGGTAGTAGTCAACTCGCCTTGCACCATTTGCCAGGCAAAGTAAGCGGAGAATTAATCGGGACTTAATTACGAGAGTAGGTAGAGAAGGTAGAGGTACTTGTTGCAGGGCGAGCAAGTCGTAGGGTGGCGCGCTAAGGGTGTAATAAGATTCCCTTTAATGGCATTACACGCCTCATTGGGACTTTCCAAGTCCGAAGTTCGCACGACTTTGCGCCTTGTTTGACTTACCGGAAGTTACCGCTTCCTCACGGATGGCCACTTTCCAAGGCAACATCCTTCATTTGGTCAGGAACTCGAAAGAGAGAACAGAGAAGATTTAGGTGGGATCTTATCGATCTTATCGATTGCTATAAGATTCGTTTATATCTGCAAACGCCAGAATTCAGTCCTACCGGTGCTTCCTTTTGATCCCTTGCTGAACGAAATTGGAGATACCATTTGTGAAATCTCGGCCGAAGCCCGCCCTGCTTCCACGGGTGCAGCAAAAAGTGGTGAGTACACATTTAATAGCTTAATTTATAATTCTCGCTGCAAGAAACGTCGAAAGAAGTATAAGAAGAGTCAGGTAGAGGATGGCTAAAGAGGATGGAACTCTGGAACGGGCAGGTTCACAATACCGCGGTCGCTCAAGACAGCTTTATATGGAGCGTCGTCCCCGTGGGTGGTCCGCGGCTGGACGTCGCTCCAGGCGTTATCCGGTAGCGCTCCAGAACGTCGCCGCTCATTGAGAACCACTCGCCGAACCCAGAAGGCAGTGGAGAGTGAGATCGAGCTACGACGCGTACTGAATCACTCATCAACCTCTTCGTCTTCGTCTTCGTCTTCGTCTTCGT
>JAUESI010000029.1:12866402-12899595 GCA_032275145.1 Synergus laeviventris
TCTTCGTCTTCGTCTTCGTCTTCGTCTTCGTAGTCGTTGGTACGAGTGTCCTCTAGAGGCGAGCTATTAACTCCCTGGCATGGTACTTGTACCAGTCTACAAGGTTACATTATTTACTACACTCCTTTCTCTACTCACCGAAACTTATTACGGTACCTCCTTCGCAAGTTTTATACGCGATTAGCCAACTGATTCACCCTGTTTGTCTCAAAAATGAATCCTCTGTCTTCATGATTGAAAATCCCCAGATGGGAATCCACATAGATATCCAAGTTTATCAGTAAATCAATTATATTTGCAATCTAATTCTTATACGATATTTCATAAACATGAAACATAAATTTCAAACTTTGTTTACTTTCCAGATTTCCAGATTAAACTAATAAGAACAAATAAATGCTTCGAGACTCATTGTCGACGTTTAAAACCTGAAAGGTATCACGCTGACAATTCAAGAATAATAGGAAAATGGAACGTTGCATGATTGGCCCCCTGAGATTCATAATTGAGAGAAAATGGAATGGATTTCGAAGGGATCTTTGAAAGCACGTTTTAGCTTCTAGTGACACGTGACAATCCGTTCGAGTTTGGTGGAACCCATAAGTTTTCATTTCCCTTTTTCCCTTTATTTTCAACATGAACGCGTCGTGTCCATCCAGGAGGGACCCAGGACGACCAGCTATTCTCTGAAATCCAACGATTCTTTCGGGCGTCTTCGGAGATGATATTTGCTCGGATCAATCCATATGGTTTCCATGGCAACCGGTCAGCCTCGCTTGTCCACCCCCGCAGTCCAAGTCCGGAGGTTACCGGCCGTACGAAACGACGAATGGACCAGGGTCGTGTTTGCTGGCGATAGCGAGGGTGGTATGGCGGTACCACTGAATTTGGCGTCCCGCGAAGGGGTGACCAAGACCAGAAGAAAGATGTCTATTATTTTCTTATTTCAGATTTAAACTATTTCCTTCGAACATCAGGGCGCGATCAAATGATGGATGCAAATTGTGTTAGAGGATTGTCTTGTCAGTTTTCAACGTAGGACTGAGAAACTGGAGCAGATATACTCGTGAATCTATAATATACGGGAAACGATGTCCGTCATCTATTCTTATTGTGTGTTTTTGCTTTTCCCTCTCTTCGGTCTCGAAGAAGAATCTACGTGAACGAGTATTCTACATGCAAATTTATAGAGATCCTTCGGACACGACCGCCTCAAGGGGACGAATCCTCGAGGGAAGTGCAGCCGCCAGGACTAAGAGCGCTTCCTTGTACTGTCACTCCTCTCCTCTCGAATCAATCGCATAAATCTCGCAGCATCAATCGACCTTCCGAAAAAGCTATTATATACGAAATCTCTTATTCCCTTCTTATGGCACCTGTCGAAGATTCAGGTAATTCCTTGTAAGAATATTTCTCTCTGCAAATCTTTTTGTAAAACGTACTTTTTTCATATCAGAATTCAGAGATTATACAGCGAATCTTGTCGGATATGATCTGATGGTTTGATTTTCGTTGGACAAAGTTTGAGATTGATTTTTCTTTGTTGGGAGCAGCAGGAGGCGAGACAAAGTGGCATGGCAGGAATCATCGAGAGTCGCTGAGCACCGATCGAGGATAGGACGAGATAAAGCAGTGGATCATCATTAACCCGGACGGCGCAAAACAGTCGACGTCTGATTGACAGGGTGTGCAAAGACTTCCCGTTTTTCCTAAACCTGCCTTTAGTTCCCGGTATACTGATGGGGCCTTCTCTGAGGCTGTGGAGCAGAAGGGTCGTATAAAGGAGGGGCGCAAGCGAGAAAGAAAAGTATATGAAGCGAGGTGAGATAAAGCGAGAGAGGAAGATTGGAATCAGAGCGCGAGACAAGAAACAAAAGAGAAAGAAGGCAGGAACTCTGCCACGGGACTGATGGACAGCAGCCGAGAGGCGCCAAGCTATGTGAGCTATTCGACTCTTATTTTATGCTTGCTTCACACATTATTATACACGTGAATGCATCAGTGATTGTGTGAGTGAACTTGGGTGCCAATACCCACACATGTGCATTTGCGACACTCTCGTCTGCGTTCTGCCGATAACCGGCGCGAATTCCGAGATGTCAATCGACGACCTGGTCGGTATACGAGTGAGAAGAAGAGCTTTTTCGGATTCTTCCATTCTTCTCGATTCGCGAGGTAATCGAGGGTATTTGAGGTAAGAAAAGGCCTTCCTTTTTTGCAAATCTGTTCGTCCTCCTCCCCTTTTCCTCTGAATTATCTGATCCTTCTGCAGAAAGAGCTGCTTCTTTCCTTATAAAGATAGCAAGAAGAGTTGAGCATGAGGAAACTCTTTTCAAAAAGTGGAAGAAATTCTTAAAATGGTTTTTAAATACAGAAAAGTAATCATTATTGAATAATTTTAGGTTTTAGATTTTCAGGACGCTAATACCATGTGGTTACTGAGAGTGATTTTACGCCCGAAATTTACCCAAAGATATTCGATCTGGAATGTAAATGGATTTCGGCACACGAATTGGTCGGTAACGCTTTCGAAAACCAAGACGATTAATATTCCGGATCCGTTTCAACCACCTTCGGTAGCTGAGAAGTCAGATACAAATTGATTTTGGGTTTGCAAGAATTAGAATCGTTTTTCTTGACTGCTAAGAATTGTGTATCTGGTGACATTGTTTGCAGAGTTTTATATAAAGAATTAACTATAAAGAATAAACTATAAAGGTGTGCATGAAGTAGGCTTTCAATAGACAAGCTCTTTGTGGATATGCATGATCGAATTAAATTCGAGAACCCAATAAGTCTCTATCACTAACGAAACGTGTCAACCACTTTGGCGAACAGCCAGATGATGGGACAACTGTCCGAGAGATGCTTCTTCTTTTTTAAACCGGGTGGCACCAGAACAATGGGATGATACGTCGCGTATAACTGCTAGCATTAGTGAAGCACACTGGTGTTTGGAGGCCCTAGAAAGTAATTGAGTTGGCCACGCGACTCTTCGAGTGGCCCCCTGCCTACATAACGCGGTAGGTTCCCTAGGCGGCACTTCTTCTCCCTAGTAACCACCTGTTTCGAGTGCAGGAAAAACAACCCACAGGGTCTGATTCAAAAGGGAAATTTTTGACCAAGTTTCATTATATTCAGTCAGGCCTATTTAATCCTTAAAAAGCAATACATTCTCCTCTTTTGCAAGCTACAAACTATAGAATCAATTTAAAATAAAATAGAATAAAATTTGAAAAAGGATTGAAGATAAGTAAATTTGAAATTGTTAAGTTACATATGACAAAATTTATCCCCTCGCATATTGTGTGGATGTGAATTTAGGAAGAATGATCGTCAGCATTGAATCGGGCGTTTGACATACGGCTGATGGGCACCACCAATTCAAACCCCAAGCAGAGCACCGTATCTTCGTTATCCCCTATCATGGGGTAACTATAGACTCTCGGTTTGTTTGAACTTATTCTTTAGATAAATAAACAGCGTAGTTTAATAAGAAAAAATTTGTCTGAAAGTGTAATGATCATTATTAAATGCATAAAAAGGAAATGCAAGAAAATTTGTATTCCTTTCTATACGTAAATCATCTCCCTCGCTGGAAATTTGTATCTCTTTCTATCCCTATGGCTATCTCTCCCTTATTAACTTATTAATTTTCATATTTTAAACATGTATAATAATTTTATAACTACAATATTTTGGACATGATATTATTATATTGATACTAACTAAGGACTTAAGAGTTATACGGTAAAACCCAATATCAGTCATCTGGAAGAGTTCTATCCCAATCTATCCCCTGTTCATCGAACTTATCTTTTTCTATATCTTCAATTTCCGCATTTATATTTTGTCTACCCCACTCTGCTTTTTAAAATATCTTCGTTAGCCTCTTTAATTTCTTTATTTCAATCCCAGCCTATCTCTCGTCTATGTCTCTCTATTTCTGTCAATCTCTTTGTCAATATAATCACTACCCTATCTATTTTAATTCCATCTTTTCTTTATCTTATACTATTTCTTGTCTGCTACTTCATTCTACTTCATGTTTCCTTGTGCTAATATGGTTCCACTCCTTTATCTTTTAATTCGCTCTTCTCTATCTCATATATGTATTTTATTTATTCATTTAAGAATAAATTAGAGGAATACCATATATATGTCTAAGATCACGTCTCCCACATGCCCTCAACTAATTACAAATAATTACTTTTTTGAAACGAAATAATTGAACCGAAATGAGATAGACAAGGATGAATTTAAATACGAGCACAAAAGAGTTAAGCTGAGACAGAAGAAGGCATTGAAAAAGATAGGTTTAGAAATAGGCTGGGGATTTAGGGATAGAAATCAGGGGATTAAAAAAGATAGGATTGAATTTTTATTGACAAGGAAATAGAAAGAGATAGACAGAAATGGGCGAGAGATACAAAGGGATATAGGATAGAGAACTACGATTGAAAGAAATAGGCGTGGATGGAAATTATAATTGAGATAGAAAGGGATACAGAACTGTAGATTAAAAGAGATAGAATGGAATTGAGATTAACAAAGAGATATAAAAAGATAGACGAGAATACAACAGATATAGAAAAGGAAATAGAAGTGAGGATTGAAAGAGATAAGAGCGATTTTGAAGGAGATATAAAGGTACAGACGAGAATAGACGAGAGATAGGAAGGAATAGGGAGGTAGGAATTGGACAAGATAGGACTGAATTGAAATTGACAAGGAGATAGAACTGTAGATTGAAAGAGATAAAAGGGAATTGAGATTGAAAAGAAGATAGAAAGAGATAGACAAGAATAGGTGAGAGATAGAAAGATATATAAAAGTGCGGATTGACAGAGATAAGAGCGATTTTTATTCACAAGGAGATAGAAAGGTATAGACGAGAATAGATGAGAAATAGAAGGGAATGGAGAAGTGGGGATTGGAAAAGATAAGAGCGAATTGAGATTAAAAAACAGATAGAAAATGATAGACGAGCATAGAACAGAGATAAAAATGGTAAATAGAAGTGAGGATTGAATAGAAGAGCGATTTTGAAGTAGATATAAAGGTACAGACGAGAATAGACGAGAGATAGGAAGGAATAGAGAGGTGGGAATTGTAAAAGATAGGACTGAATTGAAATTGACAAGGAGATAGAGAAGTGCGATTGAAAGAGATAAAAGGGAATTTAGATTAAAAAGAAAATAGAAAGAGATAGAAAAGAATAGGTGAGAGATAGAAAGATATATAAAAGTGTGGATTGACAGAGATAAGAGCGATTTTCATTCACAAGGAGATAGAAAGGTATAGACGAGAATACATGAGAAATAGAGGAATGGATAAGTGGGGATTGGAAAAGATAATAGCGAATTGAGATTAAAAAAGAGATAGAAAATGATAGACGAGAATAGACGAGAGGTTTGATGAACAATAACATAGAAAGGTATAGACGAAAATAGACAACAGGTAGGAAGGAATAAAGAAGTGGGTATTGAAAGAGATAGACGGGGATTGGCGAGAAATGGAAAGGGATAAACAATCCTTGCACCTTTCTATCGTAGAGATAGAAACTTTCTTTCCTTCATCTAGGCCTTTTCCCGCTAGGCGAGGTCACACATTCAGAAATGGATTCTCTAAAGGTGTACCTATAACTGTGGGCTACACTCTAAAAAGGTAGCTTTTGATGTTTCTACTGGAAATGGAAATATCAGCGTCAAGTTGGAAGAGTAAAAAGTAAAAAAGAAAATAAGAAAGCAATGCGGGAGATCGATTTCGCGGATAGAGTTGGGGGTTGAATGCCATTTAGAGTCATCCACCGTGTCTCAATCTGGAGTCACCCTTCCAGTCATCGACGAGCCGTGACGGTTGGCATCTGTTCTACGGGTTGGGACCCCTACGTTGAGGCTGACACAAACACCAGCCTATAAGGAACAACAGTGACGCGTTGATCGCCACCGCGAAATGCCAAGGGTCTCTACATATGTAAGAACTATAATGTTAAAGCGACTACAGCATTCTAGAATTCGTGCCAGCTTTCCAAGCGATTTCACCCGGTAATCGGCTGGAAATGCTCTCTTGTCTGACTTGCTAAGTGATTTGAGTAAGTGGAACTACCCACACGCATTTTTTGCAATGACCTTTAGCAAACCTGTTCTAGAGGAGTGACATTCAGGAGATAATTCCATTAAATCGCATTCAATTATCCGCGAGTCGATAAGTGAACAACAAAGAGGAAAGGATGAGAAATGAGAAGAAAAAAAGGAGTAAAATGAAGCTCGTTCAAGAATAGTCGCAAGAGGAAAAGGAGTAGAGGGAAGAGACGAACAAGACAATGCTACTTTTCGCTGGGGGTAGATCGATGGCGATTTTTCACTCACTTAGTTCGGCGCGCATCAATATGCATTAAGCTGATCGGTGCTCCCTACTGGATTCTTCGCTTTGCAAAAGAAAGAGTGAGGGAGGGAGAAAGAGGGAGGGAAGGGTTAGAGAAGATAGAAAAGAAAGGGACAAAAGATTTTGAGGGAGTGAGAGAATCGCAGTCTTGCGTAGCAGGGGTTGTTAAGATATTCTTTAAAAATAAGGATACCATATCGGGGGTAATTCTCGGCAGGTGGAATAACCGTAAGGGAATTGAGCCGAAGTACTACTAAGATTCTACCGACTGCATAGGACTCCAGGGTGTCCTTGAGAATCTGCTAGGTTCTCTTTGATATCTTGGTTTCTGGCCAGACTCGTGTTTTTTCGCACTAACGTCCCCGTTTTGCGATTCTGCACTTGGATCATCGTTAGTGCTTCACAGTGAGAGTATTTTGAATAATATTTGCTTTAAAATCGCGTTCACGAAGAAACCCTGAAAGGAAATCTGTCAGCTGGGTGCAAATGAAGGCCCTGTCCAAAAAAAGAAGGTATCAAAGAGTCCCTGGAACCGATTCTCTGGTGCATAATGGTTTCTTTGGTCAGGATCAGACTGTGTTAGCATAAGTTTTCCATTAGCAGGCAAAATAGATCGAGATATCGGTAATATCCAATATACATTCTGTGCGTATTTCGCGAGTTCCCACCCCATTAGTAGATTTCCCCTCTTCTTTCTTCTCTCCCTTGACACACTCGATTCGAGAAAGAGAAGCGATCGCATAGATTTTTTGGTGATTTCGCTAATTGGATGAATTTACGAGGGACCATTTCTGGCCCCGTAAACCAGCGATTCTTACTGCGTTCGTAATGAACCCACCGGAACTGTTCAGAATTTCTAAATTTCATGAAGAAGAAGACGGAAAGGACGAAGATGACACACCAATGACGACGATAATGATAGCAAGAAGCGGCTATCGAGTCGAACAAACCATTTACGATCGACTCTCAAGTTCGAATACTAAAGTAAGTGCAAGGGTAATTATCAGACAAGAACTTGTGATCGACCTTCCAGTTTAATTTAGATGTGCCCTGATTTATAGTCACTTAATTACGACTGTTTGCATTTCTTGATGGTTCTTTTCCATTCTTTTTTTCATTGTTTTATTATCATTGTGTTTACTTCAGTAGAGATTATATCATTTTCAAAAAACAAATTTACTCTCTCCTGTGATATCCGCGTTTACCCTACGCTCTTTTCATTGCCCAGGCTCGAGATTGGCGAAACCGAAAATAATTAGCCGCGCAAATATGGTCTTATTTATCCATCAATTTTTCGGTCCAACGACCAGTCGATTCTCGCTACGAGAATACACACATTTCACTGTAGAAATGCAGCGGAGTGTGCGTAAACGCATACAGATGTATTTATGAGTGCGCCGTCCGTCCATTTATTTTAGGGTACATACAGGACGAAGGGTGTGACACCCTAACGACGGGGTCCCATATGCTCAATGCTGTAAGGCCTCTAACGCGGCTGAGTGTGTTTTGATTTTCCTAATAGACGCTTTGGGAAACAGGGCCTAGAAATACGGTCAATATGTGACAAGTTCAGCCAATGGCTGGTTATTCTTAGAAGTCCAGTTTACGTAATAGGCAAAGATACTTAAAAAGGAATCACACTTGACTATTAATGAATAGATAAAATATTAAGGAATGGATAAAAAACTTACAGTAATTTAATGCTTTTCAATCACAGGCTTATTAATTGCTTGACAAACACCATGTTGTACCCACTTTGCGTGTGCGCTTTGCGTTCAATTGTTCGCATACGAGTGTTTGATAACTTCCCCTCCCGTTATATATCAAGCGATACACATATAACTATGTGCTCAGACCTATCATTACACTTCTTATCAACAGAAATCATTTCAATTCTCGTCAAGAAGACCAGACTTAATGTACATTACATGAATAACATTGTCATTTTTTTATTAATAAGCATAACATGTGGTGTTGATAAAGAGTACATCCCACACGATAATCATTACCATGCTCATTAGTTATCTGTACTTTAGCAGGTGAATAGCTTTTCACAAAGAACACGAATAAGCCTCTACAATTACTTGATTAGAACCTTTTTTTAACGTCCTTAAATATTTAGAACCATGTAATCTCTAGATTATCGCATAAGTGAAACTTTTCCAGAATTCAATTATCAATTGCAATTCATTCTTATCTCTTAAAATACCCAATTCTTTATTCCTTCCTATCTCTTGCCTATTCTCCTCTATACCTTTCTATGTCCTTGGCAATCAAATTCGCTCTTATCTCTTTCCATCCTCACTTCTATTTCCCTTTCTATCTCTCGTCTATTCTCGTCTATCTTTCTCTATTCCTTTTTTAATCTCAATTCACTCCTATCCTTTTCAATTCTCACTTTTCCTATCTCTTATAATCCCCAATCGTATATTCCTTCACTGATAAAACTCTATGATAAAACTCTATTAGATAGTTGTCACAACTATTTCATAATAATTGCCACAACCACGTGTGGTTTTGGCAACCAGAAATTAGTAGTTGTACCATTTTTACTATTTCTGTGGTTGTCATAACCATAGAGTTTTTTCAGTGTTTCTATCTCTCGCCTATTACTGTCTATTACTCCCTTTCTACCTTTTTGTCAATCTTAATTCCCTTCTATCTCCCTCAATTTCTTTCAATCGCACTTCACTATCTCCTTATCAATCTCAATTCATTCCTATCTCTTTCAATCCCTACATCTCTATTCCTTCTTTTTCTCATCTATTCTTTATCTCATCTCATCTCAATTCGCTCTTATCTCTTTAAATCTACAGTTCTGTATCCTTTTCTATCTCAATTACCTTCTATCTCTTTCAATCCCTACTTCTGTATTTCTTCCTATCTCTCGACTATTCTCATCTATACCTTTTGTTTTAAAAAAGTAATTATTGGCGCAAGGAAATACGAAGTAGATTCAAGTAGCATACAGGGAATATGGTATAAAATTAAAGTGACCATACGTCCTGCTTTTGGCAGAACTGTCCTGTTTTTCAACAATTTATCCAATGAGGTTTTTTTTTTTTTAGAAAAACCAGAAATTAGCAGAAAACGAAACACAGAAAATCATAAGAGTAAAAGAGAGAGTGAATCTATCTGCATATAATGTTTCATGACTGGAGATTATGTTGTAAGCATATTGAATCTCCCCCCCCACCGGCTTAACCAGTCGCGTCCTGTTTTTTAGCATTTGAAATATGGTCACTTTATACAAGATAGAGAAAACAGGGGATTGCAATAGGTAGGTTAGTGATTATACTGACAAAGAGATTTGAAAAGATAGATTTGGATAGAGATAGATTTAGGGATAGAAAGGAATTACGTTCTTTTTCTGCGCAGAGATAGACCAAGAGATAAAAAGAGATAGATATTACCAGACACAAGAATAAACTGAGGGATAGGACTCTTTCTTTACCACCTTACTCGGGGATACAATGGTGGTTAAAAAGAGATAGCGTTTTGGGGATGCAAGATGGATACTCTATCCCTAAATTTCTATCTGTTTCTATCTCTTTACTTCCAGCAGGGACATGAAGTTCATATTCTTGTATCATCCTGATTCAAGAGAAGGGCAAGGACCAGGCCAAAATCGAGGCAGTGGTTGGTCAGATTTGCATGCATCAACGTGACAAGCGCGACTGATTGTCAATCCGTATGTCATTGTGACGTCAGTAAAACCACTCTACCACCCGGATGTCCGCCACCAGTCGCAATCAATTAAGGTAACGATTGATTGTTACGCGTTTGGACTGGAACGCAGGAAATATCCCGTCCCCGAATTCATCCAGTCGATTTACAAAAATGTACACATTTTCGAAAAGTCAGTTGACGATTAAATATCACATCATGATTCCACATCATATCAAATAATTACTAGCATCAATTAATTAACTCTTCAATAATGCCTTCTGCTTAAAATGGTTATTTATCTTTTTAAAGGTTGACAGGGAGCGTTCAAGCGATTCCAAGAGGGACAAATCGAGAGGGTGAGAGTGCGGAGGGTACAAAACCCTATGATCGATACCGAAATTAAGGGGTTGCTTGTCGACTGAAACAAAGTTAACCAATCACGATATCGGAACGGCAGTTTTGTCGTTCTTGGTTGATGCTTTGTACGCTTGCCGGATTTTTTCAGTGACTTGGTTTTGAATCGCATGCAAGTGCCCACAGATGAGCGAATAAGGGTACGAGAGCAGAGGAAGATTCCCGTAATTATGTAACACCATCAGTCTCATGGGATTTGTCGGACTGGAGAACCACTGCCGCCACTGTAGACCACGACAATGCCGTTTTAATTATGCATGTTAATTGCTTTCCGAGCGTCCAGCGTATAATACGTGCTTCTCTAGATCTATTCTCACCTCCTCTGCTCTCTGCCTTTAAACGAGGTCTGAAACCCGCTGCTGAAATCCTGCAAAAATTATAACAGTATTGAACATAGTCAACCTGCTATAAGAAAATATTTCGGATCTGAGATACAAGTTATGACATACGTCTCAGTTGATAGAGAGCAACAAAGGAGTGAGAATGTAGTGGAGGGTTCCCAGAGGGTGGTTCTCTTTGTTTACTTGGAGGTGCTCGATTCAGAGTGCGGCGTACCAAGGTTTGTACTTTCGGTTTACAGTCGAGTGAGCATGTCACAATTCACGTTGGTCGCTTCAATCAAAGTGGTATTGATAGCCCTCGCCTACTCTCCGCCTACCATTGTGGTCTTTGAAAGTCCAAAAATCGATTAGCTTGGTCATAGGTGTAGGCTCTTTGGCAGCGAGATTGACAATGATGAAAAGATCATGGTACATTGATAAAGAGGTATAGATGGTTGATTGAAAAAGCCAACAATAAAAAACGTTGTTGTTGCAAAGAGACTGCTTTCGAAAGGATGCCAAGAGGGAAGAAGGTCGAGCATTGAATCCACATGAAATTAAGCTATGGGGGCGTTTCACATGACACGCGACCTGGTAACCACACTGCATTTATCCAAAGTGGCTTCGAGGTTACGTGCGTGCTGAGTGCGTCAAATATTTTCTAGATTAATTTCTCTCCATCGCATGTCGGATCAGACCAACCCACTTATTCTCTCACTTGACTGCTTTTCGCGTAATTTGTTATTTACTTTATGTGGATATTATCGTTGACTGAAAAATTCTTTGTTGTTGAAGAAAAATTGAGAGTGAGCCAAAAAGAGGTTTATAGCAGTCTGCGAAAGATTTTTCTTTCAGGAGAATAATACAACAGTGGTTGAGCTCCACTGAGCACAAGATGTCCTCCTGAAGACTATCTCGGCCCAGGTCCCGCGGGAAACCTCTTCCTTCCCAGCGTTCCTATCTCAAGACACTATAGCCTATTCAGATACCAGGCTCACTCTACTCCACCACGTTAGCCAGGATACGAGAGTCTGGAGAATCCTGCAATGTTTCCTAGTACGGGCCACCCCGTATAGAGAGCAAGGGATGAGTAGGGCTGAGTATAGATACTCTTCCTCCCTGTACCAACTACCTCGTAGACAACGTATTTTGCAAGCCTAAATATCCCTGGATTCCACTCACGAGGTTATCCTATCTTCCTCAACACGTGTAACTCCATATCGGCATCATATTTCCTAAGCTTCGCCAACAGATTTCAAAATGCTTTTACAATTTTGATTCTGATAGGATCTATAATATTATAGTGGAATCAATTTCCCTCAAGGTTTTCAGGCAATAAATGTTTCTTTAGTCTATAAACATGGGGTATCTTTAGATTAGAAATATGTCTGCTTTCCGGCGAGAATAAAATAGCGGTGGAAGGAAAATCGATGTGCATGAAATATAGTAATAGTGAGAGATTTTATTGTGAAGAAATTTAATTATTTTTTTGTGTTATATTTATCAGTTGAAAAAAGAGAAAAAAATGTATTGAAAGTATTAAACTCACCTATCGATGATAACTGGATCACTAGGAGTTTCATTCCTATTTCCACAGCTCTTTTTATCACAGCAACGACTAGAAAAATAGTTTCAAAGATTTTATTAATTGCTGACGAAAGTAGACAACGCAAAATTATAAAATTTTCTTGAAAGTTGTTTTGTTTGAAATGAACACCCTTTTGTCTCTATATAGCATTCTTCATGGGGTAGTTAGTGAATCCATACTCCCATGGGACTATGAGTCAGCTAACTCTTGAATTCTAATAATACACTACAGTATGAGTATTTACTAGGGTGAGTTATAAAAACCCCATATAGATTGTAAATTATAATTTTCTAGCTGGTTTTTTCACATTTATTCAAACTCTGTACAGTTTTTACTGATAAAAAAAATACATTATGACAAGAATTTCTAAATAACCAACCTGCACATCACTTCGTGAGTCAGCAGGACGCGACACATTTCAGGGTTTTTGTCCTGGCCCTCGTACATAATAGCCTGTAAAAAGATAAAAAGTGAAAGAGTGTTAATTTAAGAAAGTAAATCATGAAATGTTTAAATCAATTTAGTTGGAACAGCCTTTAGAGTGTAAATTTTGACACTATCCAACATAGACAATATGCATAGAGGAGTTTGGTGTCTGCATGGTTGCCACTGAAGGGAGACACGTCCCGCAGGAATACGCACGTAAGCCCTGGGCGGCGAAAGCAAATCCGTTAAGCTTCCTTCACGACCTTCTGATTGATTTTTATTTAATGACAACACGTTGTTACCCTGTGTTCATGTATTTATGGATGGGGATGCTGCCCGCGGATTACCCGTGGAATAATAAAGCTGGAGAGGATTGTCTGGCTTTGATCTTGTTGAAGCCCTTCCAAGTCTTGCGACACTGAGAAAACTTTGCAGAAGAATTGCAAGGTTCGTCACAACAAGCAATGCAAAATAAACTGCTTGATAATTATCAAGCAATTAAGAAAATGTTGTATAGTAAAATTGCATATGCATACTTAATCAAATAGAGATACCTAATTAAATAATGCAATACTAACGCAAACTCATTAAGTAGAGTAGTTGTTTGTATTGTTATTCAAAGTGACTATAACAATATTTTGAAAGCTAAGAGGGTCGGTAAAGAATGGAGAATTATTTCGATGAGAGGTGAAGGATACATGAAGAGGTAATCAAGGTGGAAAAGAAGAATAGGAGAGAGTTTATAAGGAAGAAGAGCCCCATCGTTTCGTGCAGCAGAGTTACTGCGGGTGGCCTAATAGTAAAAAGTCATGCGAACTTATTTGTATCAGGAATAATTAACATAAGTGTTCAAACGTTCGCCTTGTGCAAGTTAACCCGTGAAGAGATAAGAGTGTCGTTCTACTTGGAGTAGAGAGTAGGTCAATTAAATTTTTATGGCTGCATTTAGTAATATTAATTGACTTTGGGCAAACTTTGGTATCAACTTTGCACTGCGGTATGCTAAAAATGACCTTCTACCATAATGTTAGTTCAAAGTTGAAGAAACAAAACAGAAAAGAGACAAAGAGAAAAAAAGAAACAAAAGTACGGCTTCAAATCTGATAAGCGAAATAGCCAGCTCGAGCGTATTGCAATATAAACCGACATTATCTTCAGTATTGTCTCTCTCTGTACTAATTTACTCATTAGAAGTTCAAACACGTAGATCGAACACTTGGTACTTTCGTCGCTTATGGGGGAATTAAAGGTTATTATTTCATGCGATGTTTCGCACCTGCATTCGTATACTCATAGTGCATAATCACTGTTTAAACAAGCATTGATGTATAAGCATACACCCACGCTAGAGTGAAGCGTGGGTGTATGTCGTCGTGCGACGACAAAACACGCGACATTATTTGCATGGAGTCCATTACACCAGCAACTATGTTTTATTTACTCTTTCTTCCTCTGCGCGGACCAACAATTTGAGGCAATTACTTTTGCACTTCTCATTGTTCTCTTTTACAAATAGCTTCTCCTGAAATCTATTAATTCCTTTTCCAATAATGAACTGAGAGACTTTTTATTTCAGAAAATAGGTTCTGATGGTTCAGAAAGCAGTAGAAGAAAGTGGTTCAAGGACAAGGACGCGATTCGATTCCAAAAGAGGTTTAAAAGCAGTTATGTGAAGTTAGTAGTCTCCTCCTCTCCTTCGAGTTAACCCTACAGTAACTCTAGTCCCAGAAGAGGTTCTTGGAGTGTCCCTGGACGAATCTCTTTCTCGCTTCTGTGGGATAACCCATAGTTACAGCATCCCAAGTCGCAGACGGGAACTATATGAAAGAGGGTAAAAGCAACCACGTCAGTCGACGTGGCGTGTCCTGGGGGTGCGACCAGTCAGGATCAGTCCCGCGGGGGCCTTTCTTCGCCGCCATCAAGTCCCACCAGGAAACGCACTCTTTACCCGCTCCCGACCATCCGATTCCCACGGGAATTACTTACTAAGGACTAATAGCGAATTGGTTCGAGCCTGTTTCTTCAACTCAACTTGAACATAGACAGAACAAGACGCAACATGGGGGAAGTTTAAGAAAAAAAATCGTAGAGAGGAAATCATAATGACCCATCAGGAATGCGTTTTCTCTTCGATTCCTATCTCGTTCGAGCTGCAGGTTAAACCCCCAGGGCTGGAGAACGTCGCGAATTGTCAGAGAACGACTCCTGATTGGATCCGGTTCGTGCCCTTTTTCTGGCTTGACTTTTTAGTTCGTTATACTGCCGTCATAACTGGTTTCAATTATCGATACGCTTTGCACTAAATCATCTCGCCTGACAGACGACGATGCATCTTTCAGCTTTGCATCGGACGTATAATAGATACCTTTTTTCCAGATTAAGGAGAAGTTGATTTAATCTTAAGGATGCCCTGTCCCCTCGACTCGACTCGACCTTTTGTGGTTGCCTGACGCAGCTGACTCGCGATTATCATCCCGAAGTATACATACTTGAAAAAGCAAATGACTTTTTTCCCTGACTCTTTTACACACGAAATTACTACTCGATCCGCGAACTTATTAAAAATTATTTCCAGATTCACATTAGAAATTCAGCCATCTTTCTTCCTGCCGTGTCAGTTGGCAGCAAGAAAGAAATATTACATTCAAACTGCTTCTACCTTCTTGCATCCTTCATTAGATGCATAGAAAGGCACATTTCATCAGAAATAAGCTTTCTTATTACTGAATGAAGTCGCGGAAACCAGAAATTATGTAAGAAAATGTAATTAGGGGCTGTCCAAATATTACATAAACAGCTTATGAGGGAGGGGGGTCAATGTAATTTTTTATTGCTTCTTACATGGGGATAGGATTCTCAAAAAGCGGTGAAATTTACGAAAACTGTATGATACACGTGCAAAAATTTGAACGGGGTTCTGGTGGGGCTCTATTTAGTTTGCCTCAGTTCTAGTGTGGTCCTAACCTCAAAACTGGTAAGGACCGCTTCACTCTTTCACTACTAAATACCCCAAGTAGAGAAAACTGGTCAGTACCGCATCAAGATTAAAAAACTATTCTGGATTAATTATTTGTAATATTTGATTACTTACCTAGTTAATTTTCAGAAAAAAATCCGAATATAAAAAAGTGGTAGAATTAAATCGAAAATAGTTTCTCGCCATCCATAAATCTAAAGCCACAATCTCTTTTCACCCATTGGTTGGATTTCTATTCGTTACGTGTACTTCAAAAATTCAGATCAGAGGTGCCAACTGATTTTAAGTCATTTAAAGCGATTTCAAAAGATTTCAAGTCGTTTTAAGAAGTTTTTAAAGAATTTTAAAGGATTTTCAAAATATTTGCAGTTATTTTAAGGAATTTAGAGGGATTTCAAGTGATTTTAAGGTATTTGAAAAAATTAAAAATACTATCAAGATTTTCAAGTACGTAATTTCAAAACATAAATATTTGTAGATTAAAAAAATTCTCTTTCAAGTCTTCTAGAGACTCTTTTAAAATCGTTTGGGATCATCGAAATTCAAGAAATTTCAATGATATCAAGATATCTGCAAGGATTTCAAGAGATTTAAAATGATTTTAAAGTACTCCAAAAAATGTTTAAAACCTGCAAGATTTTGAAGTAATTTGAAAACAAAAAATTTTGAGAATTCCCTATTATTACCCGATGTTTGGGTTTGATGTAGAAAGCTCTTCAAAGTCCTGTTTCATTATAACAATTATTTAATTATATAAAAATATCTTTATTAAAAATAGAAATCCCCACCAGGACCTTGTCAGAACCCTATATTAAAAAGGACTAAACAGGTCAATTTCTGCACAAGTTTACAAAGAAACTTCTGCTCAAAACCATATTTTTACGAAGCAAATTTATATTTGATGCGAAAAGTAAAACTTAAGTTGAAAATGTAAATTTTGTTTATCAGAGGAATGAGATCGCTTATCAAAGACATATCGCTCATCGTCAAGGCAAACATATCCGATTATCGTATGAGTGAATCACGTTTTATTACAGCTGTTAAGGAAAACAGTAAAGAACCGTGGAAATAAAACCGATCTGCCAGCATACCATACCCTAGAAGAAAGGAGAAGGGTGTAGCAGAGGAGAGCGAAGATAAATTCTAAGATAGTCATTCAAATCTGCCTGTAATGATTTCCATCCCGAATCGATTCCAAAGTCCCCTGGGAATCCCGTGTATCGGCTGAGTGCGACCCTCTAGTTCTATCATATAGGGCCGATGAACAACACACCTACAATGTTACCCCCTCTAACTTTTATGGGAGAGTTGCATTGCGAGGGTTGCAGCCTCTTTCTCTCTCCTTATCTGCCGGGGATTAACTTATCTCGGGCTTATTATTTTCTTAATCTACGGTTAAATACTCATATTTTAGTATTAGCTTCGCTTTTGATCGATATACGATTCGTCGTACCAGCGGATTTATGCCCAGGACTCGAGCAAACTTTACAGTTTACATGTGTTCAGAATTTCGTATTTCAAAGATGTCTACCGAGTTCTTTGAGAAGTTAAAAGTACATTTTTCAAAATGCAAATCCTTGGGAAAATGATGAAATATGTGAGATTGTTCTAGCTTAAATTTAAGCTTGTTCACGGGTGCGTGTTGGGGTTGAAACTTGAAAGTAGGAAGAGCTTATAACGGGGTTACGAGTTACGTACAATTTCCTGTTGTTCATTCATTTAAAATAACGGCGTACTGTGAACCCCTCTCGCTCCAAACTGTAAATGTTTTCCCGGAACTAATTAGCATTTAGCATTTTTAATCCGGCGAAAAGCTCGCTCGTACTGCTCTGGTTCACGAATACTTGTTTCAATTCGTTAAAAATGGTTTTAGCATTAGCGTGATTCACGATGGTCGCTTATCAAAATTCTAAATACTGACAGTCCCTATGAGAAAAAAATAGGGTACATAGGATACTTTTTTGTCGCTCATTGGGTTCCTTTTTTTGATAAAAATTAGATAGATTGGATTAGAACAATCCCAAAATATCACAAGACTGAGATTCTTGTCAATTAAAAAATGAATTTTAAACTAAATATTTACATTTTCGCAAAATTCAAAGGAATTCGAAAAAATTTTTAATAATTCTAAAGAAATGAGAAGATTTTTTTAAAAAATTAGAAGGATTCAATCAAATTCAAGGCAATTTAAGAGGAATTTAAGAAAATATCAATATCAGCATGGATTACAAGAATTTTAAACGATTTCCAGATATTGTGAATTAATGTAAAGAATTTCATGGAATTGTAGAAAAATTTTTGTCAAACTGGAAATGACCAATGTCAATAATTTTCCACACTAAAGGTAAAAAGGTAATAAATCCCTAGAATAGGTGAAATATTAAAAATGGATATTCAACCCTAATATCTTGGATAGTGAATTATGTGACAGCATTTATCTAAGATATTCATTCTAAGAATCTAGATTGATATATAAATATATAAATTATATAGATAGATAGATATATAAATTCAGTCTAAATATTCAGCCTAAATATTGGTTACTTGGTTATACTAACCATCTATCTAAGATATTTAATCTGAATACCTAGATACTAAGTTTGAATAACGAGATAATTAGGCTGAATTTATATTTTTAGAATGAATATCTAGATATTTATGGATTAATTTACTTGTAATTCAATTTTTTTGAGCATTAAAAAGTGAATTTTCATCTAAGTATTTCAATTTTCGCAAAATTCGAGGGATTTCAAAAGAATTCTAAAATCACAAGATTTTTTAAACTAATAAAGATGAATTTAATAAAATTCTTTCTAATTTAAGGTTAATTAAATATAGGAAGTTAAGAACATTTTGGGTGAATTCAGAAGAATTCATCAAGACTTCAAGACAATTTTATATTAACATGAATTTAAAGAATTGTAAACGATTTTAAAAGATTTCTTTTGCAATTAACAAGATTTCAAGATATAGAGATTAAAAAATATTTAAAAAGATTCTGAGTAATTTTAATTTATTTAAATAAATGGTAAGGTATATCAATAATAAGAGATTTCAAGTGATTTTTTAAAAAAATTTATGAAGTTGAAATTAAAAAATTTTTTAAAATTTTAAGATATTTCGAAAATGACTTGAAAGGACTTCAAGAGATTTAATACATTTTTAATAAAATTATTCGACTTTATTTTTAAAGATTTGAATTAATTTCAGGAAATTTAAAGCGCTGTAAAGGATTTTAAAGAATTTAAAGAAATTTTAAATGATTTAACAGAATTTGAAGCAATTTCAAAAGAACTCAGAAGAGCTAAAGAATTTTCAAGAAATATTACAGGATTTAAAATATTTCAAAACAGATTTTAATTGATTTTAAGGGATTGCAACGAATTTGAAAACTTTTCAACCGATTAGAAAAAGTTACTAGGATTTTGAAAGGGTTAAAAAGTTTTTTTTTTTTGAAGGATTGAATTTCCTATTGTTTTAATAATCCTAAAAAGTTTTTTCAAACTCAAATACGAATGCCAATAATTTTCGAGATGATTCAAGTTTACCAATTGAACCAAGATGAAAAGATAAATCCCCAGAATTGGTGAAATAGGTGAAAAGAGATGAATGCAAGACGATTTGACTAAATTTTTGGTTTTCAATCAAGAAGTTGGATATAGTTGAATTCCCAACAAAATAAATGGGGAAATAGGAATTATAATGTTCTTCAGCGGGATACAGGGATCTGCCTGTAAGACCTGCTAACAGTAACACTTTTTCGAATTGCAAAAACGCTAGTAAAGAATGAATTAGTAAAAGCCAATATTCGTGGAGGTTGCTATAGGTATCATTTAAAGAGATGTAGCATTCAAAGGTATAATATTTTAGTAAACACAGTAGTGTTATTGGTATTCGAATGTGGGAGAATATATTCCTATTAGACCTTATAAGTGGTATATATTGGACTACCTGCGTACGAAACAATTGGCCGAATGGCGAGGAAATTGAAGAAAATCTTAAAGGTTGGAGGTTTTCGATTGGAGCTCCCCTGAACCGTCCGTGTAGCCAATTATTGCGGATTTATAACCGAGAACCTCATTCGACCGGCAAGCGCTCTGGCCGAGGCGCATTTTCCAAATCGGGAGAATCGCGCGATTTACATGCCTTTATATAAACTCGTATTTGACTCGTAAAACTCGCCATTTACGCCCGACTTTGCTTTCACGTGTTAGATAGTTCGAGTCTTTCAATAGCATAGACGATTGCCATCGTTTCGTTCGCTCGAATACAATGCGAAAGGACAGACTTGATTCGCGAATTTATACATCGACTTTTACTCTTTATGACTACTATCGATGAGGGACGAGACCAGAAATACCATTTTTTCGTATACACACTCGGATCCGGTTTAAGTACCAATTAAATTTCACTAATTCCAATGTTCAACAGGTTACCACATATAAATTACAACAAATAAAATTGCATAAATTTCAACAAGTACAATTTCTGCTTGAACATCTATTCAGTAAAACGAAAGCAATTCTGGCACGAGTTTACGCCGATTAATAAAAGAAATGGATCGCGAATCGTCGACCCGTCTCTGCCAGTGCAAGGCAACCACGGCTTAGTAATTTAATCAGCTAAAACTAACATCGACTCTACTTCCTTCGACCCTCTCTCTTCTTTTGTACCTAGTTACACTACCGACCGACCCCAAGATGATTTAATCTTGCTAAAACGGGCGCGCTTACCTATAGGCACTTACGAAGCCGAGTTCGCGACGCGATACAAAATAATTTGAGAAAGTAGATAACGTCTGCTATTTTAGATTGGTAACCCTGCAGAAATTTTGGTGTGGTCCTTATAAGGTTCTGGACACTGGTCACTACCCCATCAAGATTAAAAAAATATTATGGATTCACTATTTGCAATATTTGATTACTAAACTAGTTAATTTTATGAAAAAAAATTTTATTATAACAAAAGAGGTATTAATTTTATAAAAACCGGTTTTACGAAATTTTTAAAGAATTTAAAAATAATTCATATGATTTTAATGAATTTAAGGGGATTTTAAGAAATTACAAAACATTCTAGAATTTAAAAGAAATTTATTACAAGATTTCCTAAAGGATTTCAAGAGAATTTAAAGCGATTTAAATAGATTTAGACCTAATTTAAAGAATCTTACAAGAATTTTCAAAAGATTTCAAGTGATTTAAAATAATTTAACTGGATTTTAAAAGATACTAAGTGATTTTAGGGAATTTAAGAGGATTTCAATTGACTTCAAGTAATGTTCAAGAATTTTAAATCATCAAGACATCTTAAAGAATTTAAAGAGATGTTAGATAATTCGAAGAGATTTCAAGTGATTTTGGAGAATTTAAAGGTATTTCGAGAGATTTTTGAAGATTTTAAATATATCAAGATTTCCTACTGCGTTTTAATACATTTTTAAGTGGTCTTAAGGAATTTAAAGTGATACCTGAGGATTCAAGTGATTTTAAAGAATTTTTAAGGAATTTTTAAAAAATTCAAAAAAGTTTCAAGATTTGAAATATTTGAAAATTCTTTGTGATCATTTAACTCTGTTGTAATTTTTTGAAATCTCTTTAATCTCTAGGTATTAAGAATTATGAAAAAAATATAATCGGAAAATGTATGGTAGATTAATAATAATTTTCATGAAAACTTGTTAAAATTTCTTAGAAATATATCCGTATTTGTCAGCAATGTACACGTTAGTTAATTTTCCAATAAATGTGTGAAAAATTTTCGTAATTCCCTATTTTTATCCGATGTTTAGTTTTGAAGTGGGAAACTCGTCAAAAAATTGGTATTAATAAGATATTACTACTATATCGTTGCCCCATAAATTCCTAATTATATAAAAATATTTTTATTGATTATAGAAATCCCGACCAGGGCCTCCTCAGATCCCCATTTTAAATAGAGCTAAATGGGACAATCTCTGCCCGGGGAGGCACGCGATGATCACTGCTTCATCAACTCACAAATACTTTTATCTTTTTATATTTATTTAGTTCGACGCCTTCTCACTCAGCTTCGCACCATGCGCGTGTGGAGGGGGTAAGTGGCCGCGTGGTATCTGGCTCAAAGTTTCAGTGCGAAAATACTTTGGTTGCAAAACTTCCTCCGTTTACGGAATCTGATGTTGTAAAATATGCCTTTGTATGAGAATATTATAGTAGGTGCGAATGTCAAGTTGGTCTGTAAAGCGACAGGACTAAAAAAGCACCCTCGCAGACGTAAAGTCCTTATCCTGCTCGTAATCTGTCGGCGTATTTGCGTTTGCTCGAAGGTTATGATCCTTCTTAGGGTGCTATCGTCGCGTCAGGATCTCCCGGTCCTTTAAGGGTGGGGATGAGTGGTGAACACGTGGTTCCCGTACGTATACATCGGGGGTTCGCCACGTGGCGCAGATAACGGAACGGTACAGCCGCGCATTGCTGGTATTCTGGGGCTAGAATCAACCCCCCGGAAAATTAAGTGCTTGTACGGACGACGATAACGCCACTTTAGCGAGCATGCGCCACACCAAAGAAGCGCGATTTGTCCCGACAATGAGTGCGCACTCAACCGGAAGTTGCTGTACAAGTACAGTATATCACTTATCATTTTCTTTTCGTATATGAAAAATATGACAAGTGAGAAAAGTTGTGTAATCGATTTCAGATTCGTTTTTGCAAATTGTAGATTAAACTTTAATGCAATGTAAAGTTGATTCTCACCTGCTTGGTGACAGAGTCTATTAACCTGACGAAGATGTCCTGCTCTTGCCTGACACCTGCAACAAAAAGAACGGCAGAGTTTTAATGTGAAGTATTTTATTAGAGAAACCTGGTTAGGCGAGTCGAAGATTTACAGCATGTTTCAATAGCATTACTCAAATAAATTCTTTTTTTTTGTAACAGTGGAAGGGAATTTTTCGATACTTGATTTTAAGGAATAGAAATATTTGTGGATTGCTTAGTTGACATTCCTCACGTCCATGCTTTTGTCTTGCATGTACAGTAAGCTATGTAATCCCAACATAAGACTTCTAGACTCTGTTGGCCGCCAGCCGGCTGAGGTCTACCTCGTTTGTACTCTACTTACTTACCCCGCATAACGTTCATACCACGGATTATGATAGTCCACCCGAAACTAGCTCACAAATTACTTCGAGAAACCTTCGCGGCTTACCGGAAGTTACCTTTGTGGCTGCACTATCTTCCGGGTTTCATGTGGAAGCTTATATATTATATTAACTGAAGACATTTACAACTCAGAGATGAAAATTTCACAGAATACAAATTAAGATCGCATACCTATCAAGTAACCTTTATTTATTATTTATTTATTTTCGAATAATATGGTAAAAATGTCGTTTTTATTCAGCCTGAAGAAGGTATAAAGAGTCCTTTTTCAGTGATAAATCTACTGTATTCCCTTCTGTAATTTATTGAACTGTTTCAAGCGGGAGTTAGAAAGACAACGAGAGAAGGCGAAAAAGAAGGAGGAAGAGAAGCCCGAGATTGTAAAAAGAAGTAAGGCCCAATATGGAGGGACTTTGAAGCTCGCGAGGACTACTGTTGGATGGAATCGCTCCTTATTTATTATTTAATTATAGATTTATTACCTAGTCGGCAGATCGGAGATGTGGTGACGTGAACACCTGTACATCAATGTAAGAGAGCAAACTCTTCAACATCTGCAATTTGTCTTGAGAATACAGAGAGTCCGAACTTTGTTTTTGTACGAAATTTTTTTACAAGTTTAGATAGCACAGAAAAATCTCCAATGAAATTCTCTTGAAGTAACTATAATTCTAGTTTAGGAAAAGCAAGTACAATTTTATTTGACCCGATATTTTATTGATTCCAATTTATTTTATTGACTCAACTTGTACCTTTTTTAAAGCAAGTACGCATTGGGACTTTTGGCTGAAGAAATTGATGAAAATATGTCCAAAAGAAGAGGCAAAGAGACCCAGTCGCGGTTCCAAAGATGTGCATCAGTTTTTCTTACTTTTGCAACAGTTAGTTATTTCTTGTTCGCGATGTTGGCAACACGTTTTAGTGTCCGTAGATGGAAGGACGGCCCTTCAGAAAGTCCAGCGACAAAAATCTCGCATTGATCGATCGGAACTCAACCGAATGGACAAAAAGATTCACACGGGAGAGAGAAAGAGGGAAAGAAGGAACCTACTAAGAAAGCCCAGTGGATTATATGATCCATGTGGGAAGAAAACATATATGGCACTTGGCTCACAAAAACAGAGCCACTTGTTTCAAAATCATGACATTCTTGTGTTTTAACCGTAATGAAAATTCAAACGGGTGTACTAGCACTTGTTTACGCTTTCACGAGGAAAGTCCGATTCATGTAATATGGGATAATAAAATTATTTGCACCAAACTACCATATATATAGGGTAAAACAACTACCAGTGACATTAAATAAAGTATTGAAGTATGAAATTTATTTACTCACCATTCGCATAAAGAAGCTGTAAACGATATTGAATTCCATTGTTGGTTTTCTGGCCTTCGGATTCCTGCAATTTGAAAAACGAATAGAATTTTAAGATGCGATTTTAAAAAATGATCAAGTCATTTTAGATAAAATACGAAATGAATAACTGCTTTTTACGATTTTGTACAATGGACGTTTTCGTGCAGTGTTATCATTGATCACGACATACATTAGGTCGCAGGTAACCATCTTGCTTGACTAGAGATTCCTCTTTGTTTAATTAAAAGCAACGAGAAATACAGTACTCGCTTTCTCTCTCTTTCTCTCTTTCCTATCTCACACTAATTATTAATTTCTTGATGCGCCCATAAGAGCACTGCTATTACGCATCGCGTGGCTGCTGATGCATAATTATCTTGCCCTTTTGACGAGTCATGCGTGCATCGCACCATCTGCTGTTGTCAGTAATGCATTTTTAACAATCTACCTCGGTAACCAAAGCCCTCAACTTTTTTCGAGAATTCATCGATATTTTCCACATTTCACTGAGAGGCACGAAGCTAAATAGAGGGCATGAAATCAGGCTCGTCACACTTTATTTAATGGATATTGGTTTCATAATCATGTCTCCATTTGTTTCTCTTAGTATTCCTTATTCTTAGCAATTGGGAAATGCTGTAAATTTAGCGTTAGTCGGTTTCCTCCCTTTAAAAATTAGATATTTTTTGCAATGTGGGGAAGCAGTAAAAAACACTGCTGTTCTTGTGGTTTTTATGTAAATTTTTGCAAAATTAAAAGGAATTAAAAAGAATTTTAAAGATGTCACAAGATTTTTTAAACAAAAAAGATGGATTTAATCAAATTCTTCAAAATTTAAGGTCAATTAAAAATAATTCTAAGTGAATTGAAGAAAATTAAAGTAAATTCAAAGAGAAATTTAACAGAATTTTTCGCGAATTCAGAAGAATTCATAATGAATTCAAGACAATTTTATACGAACATGAATCTAAAGAATGTAAACGATTTTAAAATATTTCTTTAACAATTAACAAGATTTAAAGATATTCTGAATGATTTTAAAGAATTTTAGATATTACAGAAGATTTAAAAAGGAATTTTAAGAAGTTAACAATTTAACATTTTTTTTAATTTGAGGGATTTCAAGAGGAAGCTTTGTAGTCGTTCCATTTTCCAATTTAAAAAAAATGCTTTAATTATAATTTCTTCAATTAATTAAATTAATAAATGTCTAATACAACATTCTAATTAATTGTCCGGATGTATGAATGCATATATATGTATGTATGTTGTCGTTTTTTATTATCACTATAACTTTAAGACAGTTCTAGATAAATTAATGAAATTTTCAGGGTTTATTTGCACAACCAATATCTCAAAACGTGCCAAGGGATTTTTGAAAATATTGAATTAAAAAATGTTTACGTCCATTTACCATATAACTTTTGTAAAATTGATTTTTCGACTATAAAAAGTCCTCAAATAACCAAATTCACAGTTTATATAATTAAATATTAAGAAAGTTATGGCTATATTTATAATTTAGAACAATTTCGTTTTTATATATTTTTTTAAATAACCAAAATTCAAAGCTAATGTAAGAAAGTAAAAAGATTCTTGCATCGTAAAAAATCAACTAATCTGATATTAATAAATTTTATTTAGAAATTTGAATATCAAAGCTTTACTGAAATAACTATAAAAATTGTTATTTTAGTTTTTCGAGGTTGAATCATGCAAACTTTATTTAAAGATGATAGAAGCTTTAAATTTTTATGTTTTTCTTCGAGAAAACAGAATTATAAATATATTTTTTAATATTTAAGAAAATCGTTAATGGTTCCTTCATGAAGAAGCAAATGAATTTGCAATTTCATCATAATGAGAAAGCAAAGTGCTAAAGAAATAAGATTAATAAAACTATTCGGCAATATTTTTAAAGATTTTAATTAATTTTAGATAATTTAAAGTGCTGTAAAGGATTTTAAAGAATTTAAAGAAGTTTTACAGGATTAAAAATATTTCTAAACAGATTTTAAGTGATTTTAAATAATTTCAACGAATTAAAAAAATTTTCAAGCAATTAGAAAAAATTCTAACTAGGATTTTGAAAATTTTTGTTATGATTTCAAAAGAATTCAAAAGATTTTTTAAAATTGCAAGTATTAAACAAAACTATTTTCCGCTTTAAAAGATTGAATTTCCTATTACTTTAATAATCCGAAAAAGTTTTTTCAAACTCAAATACGAATGCCAATAATTTTCGAGATGATTCAAGTTTACCAATTGAACCAAGATGAAAAGATAAATCCCTAGAATTTGTGAAATAGGTGAAAAGAGATGAATACAAGACGACTTGACTAAATATATGGGAATCTTTCAATGTTGTGTAAATTGAAAGACAATATTACACTATTGACTAAAAATAGGGTACTTTAGGGAATAAATCTTGAAGATAGCGGACATTTGGGACTTCAGTTGAATATAGCTGCCAATAGGGCATATATTTTTACTCTTTTACTCTACTGTCCTGAAAATATTTACGAGTATGATAAACCGTAAATATAATCGGCTGTTTTCATCCTGATGAGTACGTAGGTTCAGCAGGTTCATCTTAAATAATGGAGTGACGTGGAAATATGTAAATTCCTGCTGAGAAGGGTGGGAGGTATGTGGTTGATGGAACAGTGGTAGGTAGAAGCGAGTCGCCTCTGCTCAGGGTTGATGTATGTCCGTGGTGCATGACCCTAATTAATAGGGAGGCCACGCGATGCAACTGTCCGGCGGCGTGAATTATATACGTATAAGAGCAAGAGTGAGAGGAATAGAAGAGACGAAAAGCAGAAGAAGATAGAGGGAGACGGAGATTACATCCAACACATTTACGAACGTGGTGTAAACACTAGCACGTGGTCATGTGTAATTAGTTAAGTAGGTTGACCAGTGCGTTAAATTGCACATGCCTGAGCAACCAGGTGACTATTTCGTGAAATCATGAGTGCAGAAATTTAGGAGTAATTGATTTGACCTTCTCGTCTGATGTTTCATACAGCAAGTCCTTTCGGAGATGCAAACAAACTTCACCTAAGAAAACAATCAGGTCCCCAGATTGTGTGCTCTTAACGTTATAAAACAAATAACTTGAAGTAAACCATTTTTCACATTTTTTCAACATTTCGAGTTAAGGAGCATTCTAGCTCTTCTTTACGGAACTTGAGCTGGTTTTTCATGAATTCTTCCCTGTCGAATTAAGCTACGATTTATGGCATCGAGATTTATTACTCGGTTTTTCCCTCGTTATACTTCCGAGATGGGTTATAGGTTGCGAATCACATTCAGGGAGTCTACTTGATATTGGATATATAGAAAAGGTTGTAACTATTACATATTAAGATGTCAGATTTTCCGGGAATTATGTATGTGAGAAAAACTAGAAATAATGATAGAAGCAAAAGGGGATTATCCGAATTTAATATGACATAAATTGGATCTTTGCTCTTCATGTAGCGGTGGTCAATTACAAGTCCGTGTTCATTTGTCAGTCTGTCGGTACCACATATGCAACGATCTCTCTTGTGTAACAACCGTGCTGTTCCGAGTCATGAACTGTTTCTCCTTAAAGAGCCACACTAATTGACCAAAACAGAGTGCAGTTCTGCAAACCGGATCATTGACAATCGGATTCCGGTTTAGAGAATTTCATCGAAAAACGAAGAGATTGTCGCAAGATGATATGTTGTGGAAATCCTAGAAACGCTGAAGAAATTTCAATGAAAACTTCGTCGCACTCAAAGGCAATTTTTGTAACATAAAAAAGGGAACAATGGAAAAGACTCATTGATACAGATATTGCGTTTCCATTCGCCTCTCGCACAACCAATGGATTTTCGCTCGTCCAGCTAATCGTTAGAATAGCTTACATGTGAAATCCATGCACCAAAGAGTTATACATATATGTAGTTGCGCGCGCGTATATATAAGCGGAGCCGTTTAATATTTGACGTCATAGTCCGATTCAAATGGCAATTATTGAGATAAGCTTAGGCTGTGTATTATCCACCGGCGACATTATCAAGGACATTCAAATTCTTTGCGTGAGACAAATGTCATTGTTGAAATGTGAAATTAATTATGGGTTCTTGCAAATATAGGAGAATGATATATATAATAAAAAATTGTGAGATATGTATATAGTCTTACCTGGTCCTTTTCTACAAATCCAATGAAGGCCGTCCTTTCGATTTCAATCGGTTGTCCCCCTCGGTCGTAGAGAGCAATAACAAAGTGGAAAAAGTTACTCTTCCTTAAATTGCTCGGAGGCTGTTTCTCGAAATGGGCTCTACCTACTCCTACCCTGCAATTCAAAAAGTAATAAATTATTAAGTTTCTGAAACGACAGGAATTTCTGAACAATTATGAAGTTTGAATTTGAAGTGTTTATTCTTTGTAGCGGCTAGTGAAGTGCAAAGATGGTACAGAACGGTTTTGTAGGGCGAACTTGAAACCGATTTGTCTTTTGAATGCAGTAAGGAGTAAGACTGTCCAGGTCGTGGGAGAGAAAGACAAACGAGGCCGGCCACGGGGTAGTGCGCAGGTGGCTCTGACGCCTTAAAATCCCATTAAGGTCTCATGTGCCGAGATTAGGCCGCCGGACTCCAGTGCCATCTTTGAGTAATGGCACGGAAAGTCCCCCTTTTCGAATGCGTCGCGTGATTTAGTCCGTCGTTCTATATGCTCACACATTTGTAACGTCAATAGAAAAAAAGGATTTCCAATCAGAAATAGGAGTTCATTATATAATCTAATAAGATAGTAGATCCCAGAGTCGAAATTTAAGCCCCACTTTGAACCTATAGTTCCTTATTATAGAATTTGCTTTGACGCTATTTAAACCTATAGTCCCTACTATATAGAGCTCTAACTCCTACATCATGAAATATTAGAGCCTCCTTTGAATCCATTTCAATCTACAGGCCTACTTTGAATCTTTTGAACGTACGGTCATCCAATTCTAGAACCTACTTTGATGCTCTAAAAGCTCTCTCGTTTAATGCTGACCCTACTTTGAATCTTTATAGAGCAAAAAGTTATTAGGTAGGAGTTACAGGTTCAAAGTAGGGCTTAAATTTCGACTAATTCAAATGGTGCGAAGTTGTTTACTATAAATTAGTAAAAAGTTAGTAATCCCTTTAGTAAAAAGGGTAAACTAAATGAATTGGTAATTCCTTATTAAATGAATTAGTAACATTATTCAATAAAGTATTGTAGAGAAATTTTAGATCCCTTAAAATTTTGCAAATCTTTTAAAAGTCATGAAAATCTTGTTAAATCGCTTAAAATTCCGCGAGGAACTTTAAAATCATCTAAATTTCGTTAAAATCTCTTTAAAATTTATCAAAATCTTTTCAGTCATAAGAATATTTTCTAAATCTCATTAAATGTCTTAAAATTATTATAGAAATAAATTTAAATTCCATGAAAAAATGTTTAGATCTCTTAAAATTATGCAAAGTCTTTTTTTTAAAGTCATACAAGTCTTTAAAATCGTTTAAAATTCCACGAGAAAGGATAAAGTCACCTAAAGTTCGTTAAAATCTCTTTAAAATTTGTCAAAATCTCTGAAATTCCAAAAGATCTCATACAATTTTTTTAAATTACTAGAAACTCCTTAAAATTCCATGAAAAAATTTTTAGACGTAGTAAAATTTCGCAAATCTTTTAAAAGTCATGAAAATCTTTTTAAATCGCTTCCAATTCCGCGAGGAACTTTAAAATCATCTGAAATTCGTTAAAATCCCCTAAAAATATGTCAAAATCTCTCAAATAATTCCTAAAAATCTCATGAAACTTCTAAAAATTACAAATACCCTTTAAAAGTCGATAAAAAAGTTTTTAGATCTCTTAAAATTTCGCAAAATCTTTTAACATTCATAACAAGCTTTGTAAATCTTATGAAATTGCTTAAAATTACTAGAAATCCATTAAAATCCCATCAAAAAATGTTTAGATCTCTTAAAATTTCGCAACATCGTTTTAAAGTCATAAGAGTTTTTATATAAATGGCTTGAAATTCCGTGAGAAACTTTAGAATCACCTAAAGTTTGGTAAAATCCCTTAAAAATTTGTCAAAATCTCTAAAAGTCTTAAAAAACTCGAGAAATTTTTCTAAATTCCCCGATAATTTTGTTAATTCTCTTAAACCCCTGAAAATTTCTTAAAATTACTCAAAACTCCTTTAAATTCCTAGAAAAAATAGTTAACTAATTATAATTCTTAAAAAGCTTAACAAAAATCCCTAAGAAACTTCAAAATTCGCCAAATCCATTAAAATCACATAGAATAACTGAAAATTCTTTATAATACGACAAAATCCTTGAAAATCATCTAAAATCTGTTAAATAAAATATAAAAGCTAAATAATATGACAAAAACTATGAACAATTCAATTAGAAGTGAAACTACTAAATAGATTAGTAAGTTATTCTTACAAATTCATTTTGGTGACTTACTATTTCATTTAGTATAATAAAGTGAAGAAATGACTAATTAAATAGTTAAATGTAATATGCTACTAATTTATTAGTTAGTTGCATTCTGACTAATTCGGATTGAGAGAGTGCAATGCGGAGGCACGATGGATGAGGAAATGTTGGGAACAGCTTCTGCTATTTCGAAAGGAATTCGTAAAAATACCCAAATTCTCTGGAGACCTGCCATCTCTCATCTTGGAAACTAAGGGTGCGACTGCTTGGTTGCAGTCAAAGTGCAGGCAAGAAAAGCGAGATGCGGCGACAGAAAGTGTGAGAGTGCATACCGAAGAACAATTTGGCAACAATTTTTCAAACTGTCAAAATAGTTACCGCTGCAGTCCCACGAGGGCACTTTAGTCATTCCGCTGTCCCTTCTTCGAAAATATACACCAACGTGACTATCTTTATCCTTTTCTTAATAAATTTGTAATCCTTTGTAGCTTTGTATAAAAATCAAAACAATTGGCATGGAATTTTCACGGTTAAAATGTAAAAAAATGTAATATTATGTCCACTGACATCAATTTTTCAGAATGTTATATTGATGGCACAAATATATCGTCTGTGGATTGAACGAGAGTGAAACGAGCATTGAAAAGCATATAAACTGCGTAGTGTATATATATATAGCATATACCAAATGGTTTGTAAAATTTAATGCGGAATACGAGGCACGTTTCAAACGATCGAATGTAACGAGGGACAACGAGACGTGCTTTTTCGTGGATCCGGTTGCCGGGTTCAGGAGAGCTGATTTTGTCGCCTTTTTCCCGCAATTAAGTCAACCACCTGAATATTTAACACTGAGCTAACGTGCACACCCCCTGTTAACGCTTTTCAACACTTCTTACTCTTTCGGGTCTTTAAATGGTATCTTATTAAAAGAACAATAAGATTTATCGTTGTTAATTTAATTTAAAAATATTTTAGAAACTTTTTACTTTAAATTTATAGAGACTAGAGACGAACGAATGTTATTTACAGGCAGATGTTTCTGAAATCCGCTTATCTTGAAACCGTGATTCAAATCGACTTTAATCGCTTCAGATTGGCCTCTACTCATGGGTAATGGTTGATCATAAAAATTCATCTATTGGGCGAAAACTGTATAGTATTATCGGTGTCCGCGATCGAGCGACTGACCGGCGATAAAACTATCGTTTCGAAGGGTGGGTGAATTCTCGATGGCGGAAAACTGAATCGAGTGCCACGAAAATGAATAGCGGCAGTTTTGCAGCACATTTGCGAAATAAATGATGGTATCGGCGGTGCGTTTGTCACGCCAGGTGGGGGGGGGGGTTCACCGAATTGGGAGGCCAGGGGGTCTCACACGAGAATCATGGAAGAGGAACGAGGAAAGGACGAGGGCTCTGATGGGGCCAGATGGGGATGAGGTGATATACTGCCTGTGTCGATAATTATCGGTGGCTGATTAACCGACCGCCGGTTCGCGCCCCATAACTCTCAACGTCCGATTATTTTGTCCCGTTCGCCATGCACCAGTTCCTATAACGTGTGGCCTGGGCATAGACATGATCACCGTCGCATTAAGTCATGTTGTTATAGCTCTGTTTACACAGACGACAATTAATACCAATAATGGAAACTTCTTTATTTCCGTTCTAAAGTTATATTTAAACATGGATAAGATATCGAATTACAAGTTTTAAAAAAGTAATGCTAATATCTCCATAAGCGCATTATATGCTTTTCAGTGGAAATTTTCTGAAGCCTAAATTAATCTACTTTATAGAATTTTTAGAACACTTTTTCAGGCCTCACAAGAGTACTAGATATATACATTAATAAAAATTAAATAGTTTTTTTGCAATGTAAGCTAACTTTACAATTACTAAGAATAATCCCAAAATATCCTAAAACTGGGCATCTTTACAATTAAAAAGTGGATTTTCAATTAAATATTTTAATTTTTCAAATGACTTATAAAGATAATTCTAAAGATATCACAAGATTTTGTAAACGATTTTAAAAGAACTCAGAAGTTAGGTTAAGAATTTTCAAGAAATTTTACCGGATTTAAAATATGTCAACATAGATTTTAAGTGATTTTATGTAATTTCAACGAATTTTAAAACTTTTCAAGTGATTGAAAAAAATTACTAGGGACTTTGAAAGGTTTTTATAATGATTTAAAAAGAATTCAAAAGATTTAGAAGATTGAATTTCCTATTAGTTTAAAAATCCGCAAAAAAGTGTTTTCAAACCGGAAAAGGACGATGAATTATCATATAATACTAATGTCAATAATTTTCCAGATGATTCAACTTTACCAATTGATTCCTATAGTAATATTTCATTATTACCAATTTTATATTGGTATTCCCATAACTTAAAATAATGTAATAAAACTAAAATATTGTTGATAATGAAACACGGCATT
>JAUESI010000029.1:12911383-12929971 GCA_032275145.1 Synergus laeviventris
GATTTGAAATGATTTAGGGGAATATAAAAGGATTTCATGAGATTTCAAAAGCGATTGTTTGGAATTTAAAGGGATATCAAGAGATTTTACAAGATTTAAAAAATATGAAGATTTCCTAAAGGATTTCATGAGAATTTAAAGCGATTTAAATATAGATTTGATGTGATTTTAATTAATTTAAAGTGATTTTAATAAACTTCAAGTGATGTTACTGAATTTTAAAACAATTTCAAAAGAATTGGAATGAAATTCAAAAGAGTTTCAAAATTTTGAAGTAATTTGAAAACAAAAAATGTTTTTGAATTCCTTAAAATCGGTTAAATCTCTAGTTGTTAAAAACTGTGAAAAAAAATATAATGAAAACCTGTTTAAAGTTCCTACAAAATATAATAATAGAATCATCTTTTATCTTTCCATAAAAAAGATGCGAGTGTGGAAAATTTTCTGAATGCCCTATTTTTATCCGATGTTTAGTTTTGACATGGGAAATTCTTCAAAGCATTAATGAGATCTGACTAATTATGTAAAAATATTTTTATTGAAAATAGAAATCCTGTCCATCAGGACCTCGTGAGAATCCTATCTTAAATGGGGCTAAATGGGGCAATTTCTGCACGGGTATTAAATAATTTAATTGAAATTGGTATGAGAAGCAAATGAGTATTGACTTAATGTATAAGATTATAACGTTCCATTTTTTTGGGGGTGAAATAGTCTTTTCTGAGTGTTCTTGGAATTCTTGGAATCAAAAGTCATGTGTACCTTGTTACAGCTCTCAAGGGTGCTCTATCGCGACATTTCGCCATACCTCGCACCCTTCGACCTCGAATCATCCCATCTACTTTTCTCAGGGCAATTTTTCGACCTGGATGCATCGTTACACTTCGGATAACTGGTCGATTCACTCGTATCCACTTCCAAAACGATTGGTTAACGAGTAGAATCGCAGACAAATCCAACCCTCAGAGAATTACTGATCGGATCTGACTTCTTTTTTATGCTAAGAAAAGATAAGATTAGGTAAAATATAGAAGAAGGAAATCTATATTGCTCACGTGATTATTAGAGTATCGAGATATTTTAATACAGTTTAGACACTTTATACTGTTTTATCCGATCCTTATCTGATATTTAATTTTGATTTCAAAACCTAGTCGGTTTTACTCATTTTAAAATTGGAAAATAAATAAACAGAATCAATTTATAGTAAAGTATATATGTATAATGATCCTATTCGCTCTTAACCGGTATAGTAACCGGAAAAAGTTTTGAATTCAAATCAATCCTATAGGCACATTCAAAATGAATCCGAAGTATATCCGAATCAGTCCTAATGATTCCGAACAGTTCGGATAAAGTCGGATTTATTCAGACTAATTTAAAGTTTGGATTGATTTAAAATGGGCCTGAGGCTGAGGAATACATTTCAATCAGCAGCTTTTGCTAGGGATATCACGAAGAAATTTTTTATTTACAATGCTATATTTGAAGCTATATTTTCAGAAAATATATACACTGCTGATTAACATGATTAACAATGCCAGATTCCGCACTGCTGATTCTCGCTTGTAGCATTATAACCAATATGCATAACACTAAATTATATTAAATTACGGTATTTAATGAATCTCCCATTTCATGTTGTAATGCAGATAATTACTTTTCATTTACGCATTTGCGTTTCATTAAGCATTTATGTTTTATTCAAGGAAAGCAAATTGCTATGTTGAAAATAAGTACTTTTAGAAATAATGGTCATTCTTTCTGTGCAGAAATTTTCCCATTTAACCCTCTTTAAAATGGGGTTCTGTCGAGGCCCTGGTTAGAATTTCCATTTAAAATAAAAATATTTTTATATAATTAGGCATTTATGGGGCAACGATATAGTAGCAATATCTCATTATAATACTAATCAAACGTTGGTATTTCCATCTTAAAATAATGTAATAAAACTGTCTAGGACTCTATCAGGACCCATAAAAATGTCTACACGGTTTCTTCCTTATTTGTTTAATTTCAAATATATAACAGTCAATCTTATTGACTCTAGCGACAAGAAATGCTTTATGACTTAATTTCGGTAATGTTATTAAGACACGTGTCAGGCGAATCGGAATAATCTATAATTACTAGTGTAATATTTCAACATCGCTCACCCTGTTCACAGCTCCTTGGTTCTTGGTGCGAAAATGTCCGAGCAATATTAGCTTCAGCGGGATGTGTGTATTTCTCACATTAACTTGTTTACAAAGGGTAGGTGAGGGTAGGTTCCGGCCGCGAGCGCGACACATTGCGTGCAATATCCTCTGTTTACATCACAACTTGCTTAATTTGGGCGCTAGATGCCCAATGTTTTCTCTATAAATCCAAAATCCGAGTTATCGTGTAGACTGAATTAAATAAATATAACATATAGCAGGACTCCTGTTTGCTAAGATCATTAAACGCCTTTCAATTTCATTGAACGTTATACTTTATTCTGGGAAATCAGTTACACCTGCGACTGAAATTTCAGTGATAACACATCCAAAAATATATAACTTTACCCGTGCAGAAATTTGGATGCACACGCTTTTAATGATAAATACCCTGCTATAAAGAATAAAAAATATTCATGGATTATTTATTTGTAATATTTGATTACTTAACTAGTTAATTTTCAGAAATCGAAAATATATTCTGGCAATCTCGAAATCTGAAGCCACAATCTTTTTTCAGACATTGGTTGGATTTTTCTATTTGCTGCGTCTATATTTTTACTTGAAACTCGAGATCAGAGCTGCCAACTAATTGTAATGAATTTAAAGCGATTTCAAACGATTTCAAGGGGTTTTAAAGAGTTTTTAAAGAATTTCAAAAGACTTCAGGAGAGTTTCAAGATTCTAAAGGAATAAAAAATGTTGTTAAATAATTTAAAGGATTTTAAATATTCAAGAATTTTTAAGGATTTTCAAAAAATTTGCTTTGATAAAGTGATTCGAATAATTTCAAGAATTAGAGGATTTCAAAGATATCAATATTTTCTAAAGGATCTCAAGAGATTTCAAATGATTTTAAAGAATTTTAAAATAGTTTCAGAAGAATTCAGACGAGTTTCATATAATTGAAAAATTTTGTAAAGTATTTTGAAGGATTTTAAATGATATTAAAGAATTCTAATAGATTTTAAGAGAACTCCAGTGAATTTTCAACAGCTTTCACAAGATTTAATAAAATTCAAGACAAAATTTAAAGGATTTCAGGAGATTTTTGGTAACTTGAAGAGATTTCAAGAGATTTTAAGTGTTTTTAAGGAGTTTTTAAAGAATCTCAAAAGACTTCAGGGCAGTTTCAAGATATTAAAGTAATAACAAAATTTTTTAAATGCTTTCAAGGATTTTCAAAAAATTTGCTTTGAAGTAATTCTAGGCAATTAAAAATAATTTCAAGAAAATTTACAGGATTTCAAAGATATCAATATTTTCTAAAGGATTTCAAGAGATTTTTAAATGGTTTTTAGGATTTTAGTATTTTGAAGGATTTTAAATGATATTAAAAAATTCTAATAGATTTTAAGAGACCTCAGATGAATTTTCAAAAGCTTTCACAAGATTTAAAAAATTTCAAGATAATTTCAAAACAAATAATATTTCTAGATTCTTTAAAATCTGTTAAATCTCTTTAATTTCATTTAAATATTTAGAGATAAATTCAAATGTTTTTAAATTTCTTTTGAGTCTTCAGAAAATCTTTTAAAATCTGTTCAAGGGATTTTTAATTATACTAAAAAATTCCAAAGGATTTTAAAAGAATACCAAAAAATTTAAGGATTAGCAAGAAATTTCAAAGATTTCAAATGATTTTAAAGTATTCCAAAAAACTTTGTAATTTGAAAACAAAAAATTTTGTAAATTCCCTATTTTTACTTGATGTTTGGGTTTGACTTGAAAAACTCTTCAAAATGCCCTGTCTCATTATCAACAATATCTCAGTCTTATTACATTATTTTAAGGTGGGAATACCAATGTAAGATTGATATTAATGAGATATTACTGCTATATCGTTACCCCATAAATGCGTAATATATATTATATAAAAATATTTTTACTAAAAATAGAAACCCTATTTAAATAGGACTAATTAAATGGTGCAATTTCTCCACGGGTAGAATTGAAAAGAAATTCATGTATGTAAAAATGATTAACTGGCACGAAGTTATCGTGGCGTAGTAAGTGGTGGCGAAACGACACAATCTCGCCTCGGATACGATTATATACTCGTAGGAATGAGGTTGAAAAAGAAATGGCGAGACGGAATTACGTGGTCAGTGGTTGGTCAGTGGATAGAGGTAATTCCGTCACGCCGTAAAGGTTGCTTTTTATTGTCTCTGGACCTGTACAGCTATCAACTCCTACCAAACAGTAGAATCACACATTCTTGCATTCTCTCTCCCTTTCTTTCATTTTTGTCTCCCTCCCTCTCTCGTGTACACGATGTCTTCTTTGCTTGTGTCATACTCGCGTAGTTTGATTGTCCAGGTTTTATTATCACTTGGGGTCTACAATTCCTCTTTCTCTTGTTCTCTTCATTGGTCACGGAGTTGCAGTAACACTATAAATATACTGTAATGTCTTACAGGATTAAATGTTCACCTGAATCTTCTACGACACGAGTAAACAGGATTTAATTGATAAGTTAACGCCAGCTTGTGCCTTTCCTTATGAACGTCAGCTTCAATATTTTTAGAGGGTGAAAAAAAAAGCCTCGAGAGGATAGAAAAGTTAGTATTTTCGTTTCCTGATTTAATTTGTGGATTCCGAGGGGGCAGCAAAATAACGAAACGTTAAATTTGCAGAATGTCCAAATCGAATTAGTGGGCATGGTTTAGTTTGGTGAAGTCGTGAAATAGTCGGATGCATTTTTACGGACGTATTAATACACAGCCGGAAATGTACTATGATCGGGTTTGTAATGCAGCCCTTGGGGCCAATATGATACATTTGCTTTGCATACAGGATGTGGAGAGGAGGATGAGGATCAGGGCGATTGTATGGTAGAATGGTAAAGAGGGCGCGTGAACGAGAAAGATACGGAAGCGTGGGAGAGGGATGGAGATGTATAGATACAAGTTCGCGTGACTGCATTTCATAACAAGCTACAAATACACCAAAAGCACCATTCGTGTCGAGAAATCGGCTCCTGTTTATCTACATAGCTATAGTGATGAGGCGATATTCTACCAATTATAATATATCTGTTTGTCATCTATATTTATATACAGCAATGATATACAGTATTAACATCTCAATCGATTCAATTTTACATTGGTATTTAGACCTTAAAGAAAATAGCTGAATTTACCATTTAAAATTGTAACTTTTGCAACGAAAATACAATTTTATATATAGTAAAACTTACTAAATTCCAGGAAAAATACTTTCAGCCATTTTATTTTCTCCGTGTGTTATTGTTATATTTAATATATAATATAATTATATCATATATAATAATAATTAATATAAACAACTGGCGCCCAATTGGATTAATTGGGTATAGGCACAACTCACCGATACAAGCTAGACCGGAGCCCAATCTGGGAGTAATAGGGGTGCCCAATTGTTGCCTGATTGGAAGCTGGGCAACCCGACTGGAACCCAACTTGGCCCCAGTCGACTTTTCCACACGGGTTGTGAAATACTTGCATAGAAATCAGTTGAAATCAATTAAAATCTCTTGAAGTCATTTAATTCTTCTGAAATGTCTGGACCTGAAAACACTTGAAAATCTTAAAATTATTTAGAATCCGTTAAAATCATTTGAAAATATGTAAAGTCATTTATAGTAATTTAAAATCCTTTGAAATTCCTTTAAAAATATATGGATTGTTTAAAATCAGTTAAATACTTTTAAAATTTGTAAAATCGCTCAAGATAACTTAAAAACATTTGCAAGGACAAATCATTGGCATTATTTTTAATCTTTTACAATTTCACAAATAACTAAAAAATTACTTACATTCCATTAAAATTCTTTGAAATTCCTTAAGATTTTTTAGAGTCACTTACAATTCTTAAAAACCACTAAACCTCTGCAAAACCACTCAAAATTACTTAAAATCTTTTAAAATACCTTAGAAATAATTTAAAGTTCTTTGAAAATACAAAGAGCTTCAAAATCACTTAAAACCACTTTAAATCACTAAAAAAACAGTTGTTTTCAATTTCTGCACTTTCTACACTTTAAAAAAAATCATTTTTAATCATTTTCATTACAAAAAATTATTAATTTCTATTCAAATTTGCACATTTTAATTATAATTTTAAAATTAGAAATACTGGAGAAAATTAAATAGTAAAATAATAAAATATTTCAAATAATTGGCCTATTTTCTAGACCAAGGACCTTCTGGATTTCTTGCCAGTTTTCCAGACTAGGTCCATCACGAGATCCCCATTACAATTTCTGCATGGAGCATCACACTATAATTGAGATTCTAATTCTATTTTTCTATGGAAAAATTATTCATTTCTGAGTCAGAGTCCAGCTGAAGCTTAATTGAACGAAAAGCGTGTTTTCAAACAAACAGAACAACTCCATAATCGCTGGTAATTGCTCAGTGAATATTTTTCGCCAGGTGCCCACAATCTCGATGCACTTTCGATGGAGTGTCGATGTTAGGGTCACAATTTTGCCGAGCGATGATCGAGGACAATGGTACTTGTTACGAAGGCAACGAGATGTCACCGAACATGAATTAGCGTCGTGGTCGAGAGAGTTGGAGAACGAGCGAGAGCAAGTGGGGGAGAAAAATGATCGAAAGGGTTTGACAGCAAGGGAGGAAGATGAAACAAAGAAAAAGAGGAGCGATTCTTCTTGTGCAATTGGTACAGATGCGTGGACCAAGCCAAATGGTACGTGCCCTTCGTTCTCCGACTTATAGGATTCAGAATTTATGAACTGTCGAACTGGCATCATAATTCGTTGAGTATACACGGAACATGTGATTCATCCTTCAAGTCCGGAGGCAGAGGGAAACCCCCTGAAGTAACCTGAGACGAGTTTACGAGGGATTTGCGTCCGAATATGACGAGCCCCTTTCGCATCTGCGGTCCGCGAGGTTACATTCTCTAATTATCAGGAAGCAGGATTAGCTCCCCATATTCTCCAGAACTCCGAAGGTTCGAACGTCAGATATATCATCATCATCATGATAATTTTCGGTCCTATTTTTCTCTTTATATGATAAAGAAGAATCAAAGAATTAATGCAGATGCAATACTTGTTTATGTGATGATATGGTGAAGATCTAAATTTTGATTTTGGATATCTTCGAAGGTGAATGAACACATGGTTGATGGTTACGGCTGGTGCGTTTCTACACCCTCTATTTGGATTATGGACTCGGTAGGATGCTGGTGTCTATAAACAGAAAGGGAGAAGAGGTTTGAAACTGAGAGAGATGAAGAAATATGGGCAAAAGGGAGAGGCTGTTGAATGGTGGAAGTACCAGGTCCTCGTGACCGCTATGACAGATTGAAAGAGAGGCTGGGTCCTTTTGGTGACCAACGAGGCGTCTCGATACTTCGTACCCCCGCCCTTATTCCACTAACAAAAGACGCAACCCCATTCTTTTGACGTGCTACGTGGTTCCTATCCTCATATATCGTATCGGTGACACTGATTGAGTTTAGGTTGACCTCTTCAGAATATATAAGCAAGGTGCTGTTACAATTATTCCACTACAATTGAGAAAAAAATTGGAACATATGTGTTAGAACTTAGAAGATTCGAAACTGAATATCGAGCATTGAATTCTCGAGTAATTCAATGCTGTGCTGATAAGTCGTTCAGATGCTGATAGTAATTTTTCGTCTTTTGCTTCAAGTAACAATGGAACTGGAAATTGCAGTAGAAGGTGTGAAACGACCTATCAACGGTCTAAGGATACTTGACGAGATAACGGGTGGCTCGTTGAACATAACGAAAAGTAGTGGATACACAATGTCCCTTCGAGGCATTAAGAAGGCGTAAGGTAGCTGTTGAGCAGATACGACAGAGGGTCGTTCAGATACGAATGACAATACAACGAAGCCAAAACGCACTTTAGAGACAGCCAAACTGCCTTGCCTTATTGAAACATCATGGATACCCGCAACAAGAATATAATTCTGAAATATCCTATAAAATATGTTTATTTCTTTCCGTAATATTGAGAGAGCAAAATAAAATTACACTTTTTTAGTTTCAAGTATCTATCTATTTAATTAACCATCTGATCGAATTTTATAGCGTGATCTGTTGTGTACAAAACGGTGATAGTAGCTAAAGCTATAAAAGCAAGAGAATCAAGCCACTCGTTTCAATTGTAAACAGATGTGGCAAGGCACGTATCGCGAGTTTCAACCCCAACATAAAATCTACCCCTCTTTGGGGCTATCGCTCAAACTCATACTCGATAGATACCACATCCACTCTCCTCGAAAGCATCATCCAAAAAGGAGGGGTGAGATCGTCAGATTTTAGGCCATATAGTAGATCGGGACAAGTGCACAATTCTACATCGTCTCTCCATTATCTAGACTTCTGCCTGGGTCTGTATCTATTTCGCCCGCACTTTTCAGAACTAACTTCGTGGGGCAACGAGCCGTGAAGACCCCATCATATGCGCATCTCCGATTACTCAGGATATCATTCACGCATTCAAAGTATTTGTGGCAGGATTGAGTGCTACTTATACAACCTTCCACATTGTTCTTTTACAACTGCAACTTTTTGTCACGCACTTACCTACCTTTTTATGTTAAATCCGAATCTGTCTTCAGAATTTCCGTATCGTGTCAGGTTTACGAGATATAACGCACTTTAAACATCCATGCAGAAATTGCCCCATTTAGCCCCAGTTAACATAGGGTTATGAAGAGGAATTGCGGTCAGGATTTCTATTTTCAATTAAATTATTTTTATTTAATTAGTCACTTATGTGATAAAACTGAGATATTGTTGATTATGAACAGGGTAAAGAAGACTTTTCTAAGTCAAAACAAAACATCCGGTACAAATAAAGAATTCCCGACATTTTTCACACAATTATTTATGCAAAGATAAAAGATGGTTATCGATTTTTTAAACTCTAAAACGCCATTATAGTAACCAAAAAAAAGAAACAGTTATTGCTTTTATTTCTAGAGCATTATAAATTTGGAACATAACATAATTTTAGAAAAACGCGGAGCAATTTAGAAATACTTAAAAATACTATTATAAAAAGGAGGTAATAGTTGTATTGAAACAAATATGGGTTTATGAGATTTTTTGAAGAATTTGAAAATAATTCACGGGAGTTTAAAGATTTTAGAATAATTTAATTTCTTTTTCTGTATTTCAAAGGATTTTAAATGATATTAAAGAATTTTAAAAGATTTTAAAAAGATTTTAAAAGCGATATTAAGAAATTTAGAGGGATTTCAAGAAATTTAAAGTATTCTAGGTAATTTCCAAGAATTTTAAGAAATTTTACAAGATTTCAAAGATATTAAGATTTCCAAAGAATTTCAGGGATTTTCTAAAAAATTTCAGGTGATTTTAAAGAATTCAATGTGATTCCGAGAGGTCTAATTGATTCTAAGGAATTTAAGAGAATTTCATGTGATTTTAATTACTTTACAGCGATTTCAATAGACTTCAAGTGATGTTCAAGAATTTTAAATCATCAAGACACCTTAAAGAATTTTAAGAGATTTTAGAGAATTTGAAGGGATTTCAATTGATTTTAATAGAGCGATTTCAAGAGATTTTGCAAAATTTCCAATATATATATATATAAAAATTGCCTTCTGGATTTTAAGAGATTTTAAGTACCATTTAAAGAGATTTCAAGTGATCTTAAAGAGTTCTTACGGAATTTCAAAAAAAAATTCAAAATAGTTTCAGGATTTTCAATTATTTTTAAATATTTGTAAATATTCTAAGAGATTTTTAAAGATATTAAAAAATTTCAAAGAATTTTCAAGAAATTGCAGTTATTATTAAAATATGTATAAGGATATATTCTTGTAATCTTTTGAAATTTCTTTACACCTTTAATTGTTAAAAAATTATGAAAAAAATATAGTCAAAAGATGTAATGTAATAATAAATTTCATGAAAACCTTTTTAAAGTTCCTATATAGAAATATTAATAATTACATATTTTTTATGTATATTTTTTAATTTCCCAAGTTTGGCCTTTCTCCGCAAAGGAAAGTTTTAGTAACAATTTTGTCTAATAACTTTTTATTGAACTTTTTGTCTGAAGCAGGTTGACAATGTTCTACTTTTATATTGTTTGAAGAAGAATTAGGTTTTCAATTTTAACCAGTTTTTAAATTATATTTTAAAAATGGTTTTTTTCAATTCTAAAATTTCATCAGTAAATGAAAAAATGGTTTCTGTACCTTGGTTTTTATTTTTTGGACATTATAAAAAAAACTAATCGGAACAAACAAAATTCGTCATCAGAATAAATGTCTAAAACTTTAGCTCAATTTAAATGTATGATACCTATATATATCGGCCAAAAAACGTCTTAGGAAGAAAGATAAAAAATTCGATTCGCATTATTATTATTATTATTATTATTGCTTCTTCATAGACGAAGCTTTGAAACCATGACAAAATCCAGTTTACAAAAAAAGGTTTGTTCAATATATATTTCAAGGGGAATATATCTAATATGATGTCTTGAAAAATTGCTTACAAATGTTATGTATATTCCTTTTGTCAAGACAAATCGTTTGACCTATAAGATTAATACATTTAATTGAAAAATAAGAAAGTTATGGTTAATTGTAATTTTCAAAATTGATTTTTCGGCTATATAAATCCCGAAATAATCAAAATTCAAAGCTGATGCAGACAAGAAAGATTTCTTGTGTTGAGAAACATCGATTGACCTATAAAATGAATGCATTTAATTGAAAAGTATAAAGGAAGTTACGGTTAATTGTAATTTTAAAAATTTTCGTTTTCAGCTGTCTTTAAATTATCAAAAGTCAAAGCTCAAATAATCTAATATTAATATATTTTATTCAAAAATATGAATGATGTAAAGAGATCATTTAATGGGCACAAAAGTTTTAATATACAACTCACATCTAATTATTGTTATTATTACTCATTCAATAACAATAAAAGAAGTAAAAAAGTTTTTATTTTGCATTTCTACATTTCTGAATTTCAACACTTATACAACAGTTCCATTGTTTTTATAATTGTTTGGCCTTGAAAGATGATAATTTGTCATAATCATCGGTGGACATTGAGCTCACAGTGGGAGCAGCAGGAAGCCACCGTGGGCGGAGTTGTGGTCCCAGCAAACGGGTTTAAATTAATTGTATGAAAGCGACGATGGACCGGCTAATCCACGTGCCAGAAAAATCCCCACACCATAACTCCGGTTAAGTCTTTGTTTAACACTCGTGGAGATAATCTCCCGCCAGGGAGATCGGCCAAGCAAGAAACTGAGAAGGCAAAAAGTGACTTGAGAAGAGAGAAAAATACATGGCGGAAGAGAGTGAGAAGCAGTGCAGGACAGAAAGTAGGGGGAAGGGACAGAGAGGTCAGAGGACGTAGCCAAGTGACTTTGGAGAAGAAAATATAGTGACTTTTGCGGTCGACGAACGAATCTTCGCAACAACGAGGTAAGACGCTGTCGAAATGAATACAAATGACGCTCGGGTCACCTGCACAGTAATTGGATGATCCCCTATTCCGAGGATAATCCTTCGTTGAACGTTCTGGTGAGGACCGCCTCGTTCTTGGTTACGGGTAAACGCCCACTCTTCGACTCTTGCTCTCGGTCTAACAAATTTCGACAGCAGAAGAGAGAAAGGTGAAAATCAGAGAAACCGAAGGAAGTAAGTGAGAGGCCGGGAGTTGGTGATCCTTTGCGAGGAGTCTTCGCAGGAAGGTGGAACCCTGTCCTGAAGGAAACCATAAATCAGTAAGGATACCCGTACCTTAACAGCCAAGTAATGTCGTGTTGTGCTGACAATGAAGGCCTATGATGCACCCTAATACTTTTACGACCCTTTTTCAAATGTGAATGTGCGAATATTTCTTAGGCATAACCATCTATGAGTGAGTACACACAATCATTCTGTTTGGCGAATAACCATGGAAATAGTTTACGACCAGAACGAATTAGCCTTCAAAAATCATGTCAGAGTGTTCCTTTAGAACCGGTGGATTAAACTCCTACCGGATTTTCAGAAGATTAGTACCTCTTTACACAGTATTTCAGTTGGTGGCTAATTTTTCATCTGAAAATTCCATACAAGCTTCTTGTCAGGAGATAATCGATTTTATTAGGGAGCTATTTACTGATTACAAAACTGCTGTAATAAACATATCGTTAACTCTTTATTGTTCCCGCAGGTGGTGATAAATCTCGGAAAAGAATACTTTATCCGGTAGTTCTATAACAGACAGATCTCAAGACGATCGTTTCGACATCTCATTAACATAATTCAACGATTAAAATGTGCGGGAACTATTTATAAACAAGCTTTGCATTCTTGGTTTTTTGCTGTCGTAGTGCAAACAAATAAGAGTTGACTTAAGAGACAATTGGGAGACATTCGGTACATTGTTAGTTGCATTAATCGAGAGAATAAAGAGAGAAGGAGCAGAAAATCAAATGAGCAAAAGAGAACGGAATTCTGTCTCTGAAATCATGGCGTGGGTTGAAGTACGTGCAAGAGGTCGTGGGAGGGAAGGAGTTTTCGAGCAGGGTTTAGGAACAGATAGGGGTGAAAGTCAGCGCACAGCTCCTGTGGGGGCAACTAGCTTCCTTCGTGCTTCCACCACTATAGACGCCACTTCAGGAACTCCTGTTGCCGACTCTGCTGAAAGCTGTACAATCCCCGCAACTCCAGATACCCCTTCAAGAGTCGCGAATGTCGCTACTTTGTTCTATCGCAGGAACTGTGCGCCACCTTCCTTCGGATGTCCGTGGTTCCGAATTCACAAGGGATGTACCTTACCCTCCACGTCAGGAATGCATTTTACCATCCCCGTAGAAAAATCTGCAACTCTTATGTTCGGTAGTTCCAACATTTAACTTTGGTATTTCAAGTTTAACAGGTTCTATCTCAATAAAGCTGCACATGTTTACCTCTTCCTTGAAACTTCTCTTTGCTCTCAGTGCCAGAGGTGTCAGGGGTCTTGAACTTTATTAATCTCCTTATCAAAAGAAGCTAGCACCATACTGAACTATTCTAGTTGAACTTCGCGATTTGAGAGTTTCGCGTAGTTTCTGAATATCTCGAGGGCGCAGTGGCCAGCTAGTGTGAGGTTTGCGAGTCCAGAAGGAGTCGTCCATATCTCTGGCAAACTATCCTTCGATGCATGTTCAACCAACTTCACAAGGAAATACTGATACTCTACTCTCTAAATCTGAATTAGTAGAAAACTACTAATTATAGCGCCTATTCGTTTGCTGTTAATTAGTAAAAAGCTACTAAGCATATATATATATACTAAATAAATTGGTAAATTTATTCCCGGTTACCAGTATAAACGGTAATTTAAAATCAATTTGAAAACAGATAGTACAATGATAATAGAAGTTTATTTAAACCTAATACGTCTCGAAGATATTCAATTTTTCTGAAAATACATACAAACTTTCTTCAATGACGCTTGTATTGTTCATATACAAATATTATTAATCTAACAATATGAACTTAGGGTATGAATTGATAAAAAATTAAACTTTTAAAACTCAAAAATAACTAGAAAGAATTTAAAAAATTAATAATTCATGTTTCCCTAGCAATTTATTGCTACAGAATTTATTTAGTAACATACATTTTTCCATTTCATTTAGTATAGAATGTGATAAAATTACTAATTTAACAGTAAAACCGAACGCTACTAATTGCATTTGTAAAATTTCTAATTTCTTTTTATTCTATAAATAAGTACTTTGATGATTATAAAAATATGAACCTTTAAATGAAGGGGTAAAACGTGGTTAATTGGGAAAAAAGGCCAAAAATAAGTAAACAATCGTAAAATATTATTAATCCGTTTATTGTCACAAATCACACACATGAATTTTATAGGCGCAGTTTAGAATTTTGCCTATTGCATATTTTAAAATTGTTAATTAACACGAGATAGAATAAAAAAAATATTGAAGATAATGAGCAAAACCGACCAGGTCCTGCTCGGAATTTTTATTTTTAATAAAAATAATGTCATAAAACTGAAGTATTGTTGATAATGAAACATCTAGTAAAAATAGGGAATTTACAACATTTTTGGTTTCAAATTACTTTTTTAAAATCTTTCAACTTTTAAAAGTTTTTTAAAATACTTTAAAATCATTTAAAATCTCTTGAAATCCTTTCGGATATCTTGATATCTTTGGAATTTCTTGCAAATCTTTAAATTTTTCTTATTCTTTTAAAATACTTGGAATTATTTAGTGTCATTAAAAATCCCTTGTATCTGAAAATCTCAAAAGATTTTGAAAGATTTCCCAGAAGACTTGAAAGAAAATAAAAAGAATCTAAAAATATTTATGTTTTGAAATTACTTGAAAATCTTGAAACTCTTTTAAATTTTTTCAAAAACCCCATATCACTTCAAACCTCTTCAAATCTCTTCAAATTTCCAAATATCTCTTAACAACATGTCTTTACATTTTTTAAATCATGTGAAAACTCTTGATAAAATTGTTTCGAGTTCTTTTAAAATTCATTAAAATTCTTTAATATATCATTTAAAATTATTTAAAATACTTTGCAATCTTTAAATTATCTGAATTATTAATTCAATTATCTGAATTTTTCTTAAATTCTTTTGAAACTGTTTTAATCAGTTGAAATTGATTAAAATCACTATTTATAAAATATTGATGTCTTTCAAATCTTGTATGAATTTTCATGAAATCGTTTAAAATTTCCCTATAGTATCGCTTGAAATCTCTTGGAAACCCCTTAAATTACTTAAAATCACTGCAAAACTTTTGAAAATCTTTTAAAACTTCTTTAATATCATTTAAAATTCTTTAAAATATTTGACGAAATTTTGTTATTACTTTAAAATTTTAATACTCTCCTGAAGCCTTTTGAAATTCTTTAAAAACTCCTCACTTGAAATCTTTTGAAATCGCTTTAAATTCCTTAAAATCAGTTGGTGACTCTAATCTCGATTTTTAAAATAGAAATCCAACCAATGGGTGAAAAGAGATTGTAGCTTCATATTTCGGAATCACGAGAATCTATTTTCGATTTAATATTACCTCTCCCGGGGGTAGAAATCGCCATATCAGGGTCCCGATCGGAAGTCGGGCAGCCAGATCCGGACCCGGTCAGGGCGTGTGTTTATACTCGGACTTTTTTATATTCGGATTATTAGTTTCTAAAAATTAACTAGTTAAGTAGTTTTCCCTACTTTAGGTATTTACCAGTGAAAGCGTGATGTGCCTTGTGGAGTCCTTGCCAGTTTTTTAGATCAGGACCACACTACGAGTATAAGAACCACATAAAATCGAAAGATAAATTTAAGAAAAATGAAAACGCGTCTCTATCGTCTGAGGTCAAGAACTGTACTGTCTATTACTTGTACCTAGACTACCTAGGAACTCTTACATTTTCAAAAATATATCAATAATTTGAATAGTGTTAATTTAGCGGCTGTAACATACTTATTTAAAGCATAATGCAGCAAGTTCGACTACTAAGAACGTTTGCCTTAGCGTCTTATAACAACATGGTAAACGTGTTAAAATGAGTACTTTGCCCTACGATGTGGATGGAAGACTACGTGTTCGCTTTGTAACGACCTGCACCAAATGGAAGACACACTACAGTGGACATCCCAGGGTTCTACTTGATTAAGGGTTTACCATAACCGCGGCAGTGCGTTAGCATATTACGACTTTAGAGAATATCAGTACCCTTTAAAGTCGTCGGTCTTCATAAACAAGAGAGAGGTGAGATGGGTCGGTTCGGGGACATTTTATTACTCCAAAGGCTGCTAAACGTGTTATTTTAGAATATTGTTTCTCCACTCAGTTGAATTATTTTTGCCGAAATTCAATTATTCCTGAGTATGCCTCTTTGAGTATAATAATAATATTATAATACAAATAATAGAAGAGTTGAGTATGAATGAAAAGACATCAGTGCTTTTTTAATTTATACTCTGCTAATGACGGTATATGAAATTTATATGAATTAAGGCAATGGTGGCTGTTTATGGAGAAGAATATTGGTCGCAAAAGATAGGGAGCACTGCATGCATGAGCCACGCGAGCAAAAGTTATGATGGTTTATGAATACCCCGTAACGAATGCCACACTAGCCCCATGAACTCTGAGTGAATGGTGGCCGTTATGGCATAATACGAAACTATAACGTCTGATTTTCTATGCTGGAAATTGTTTTACGCCTATAAACACAACCTGCTGTGCTACGACAGTTGGCGCATAAAAATATAATGATCAAATTGTCGTGTTTAGTAAGTGAAAAATATCGACTATCATTTATCCTTGCTATGGACTTTTAAAAAATTTAAGATGACAAAGTGCAACTGTTATTGCGAAATCTTAAGACAATTGTTTGTTACACCAATTATAAAAAGTGAAGGAAGTTTTTGATGAACACGTGGCTGTACTGATATCTTTTAATAATAATAATAATAATAATAATAAAATGTAGTACTTGGAATTTTATTTGTATAGCAGATTTGTACTGACTTCTAGTGGCACTTGTCCATTTTATCAATAACGTATTCAAAGAAGCTAGGCGTATCATTGACACAGCTTCAAGGGGCACGATGGGTGCCAATTTGTAAGAGGACCCCATGCAGTGTTCGCAGTTAGCCCAGGGCACAATATGCTACACTACTTGATTAAAACACCATGATATATTTTCTCTTCTACAAAACGTCACAAAGTGGATAATGATTCAAAAGCTTTTGTGACGATTATTTTAGGCAGACTCTAAGCGTCGACTTAATAAAAAAGTTCACTTATGATATTGCATCATTTTCTTTCAGAATTATCAAAATCAATTTATTATATGTAGAACTATTCAAAGAAAATTTAATTTTAATTGAATTAAGCATATTTCGAAGTTCTACTGTGGCTCTGATCTGGAAAACTGGCAAGGACCCCACAAGGCGCATCCCGCTTTCACTGATAAATACTCCAAATAGGGAAAACTGGTCAATACCCCATGAAGATTATAAAACTATTCTGGGATTAATTATTTGTAATATTTGATTACATACTTAACTAAAATAAAGGATTTTCAAAAAATGTTCTTTGCAGTGATTCTAGGAAATTAAAAATAATTTCCAAAAAATTTACAGGATTTCAAAGATATCAATATTTCCTAAAGGATTATTTCAAGATATTTAAAGTGATTTTAAGGAATTTAGATTTCAAGTGATTTAAAATTTTTTTTTAATAGTTTCAGAAGAATTTAAATGAGTTTCATATGTAATTGAAAAATTTTGTAAAGTATTTTGAAGGATTTTAAATGATATTAAAGAATTCTAATTCTATCTTAAGAGAGCTCCAAAGAATTTTCAAGAGATTTTATTTGAAAAAATTTAAGAGAGTTTCAAGATTCTCAAGTAAGTGCAATACCAAAAATAGTTCTAGATTCTTTAAAACTGTTAAATTTCTTGAATTAAATTGAAATATTTAGAGATAACGTAAAATGTTTTATAATTTCTTTTAAGTCTTCAGAAAAGTCTTTTAAAATCTGTTCAAGGAATTTTTAATGATACTAAAAAATTCCAGAAATTTTAAAGATTTCAAAATATCTGAAAGTATTTTAAGACATTTTCAAAAAATTTGCATTGAAGTTATTCTAGGAAATTTAATATAATTTTAAGAAAATGTACAGGATTTCAAAGATATCAATATTTCCTAAAGGATTTCAAGGCATTTAAAGTGATTTTAAGGAATTTAGAGCGATTTCAACAGATTTCAAGTCATTTTAAAAATTTTTTAAATAGTTCAGAAGAATTCAGATGCGTTTCATCTAATTAAAAATGTTGTAAGGTATTTTGAAGGATTTTAACTGATATTAAAAAATGTTAATAGATTTTAAGAGAAATCCAGAGAATTTTCAAGAGCTTTCACAAGATTTAAAAAATTTCAAGACAATTGAAAGGAATTTCAAGAGATTTTTGGTAACTTGAAGAGATTTAAAGAGATTTTAAGGTAATTTAAAAGAGTTTCAAGCTTCTCAAGTAATTTCAAAACCAAAAATATTTCTAGATTCTTTAAAATCCGTTAAATTCCCTGAATTTCATTGAAATATTTTGAGATAACTAAAAATGTTTTTTTAATTTCTTTTCAGTCTCCAGAAAAATATTTTAACACCTATTCAAGGAATTTTTAATGATACTAAAAAATGTAAGGATTTGCAAGAAATTGCAAAGATGTCAAAATATCTGAAACTATTTCAAGAGATTTCAAATAATTTAAAAGTATTTCAAAAAACTTTAAAAATTTGCAAGATTTAAAAGTAATTTTAAAACAAAAAATGTTGTTAATTCCCTATTTTTACCCGATGTCTGGGTTTGACTTGGAAAACCCTTCAA
>JAUESI010000029.1:12934827-12945355 GCA_032275145.1 Synergus laeviventris
AAATGTAAGCCTTGTAGAACTTCTACAGGGCAGCTAGAATTAGATACTCTTGATCCTTAGAACTATTCGGTTGATCTATTCGCGCCTTTACATCCGAATTCGTCTTATAAGTTATTGAGTTCGATACTCACAATCTTTATATTGTACTTTGTGAATCAATAAAGCATTTTTAAACAAATATACGAAACTCTTTTCCCTAATAAATTTAGGGGAAGCACTTGAATAAAAGTGCACTAAATAACAGACACTCAATGGAATATAAATAGAAATCAAGAAAACATTATTTCTAGACGATCAAATATCTGGCAATGAGAAAGTACGTCTACAGGGTCTGACTCTGATGTCATGTTCTCTCGTATGGAATTCCCTATCCCTTAACAATTTGCTGCTAACATGTCGAGGAATCCCATTTCAGCTTAGTCCAGCAGATCTCTGTAGCTACTGTACTGGTAATGTTATTGAAGTCACTGGATTTGCATACGACAAACGTGTGGACAGTATAGCAGAACCCGATTGACTAAACTAGAATTTGGATTGACCTTGATACTTGAAGATCATGAAGAGAAGTAATATTCAATGAATTAGTCATCTCGGAACATTTCTCTTATTTATCTTCTAGGGAGGTGATGTATATACCGGGAAGTAGAAAAAAATATCACATACTTCAAGTAATATTGTCAAGTAGGAGACACTGCGGAGACGAATGTTCAGGTAGGGACAGGCAGCTTTTTAAACTCTCTCTGCCACTTGTGAGGGTCAGTCTGCAAAAAGACTTAATTAATGAGCGGCTATCTCACTCATTCTCTCCCCGAGGGCGTCCACGCGACGAGGTCTGGCAAGCGAGAAGAGCAGTGAGATGACGGAGTGCCCTCCGAGGAACAACCCTCGATGCTGCAAACTCCTCGTATGAATATATGTCTCCGCTAATTCAAACTTCGTCCCAGAGGCGGGTACTGCCTGTTTACGACGAATATTAAAAACTTCAGCATTCTCTGTGCTCCCTTCTTCTGCCATCAATGTATTTCCAAGCGCTTCTCACTGAATAATCAGGAGAAACATTAAAATCATCTTATTAAAACGTCTTCACATATTTAAAGCGCATCATCATTCTTCGCAGAAAATCACTTGCAATCGATATACCTAAGAATTTTCAATTACCACATAAATAAAATACGATCGGCCGTGAAGGGAAACGTATAAGGCAGTTTTCAGGATGAGTGTAGTGAGTTGCCATGAGATATGACGTAAAACCTTCCTTACGGCGTTCCTTAACTGAATTGTGTATGTCTCTAAGGCACCCTTACCTTCTGCTTCCGATTGTGAAAGAGAAAAACTTCAAGATCATAAAATTACCGCGGGTAAACTTTGCAAGTTTGATATGAGATGTATAGAATATAATTATAATATCTCAGTTTGCCTCGGTAGAACATAACATATTAATTAATATAGAGTAAACTTTCAATACTTTCAGTATTTATTTTGTTTCATAGGAGTTGACCAACGTGCGATGTTTATTACAGGGAGTGCGTAAAATTACACGTCTGTATCAGAGAGCGTACGTGCAAAAGCGTGTGGAATAAGACGATAGTGGTGGAAAAGAGAGCAAGTGTGGATTGAGGGGACCCCATGGAGTCATGAAATCCATCAGAGAAGGCCTCGAGCCCCGTTTGCTTGGAACTACTTACGGTGGTATGCGAAGCCAAGGAATGACATCAAATAGGGGATGAGACCTGGACTATCGACAGTCGAGAGGGTGAGCCTTGGTCCGACGGATGTCGAGGGGTGTTCAGGGCCAAGAATAAAATATCATCCATGGTATGTCCCCTTTGAGAACGACGCTCCCCGCTTTTTACCGTGTCACATTTTGCCCTTCTTATAAATACTTTTCAAAGCTACCTTTATACATACATCTAAAAATCATAAACAACCTGCAACCTGATTCAACTCTGCACTCTTCAGTCTTTCATCCTAAAACTAGGTCACCTGGGATGTGACGTGTGATGTGATGAAAGATCTGTATGAAAGATTCCTGGAATCTTTCATGGAATCTTTCATAGAGATCAAGATCCTTCAAGGCCCGAAAAATATCATTTCTCATGCTTTTATTAAAGAAAATATGTTAAGTAAGATTAAAGTAGGGATTTTTTCTTAAATCAATTATGAGAGAGAGTCTTTTAGCACTAATGCGAGAGGAAATATGCCCGACACAATATGAAAACAAATTTGATGAACTGAATTATTATAACGCGTCCGAGAGCGAGCAACAAGGTTTATGACTCCCAGAATCCTCCTAAAGCTCCGTTAGGAAGCTTGCACGACTTTCTTGTCGGCACAGGCGCAAGCACATAGGTGTGAACGCAACGCAAGGCTCAACCGTCGCCTAAAGTACATGAAGCCGCCATGATCCATACATTATTCACGGACTAATGCTGTTTTTATTCAAAGGTTCCAACCATACACAACGGGTACCATCCACGAGACACTAAACCCCCCAAGCAACGCGTTTTACGACGATATAATTTAATTTTTCAGATTTAAGGACCGGCATCGCCATTTCTTCACCGTCCTTCGCCCTCACCTTCCTCATTTCTTGTTTCTTTACTGCGAAAAGATTTCACCAGGGTGACACTGAAAGTATGTTTATATATATATACTTTCTCTCCGAGATGAAAAATTGGTCAGTTAATAGATTTCCTAAAAGAATAATGATTATACGAGGGGTTGACAACTCGTGAAATCGGCTGAAGGAATTTGAAGTCACTTGAAGTCACGTGAATTCACTAGAAGTCATTTGAAATTTCGCAAATTCTTCTGAAGCCACTTCATCAAAATTCACTTGAAGTCATTTGAATTATCCTGAAGTCACTTGAATTCACCTGAAGTATCTGAAGTCACTTGAAGTCATTTGAAATTTCTTTAGTTCTTCTGAAGTCACTTGATATTCACTTAAAGTCATTTGAATTATCCTGAAGTCAATTGAATTCATCTGAAATATCTGAAGTCACTTAAAGACACTTGATGTCACTTGAAGTCACGTGAATTCACTTGAATTCATTTGAAATTTCTTGAGTTCTTCTGAAGTCACTTTAATTCACCTGAAATATCTGAAGCCACTTGAAGTCACGTGAATTCACTTGAAGGCATTTGGAATTTCTTGAATTCTTCTGAAGTGACTTAAAATTTCTTGAAATCATTGAATTCTTCTGAAATTTCTGAAGTCATTTGAAGTCACTTTAAGTCATTAGAAATTTCTTGAACTCTTCTGAAGTGACTTGAAATTGTTTGAAATTATTGAATTCCACTGAAATTTATTAAGTCACTTGAAGTCATTATTTGAAATTTCTTGAAATCATTGAATTCTACAGAAATTTCTAAAGCCATTTGAAGTCACTTGAAGTCATTATTTGGCATTTCTTGAATTCTTTTGAACTCACTTAAAGTCTTAAACTCTTCTGAAGTGACTTGAAATTGCTTAAAATCATTGAATTCTCTTGAAATTTATTAAGTCATTTGAAATTTCGCAAATTCTTCTGAAGCCACTTCATCAAAATTCACTTGAAGTCACTTGAATTCACCCGAAATATCTGAAGTCACTTGAAGTCACTTTAATTCACCTCAAATATCTGAAGTCTCTTGAAGTCACTTAAAGTCACTTGAAGTCACGTGAATTCACTTGAAGTCATTTCAAATTTCTTGAGTTCTTCTGAAGTCACTTTAATTCACCTGAAATATCTGAAGTCACTTGAAGTCACGTGAATTCACTTGAAAACATTTGGAATTTCTTGAATTCTTCTGAAGTGACTTAAAATTTCTTGAAATCATTGAATTCTTCTGAAATTTATTAAGTCACTTGAAGTCATTATTTGAAATTTCTTGAAATCATTGAATTCTCCAGAAATTTCTGAAGTAATTATTTGATATTTCTTGAATTCTTTTGAAGTTACTTGAAATTTTCGGAAATCATTGAAGTCGTCTAAAATATCTGAAGTCATTTGAATAAGTCTTAATCTCTTCCGAAGTGACTTGAAATTGCTTAAAATCATTGAATTCTCTTGAAAATTTTTAAGTCACTTGAAGTCATTTGAAATTTCTTGAATTCTTCTGAAGTGACTTGAAATTTCTTGAAATCCTAGAAATATCCTGAAATTTCCATTTAATTTTTCGAAATCAATAAATTCTCCTGAAATTTCTGAAGTCAATTGAAGTAATTTATTTTTTGAATTCCTCTGATGTCCTTTGAATTCATCTGAAGGCACTTGAAATCTCCTGAAGTCTTCACATAGTGACAGAGACTTCCAAATTGTTGGTCTTGAAATTAATAATTTCATAGACCGTTTTTAGCTAAATGTATCAGTTTAATAAATTGAAGATTAACTGAAGTATGTTTGTAGGAATTATTAAAATAATTTTATTGAATGAAATTATTATATTTGGTTTGAAATCAAGAAATCGCTTAAAGAATAGATACTTCGTAGAATTAAAGTTGTTTCCTAAATTCAGTGATACCTCTCGAAGTCAGTGGATTTACATGAAATGGCATGAATTCATATGAAATCACATGAAGTGACTGAAATATCTTGAAAAATATTTAACTCAGAAGTAATGTTCGGTGTATACACCCGCTTGGTCGAGTTGTCAACCCCTCGTGATTTTAATTTAAAAAAGATTCTATTTATCCAAGATCACATAAAAAACTCGAGTATTTTAACATTAAAAATCACAAGATTTTTATACTATGTATAACAATTGTTTGCCTCGCAAAAATGAAATGTTAAAGCAGTTTAATCAAAAGCAGAAAGTAAAGAATGGAGAGGAAAATCGAAGTAACGTTTTTCGGTATGAAAAATAATTTAATCCAAGACAAGCGTCAAATCGAATATGAAATGGGAAAAGGCGATTGCGACGGATGAAAATGGCAAAAAATATATTATCACTGGCGCACCATCGGTGGCAAAACCGATTTGATTTATCAAGCAGGTAATCCTATCACTTCTCGGCTCAACAAGACTTTTCACTCCGATCCTTTGATTAAAATGCGAGCTTAATCATCGCTCGCCTGGCACCTGGGGACTTGGATGCTGCGAACGCCCTTCCGCACCCACTTCTCTGTTGTTCCGTTTCCCGTCAGCCTAACAACCCTGCCTTTTCTTTTTCTCTTCACAGCCTTCGACGAAAGCAGGAAAACCAAAAGATAATGCATGACGCGCGATCTTTTGTCGCGAAACGCCATCGCGCAAGAGAGAGGACCTAGAAAGTAAAAAAAAAAGACCTAGGTAGAAAATGAGAGAACTTGTTCGCCTGTCAGCATGCCTGGTTTTTAGGATATTAAAATGTGTCATCAGCTGATGCCTTCGTTATTGCATCGTGATGGATCCACCTTAGCTTTCTCCTGTCTTCTCTTCTCTTCTCCCTTCTTCTTTTATTAAGTTACTCAAAAAATATATCATAATTATATGCAATAATTCTACTCTTCACATCATGGTACCGCCACTCTAAAAAAAATTCATCAATTCAGAGTATGCTTTAAAAGAAATGTCTTCGTACCAAATTCGATGACAAGGCTGCTCTCTTTTTCTTGAAAATCTTGATTTCGAAGATCTGGATAAATACAAAAGCAGCATGACCAACTCATTGAAGGGATGAACTTCGTGGATAGACTGCTGCATGCATAAGAAAGAAAAGCATATATATATATATATATTTACACGTAAAGCTATACGTGTACCTATCAAAAGCGAGAAGGTACGAGCTGCCAGGATCGTCGGTGGCTGCGGCTCAGCCCCGAGAAATTATGGCTCTTGTCACGGCTGTTCATTTGTAGATGGAGTTTTTGCTCCCCGAGGAGGCTGCCCCAATCACGAGCCGCGGAAATTGCAGCAACTCACCCCCGCCAGGAACCCCTTCGACCCCCTTCGACCTCCTTCTACTTCTTCCCTTTCCAGCCTCGCCTCCACTCACTCCCTTCAACGAAACCCACTCCTTCTCACTGACGCCTTATCCCTGAAATCGCAGCAAATCTATTGACACTTCTCATCCCCTTTCTCCATCATCTTGGATGCGATTTATCAACAATTTATTGGAGAAGTCGCTGATATCCTGCTGATACTCTACCATGATTTCCCAAAGCCTAAGACAGTCAGGTCGAGTCGTGAGTGTGGAAGAGTGGTTGCATTTTCTGAAAGTAATAACATTAAAAGAGTATTTCATAAATTTTACGATCAAAGGGAAGAAACAGAAAATAAACATTGTGTGATATATGTTTACTTATTATTTATCCAACGAGTTTCACCAACATACGTATCTATAATTAAATTCGTTAATGTGAATCACGTTTGCTGGGGAAAATATTGTAGTCAATACTTCCGCTGCGGATAAACTAAAGAAGGGTGGTTAAGGGTAGTTGCGGAAGCGGCAATCACTGCACCCGGTGCTTTTAACGTAACGCAACCTGAATCGGGAATGATTCCACCACCACAAATCAGAAACCTACGTAAACTTGCAATTTTACTTTTTACCTCCACGAGATCGAGTTGAAATGTCGAGAACAGAAACACAGAGAGAGTTAATTCGAATTCAAATATGTTTTCAAGTAAAGAATAATCAGGTGCTAATTATTAATCATTGATGTACCTTATTCATTTTTATTGTTTTTTTTTTGTGGTACAAGATAGTTTAGCTTCGTTTGTTATTAGCTCTTAACACTTTCTTATCTGCCGATAAATTTTCTGCAGTAGTAATCCAACCATTCTAGAGGTAGGTTTATCCCTGCGGATATCTATATAGATTCGGATCATGCCTGAGGGGATGATATACGATGGTTCCTGCGAAAAAATTAAACGTACATTTGATAAATAGAGTTGGCAGCAGTGACTGAGTCCAATCGGACGGAGAAACGTTCTTTTGGCACTGGATACACTGCACACGTCTGTATCCAGTTGTAGATAGTTCGAGCGACGACCTCCATCGTGGTGTACTATACACCACCCGCTTTTCTTCCGAATTCCAAGATCCCATGGGATATCGTGTGAGTAACGCTTTGCTTTTGCGGATCACGCGATTCCATTACCCCTCATTCGATCTTCTACGCTCTACGAATCATTATACGACCATGTATAGATGAACAAAAGGAAATTAATGAGATATCCGAAGAAAGTGGTTAGGAAATATTTAGTGATACGATATAGTCGCGTCTCCTGCACCAGTATTCTCTATGGAAAATCTCCCGGTCGTAGCCGGGATCATATTTTTCAGTCATGCTCGAAATATAAGTGTACGGTGTCACATCTCGGGAGAATATTCAATTATTATCTCAATATAATTAATTATTTATTAAAGTGAACTATCTGGATTAAAATACCTGGATTTTCTGTATTGGAAAAAAATAAATTACTGACTAAATAAACCCTCTGGATAACAAAGTACATTAGCCATCGACATTCGGGTCGCTATTTCAATTTTAATGGCGCATTTGAGTAATTAATGAACTGTGTTTTTGATCACGAAACATTACTTGTTTTGCGAACCATAATCGTAATGAGAAGAGTGAGGGGTTGCGACATAGCACGACAATTCGATTTGGTGAAAAATTATTCTTTTCAGTTATGCATGTTACGATTCAACGCATAATTGCCATGGAACCACGACATAATTTAATCCGTCGCACTCGTCTCCGCACAGTTTTGTTTGTGGATTTCAGTCAATTACTGAGTGCATTTAGTAAATTGCGGAGTTGTCTCCTACAAGCTGTAAATGATTTATTTCATATTGATATGGATCGTGAACATACTACTACTACTACTACTACTACTACGTTATGCATAATTGAATTTGATAGTTTTTTTAATGGACCGTGTGCAGCTAAATGGGAAAATCATGTGAGATCTCAATATTTCGTTTCAATTTTATTGCAATATTGTGGTTGGGAAATTACCACGTTGCGGGCGCAGTGGTCGTTAGTTTGGTCATGGTACTTTCTTTACGACTTCGTAACTCAAACCTAGTGCCGCTCGGAAAAACAATTCCAAGCGAAGTTTTATAGTTCCCAACACTTAGGAATCGTAAGATGCTTGCTCGATCCAAGCTTCTTTTTTTCCATCTGACTGAGCGAAATGTAAGAGGTAGCTGAAAAAATACTCCAAACTTTCCGAAACTTTGGATAACTATCTTTTGATCAGAAACTGGATCGCCAACATAGCATTGCCGGGATTTCAATTTGGCGAACTTTCGAGAATTAATTATTTGTTGAACTTGAAGCAATACGCTCAAGAGAAGCAGTTTCAAGAAGGGTCATTGGTCATCTTGGGGTTTACCAGTTTCTCGAAGAGCAGAGAGATTTTAACCCCCAAGGAGTCGACCCCCATTACGCGAGGTTAACCGCTCCATGCCTTCGCACTTCCGGCGGACTTTGATTGGCCTCGCAAATCCCATTAATTCCAGACGCCATCCTTCATGACGTTTCGTTTCTTAGACGTTGTCCACCCTCTTGTATCGTCACCAATAGAAGAACTGGACTGGATGAAGAATTAAAGTTCCGAGACTTCCGTCTCAGGCAATGTTACTTTCTTTCCTCTCTTCACCTTGGGAACTCGTGTTTCTACACTCACCAAGAGTGGTCCCTCGAGTGATATTCCTCGATTTTTGTGTCCACTTCTTCAGTTTTTTCGAAAACAACTGATCTAAACTGAATCTAAAATATAATACTGGTGACTGTTGGACAATATTAAAAATAAATATCACAGGGAATTTCTGGGATTTTTTAATGGATTCTTTTATGGTCTATTTTTACAGTGGTATCTATTTTTCAATGTGAAACGTTTCAGGGTTCTGAAGGTGCTTCTTTCATGCGTATTCAGGAGATTCAGACAAATAGATGAAAGTCTGTGACGTCGTTTCTCGCCTTTGCTAAAGGTCTCGCGGGACGCCACGCGTCGCGACGCATACGATGCCAGTTCTAAATAATGCACGCACATATTTTTCTATCTTCTATACGCTACACTGTTTGGCACTAAGACCCAAAGCAAACAAATTTTGTGACTGTCAGTTCGAGATCCTCTGGATTTCAATTTCCTAGTCTCACTGCTCAGCAAACAGACTCTAAACAAAAAGGACTTTTTTATGTGACCAAGGAAACACCTTATCTTCTATAGGAGATATTCATACTTATTATATTATAAATAAATTTGATTTATTATCATTTTACTGGATTATCATTTAATGGATATAAGCTAATTTTTCGGTAATATTAGAGCTCTGTCCACGTGTTGTGGATGAAGAGATCTGAGTGCATGTCATGATTAAAACAGCATCTCTTTTGCATATTCAGGATGTAACATGTCAAAGTACTTTCGCTTGACAGTGATACCTTCTTGACATCATGAACTGCAAACACAGTTGCAGCTTCCAAGGTTTTAGCTCTTGAGTGACAGATCACACCATATAAAGTATTCATCACGCGTGCAACATCGTACCACTATTTCCTTGTAAATGAATTAGTTATATTGGACAAGCATATGAGTGAAGTCAAGACGCTAAATAGTGGGCGATTATTTTAATCGCAGGAGTGTTAAAATTTGTATGAAAATTGACAAATCGCAAATAGAATATCTTCGTTTGAATAGACTGCATTGTTAAAGGCTTCTCTTGCGATCACCAAAGTTAAGCACCAGCTGACGTGATTATACTCGAATGGGAAGCCTTCGTACTCATACATAATTTAAAATTGATAGAGTATTATGATCCCTTTCTCTTTCTTGCGAATTTCAATTATTTGCACTAACGAATTGTATGCGGTTCGCGTATTTTTTTATGCGTTGTTTTTCAAGAGTTTATTTCGAAAAATTGAAAATCAAACAGTGGAAAGTCAATAAGTGAAAGTCAAACTGAAAGTGAAAGTGTGATACCTGAAAACTCAAAATATGGTTGCAATTTTGTCAAAATATAGCTCCGAATTCATTGACAAACGCAAAATTTTTTTTCATCATTTCGTTATTTGATTTAGCTAATCTTTCTTTCATAAAACTCTAACATAAATTGTTTCACGAAGCACAAGAAGAGAACCGAGGAAACTCACGTAAACGAAAATTGCTAAAGCGTGAAAGGCAGCGGTTAGTCTGCGGTATTAAAATAATATGAAGATAAATATGGTTGCTGTTGAGGACTTGAAAAACTAAGAATTAAGTAATAAATTATTTAGTTACACTTTCGAAGCAATGAACCTTATCCGCACAGAAACTAAAACAATAATATAATGTTTATTATGCAATAAATATAAAATTAAGATAATTTTGAAAGATTCCAGAGAAATTCATGAAATACATTTTTTTGCAATATAAAGGATTACAGAAGATTTTGTACAATATTCAAAAATTTCAAGCGATTTCATTAAATTTATGGAATTCCAAATATTTTAACGGATTTAAAAAATTTCAATTTTCTTGAAGTTGGCGAAGCTGAATATCTCTTATAGTGAATAATCAAGCTTTATGAATTTTTTTAGGAATCTCACAAGATTTCAAGGACTTCAACAGAA
>JAUESI010000029.1:12954021-12969803 GCA_032275145.1 Synergus laeviventris
AAGAAGTAGAAAAAAACACTATTGATAGAAAGCTAGCATCTTATATTTGAGAGGTTGAACCAAAAATGATCAGAATGCGTTTCAATGAATTAGTTCAATAATATTTTTAAACAACAATTTTGCTTGAACAAACAATGTTTGTTTCCCCAATAAAGTGAATATACCCTGCACTCTATTAATAGCAATTTTTTAAAACGTTTATTATCATTTAGTTTATATCTGTTCCATAGCACCCAATTAGTAATCCACTTTAGTACCCAATTAGCTCGTCATGAGGAATTAGATGGTCTAACGTGGGCCCGATCAATTCCCCAAATTTTGTCCACTCGGGGAGTGAGAGAGCGTGGCGCGAAATTAAGTCTCGAGTATCAATTGAACAATTGATCTCTCTGCGTATGCACTCTCGCTCGTCACCTCGGTTTTCCATACCTTTATTGATTTTCGTGAGGTGATTGCTGGCTAATATTTACGCCTTTCATTCATTCCAATTAAGATTGTAGAAATAAAGCGCGAAATATAAACATACCGCCTGAAAGGAATATACGCAAAAATCTGTGATAGTCTGCTTTTTCAGACAACATTTCAAGAAGAAACAATCCTCAACTCATGGACCCTGGCTGCAAGTGGCCTCGAATCATATCCAAAGTCCGAAGCAAGTGCTATATAGCCATCGAGTGGGTGAGCGAGAGGGTCGTAGAGTTGGTAATTGGCAATATGAGTGGCTGGATCCAGCAGGATGTCGGGTCAGTTGCTCACCCCAGGGAGCACCCCCTTTTCTGGGGTGGCATAGGAGGTGGTGGCGGAGGTAGTCCACCCCTTCCTCCTCTAACTCATCCTCCAGCTTACTCGGGGTTCGGGGAAGCAGAAATTGAGTTTCATACTCGCAGGGACTCTCACTCTGTGTATATGTCCTACGTTAATGTCACGTTTCGCTTCCTGATTTCAGCTTTCGCGAACTACTTCAGCCCTGATTTCGATGTTTCCAAGCGAGGATAGAGTCAAATGGCATTTAAAGTTTGCTATTCCACACCATCAATTCAATTTGATGCATAACTACTGACATGGCAATTCCCTGAGGGAATGATGAAGAGATGTTCTAAAAATTTCATTGGACATTTTTAGGAAAACGAGAAAACATTCCTATTGTTTTGTGGATAATATAGTAAATTATTTTAGCGAGGATAATAACTCAATAGTTATTATACTCCTCCAGTGGGAATTTCTTAATAAAAGTAGAAGTCAGTGATAGTCAAAGTTGAAGGGTAGAACGTTAAATCGAGTTAAAGAGGGGTTAAGGGAGGTTGAACGAGGGTGACAAAAGGGGGAGTTAGTTGTGCGGCGGCGTCTGGACCGCGGATAATAGGAAGCTGCCTGGGTATCTCTGCTAATCGCGTTAAGTCCGGCAGACCGCTTTGTGCCCCGCGAACGAGCCACCGGTCGAATTTCCCAAGTCCTGAACCCGAAACGACAAACCCGTACTAGGCAATTCTCACCGACAGTCCTAATTCTCATTCTCGATATCTCCCGTCCTCCGACCTCTCTTGTTCGAGGCCGGAATTCACACCTCTCGAATTTCGATCTCAAATTCACGAATTCTCCTAGATTTTTAATTTACCCAAATATTTAAAATAGACCAAAGGTACCATCAGATGCCGGAGAAGGATCAAACCTGGGAAATTTAAAAAAGAAACTTCACTTCCATAATTCAAACACCTTCGAAACTCTTGATGTAACATATTCATATTCTAAAGTTATCAACTCGGATCTGAATCTCGCAAAGGGCAATCTGAACGTGTCTAGGAGGTCCAGTTTCCCGTGATAGTAAGAAGAACCAACGTATGTCATGGGGTTTGCAGACTTCTGAATCTCATTAAAATCATTGGTGCGTGCTTATGCTTTCCAAGCTTGACATCGTCCAAGCGACGACTCTATTAAGATGACCACGTTGCCGTGATATTGCTCAGATATCAACCTCCAACGTATCAAGTTCTCGTTGGCGTAAGTTACCGTCGGTGAAGGAGATTGCTGCAAATTGTAAAGGTTTTCTAAGAGTGCAAGAACTTTGACCCCAGTCCCTGACGACATGAAGTAATATCCCAATCTCTTTTCTCATTCTCACTTGACGTTTTTTATTCGCTTTCCTTTTTTACGCAGCAAGAGGTTGGGATGATTTTACACGAAGCAGATTTGAATAATGTCCTTTATCGGCCTGCCTTACCCTACCTTATCCTCCGCCTTAAGGCCCTTGAAGAAACACGTGTGTATTTATCGTGAATATTCCAGACGATTTTATTCTCCAGGGTTTTCCTATCGCGAACTTGCTCGGAAAGAGGGTATTTAAAGCATCCACGTCGTGTTATTATATACTCACGAAACTTTCGCACTTTTCACTATCGTGAACGCGATTAAAAACTTGCTGAACATTTTTAACACAATGTGTTCAAATTTCATTGTTCAGAAGAAATTAAATCTACGCGGGTCAAAGTATTACTAAACCTAATGTAAGTTTGAGTTACTAGTTGGAGCAGTAGTTGTATAGAAACTCGGGGGCAAGTTTAATAAATGTTTGAAGTCTCATAGAAATGTCTGTCTGTATGTCTGTCCTGCAGCAGCTTTCACGGCCCAGAAAGAAAGTTTCACAAGTTTAAACTTGTCCAAATGTTTATACTTTTCCTTACTTTGATATTTCTTTGCGACCGTCCCTTTACTTCGGCGACCCTCACTTTCCAAGTTGAAGCAGCCTCTTCCTCCACCTTTTATCACCCTAACACGATCTTAAAACGACGTATAGTAGCCTTTCAATATTTTCCGTCCTGTGACACCTCGAAACGTTCTTTGGAGTCCTTTTGAATTTCTTACATTCCTTTTTGGTACGCCGACCTAGAAACTTCTTTGATCTCTCCACACATGATCTTGAATCGCGACCTAAAGCTGTAGACACGTCCTCCTGAGACCCAACTTTACATATTATGTCAACCGATATTCCAAAAGCAAAAATAGAAAGACCTTGTTTATTTTTGTTCAACATTTTAGCCCTTTCTTAAACCTCTAATTATAGGTCTTTAATGATCTTTATGTAGCCCTAGAAATTCTCTAGGACAAGATAACCGTTATCCCGGAATAAACACATAGTTACTAATTATAATATTTGTTATCAATATTTCTGATTCAGTATATGCATTTTTTAAAATGTGTAATCAAGTTTGAAATTTTCGAAATTATTTTGCACTACTGCGTGTTCCTTTCGTCAAAATAATATATCAGTATGTTTTTTTAAGTTTTTAAATTAATATTGAGGGACTGCGCAAGACATTTTTTATTTTTCTATGGGGTTTGTAGAAAAATACATAGGTATATGCAATCTTTTTTCATTTCTCTTTCCAGTCTTTGCTGTTTGATGACATTTTGAAAGTACTTTTCTAAAAAAAGACCTTTTTCCATGTCTGTTTATTAATTTTTTTATTTGAAAATTACACTGAAGGAAAGTTTATTTCGAGGAGAATAAATAATTTAAAAGAAGAAGAAATTCATAAATAATAATATAAAATATCGCAAAGAAATTCAAGCAGTTTCTACTTTTTTCAAAGAATTACAATCATCATGGTTGGCCATTTGATTCTTCTTCCTTCCACAAAATAAAATGGCACGAATTAATTTTAATTATAAAATCATTTTTTTGAATGTTTCGCAATTTTTTTCAAACTGCAATGAAAATTAAATTTTATTTTACATTAACTATTTTTTCAAATTAATTTTTCACTTTTAAACCTTACGTTCTTCTGCGGTTTCAACCTTCATATATTGAAATTTTATTTTGCAATTATTTAACATTTATTTTAATCTATAAACATTAAATGCATTTTAACGCACAGTGCGATTTTGCTTAGCGCATAAAGTTCAGAATATGAAATATGAAATAGTTTTAAAAATAGATACATTTTATTTTATAATATATTATAGTATAGATTATGTTATTTTTGATTTAGAAATACCAAACTTTAGCAGCTTTGCGCAGTTCAAAAATATTAATTTAAAAACAACACAATAGTGCAAAAAAATTTCGAAAATTTCAAACATGATGTTCTTTGGACCACCCTAATGCCAGAAAATTAGTTTTAAAGAAAAGATTGTTATTAAATATTAAAGTGTATTTTTTATTTTGAATACTTAGGATACAATTTTTGAAGATCATTTTCCATTTTGATACTAACGAAATCCATTCCTGATCCAATATACATAATTTTTTCAAAAAATGTGTTATGCAGGGCTTAAATTTAAAAGGGCATCATAATAGATAGAGCTAAAATTTCAACTCGGGCATGATCTTTTTATCAATTTCCCCTGATCTCTTATCATTTTGGATTTCTGGTCCAGATCCTAAAAACAAATATTCAAACCAAAAAATCCTGTCACGCGTACTCGCCTAAAAAATAAGAAAAACGTCGACTCTATAGAGGCACTCGTTTCTGTCGGGATCATTTTCGTTCGTGTTTCTATCCGATTTCCGGTGGCGCGTTTCATAAAACGCGCGAGGGAGCTCTGAAAGCATCCAGCATCCCGGAAGTGCTCTTGTAGTATCGTTGATACCGCAGAAAATGGCCACTGTGGATACACCACTGAGTATAGAGCGGAGGTAGCCGATTACAAAAGCATCGAGACGATACGATAGTTGTGGGTGGATTTGGTGGGTGATTCAGGGGTGTAAGAGAGTCGGTGTATAAGGGCGGACGTTCCAGGGTAAGATGTAATTTTCAATATCCGACTTCTGGTCTCTGGAGTGTGCAAGGAGAGGCTACAATTCCGTGGGTTTACCGTGCGCTGTCGACGTAAACTCTCCTCAGTCGCACCCCCGTCGGCCAAAGTCAGACCACTTATATACTCACCCCCTTTCTATACTACTTTAGTGTCTGCCACAGTCTGCCAATTCGAGTGCCAACCCGAATCTCCAGGACCATGAGTTGTGTTTCGAAGATACTATCGGTGATCTGCATATCAAGGTAACTTTTGACAGGCGCAATTCTGTCTTCGAATGATAAAAATACTTCTTCTTGTGTTCAATATTTCTGAAACAAGATGTTAAACTTAAAATGAATGCAGTCGTGTTTATAAGAAGGTGTCCTACAAAAGAGATTGTGAGACCCGTATGTGACATTCTTGAGTTTCGTAGCCCAGGGGAGAGTTGAGAGTCACACTGATCTTGCTCTTTGTCGTAGGAGCCATCGGAGAGCATCCTCCACCCCTATTTCCTACTCCTTCGACGTTCTCCTCGGCAGCATCCTCCTTCCGGTGTTAGAGTCGCGAGGTGCATACCGTGGCTTTTGAGGCCTCTCGAGAGGATTCTCTGACTTCGATATTCCGTATCGAGTTACACTCGTTCACAGTATCAAACAGTTCCAAGATCTAACATAACACACGTACAGAGGCGTCGTCGTTAATTTTTACTAAGGAAAAGTTGCGAAGATGGAAAGCACAATTGTTCATGTTCTTTAAGTATATGTGCAAGAGCAAAGTTTAACATTCACCAGCTCAGGAAATTTTCAGTCTTATGGGACCATCAAAATTAAAATGCATAAGGCCAAATCGTTTACTGCAAATTTCATATACGTATTATTATTTTATTTATGAAATGACGAGAGACTAATTAATTCTAAGCAGTACTTTAAATTGCATTGAACTTTGCCTCCCCACTTTCAAAGTTTCGTTATTTAGAGTTCTACAGTTCCTGATACTTTTTAAAACTAGTTTCCAAACATTTGACAAAAAAAATAATTTTTTAATAGAGCCAGCTCTCCCTTAACAATATATCCAAATAATATATGCAATCAAAATCCAAGAAGACAAGGTTATTACACATTTTATACGAAACATAAATTCATTTTTTAGAAGTATTCAAAAACAAAATGGCGCCTTTGGTGGACCTAGAGTACAGCAAATTTTTTTTCAAAGGCCTCCACGATTACAGAATCTTTAAAACATTATTATAAATTTTTCACTTTATCGAAAAAATCGTACGTGAGACGTTGGATAATAATGATTTAAAGATTCTGTCAAAATTTTAAATTGATTGGATAAAAAACTTACGAAGTAATCGTGGAGGCCTTTGAAAAAAAAGTTACTGTACTCTGGGTCCGCTAATGGCACCATTTTGTTTTTGAATACTTCTAAAAAATTAATTTATGTTCCCTATAATATGTGTAATAAACTTGTCTTCTTGGATTTTGATTGGAATATTATATTTCTTTAAAAAAAAATCTTAAAAATGATCTTCAAAACAGCATCCCTAAGGAATAATGTTTATTTTTTTGAAGATTTATTTATTGAACAAATTTGACTAGACTTTTTCTCTGACATTTTTGGATTCAGTATAACTCTAAAACTGATTTGAAAAATTGATTTTTAGAGTATTCATTCGCCGAAACTATTTTTGAAAGTTATCAGGAACTGTAGAAAAAGTACTGTGAATTCAAAGGGATTTCAGAACTCTAAAAAAAATTTGAAATTTTGAAAGTAGGGGTGTTATAATATGCATTACTTTGAATTCTCAGTATTAAGAGGTAATTTTTTAAAGCGATTCTGGTTTCTTCTCTATCGCGTTACGGGGGTTCGAAATCACAGAACTCCCAAAACGCCGTGAATTACTTTCCAGTCGATCTTCTCCAGGGACCCGAGTAAACTCAGCTACGTTACAGGTAGGCACACATAAAAACGTCTTCTTACTTGGCTGGAAATGCGATCGTCATCTAATTGGAATTCGATATCCGGTAACGAGGGTTACAAACTTTCTCGATTTCTCTCAGCCTTGACTTGTCTTCTCCTTCCAATATTCGCCTCTTCTTCAGCCCTCTTTTTTACTCTTTGGATGTCTTGCTCGTGATCATTTGCGATACATATTTCTTCTCGCTCGAAGTAGAACAGGGGTGGCAGTCGGACGGAATGAAAAATTGTTATCTTATTTATGGGCTCGAGATTAGACGGCGCTGTATAGAACGGTATGTGCTGCTAACAGGCGTCGGAATGATGAATGCGACGTGAATCGAGCTTAAGCGACTCTTTTTCAGGGTGAACTCCAACATCCACTAGAAAGTGATACTAATTAAGTAATTGCAAAGGTCATCAGAAACAGTCAAATTTGAATTGTATAATGAAATGTTTTAATACAAAACTAGATGGAATATACAAGACTCGTGTTAGTCTCTCTCGATTAATGATAGGGAAGCTCTCACGCACCTGGAAAGGTGTCAGAAAGATTGCCATGTGATATTATAATTATTTCTAGGCGTGTCAAGAGTAATTAAATTTAAATATTCATCCCCATTCATTCTGTCTTATTAGAATTAATTAAGCTCTAACATTTGGATACCCCAATGTTGTATTATTCTTCACAGCAATCTGTGTTCTGGAAAAGGAGAGCCCAGAAGCCCTGGTAACACTAGTACTTTCGTAAATTACAAGGCTTACCAAACAGAGCCTCTGGTTGATGCAGAGTACATGCAACTGCGGTGGAAGTCCCCAGGAGGACTGAGGCGAATGCACCAGCTCACGAGCCTTACCCTCTATTTCGAAATCTCGGAGAGTAGATGCACAAGCATCTGAAGGGTTGTAGACGTCACGCAATGGAAGCAGGCAGATAAACGAAGAAACAGTTACATGTAATACCGAAGGATGCTAAGGATGGGAATGAGAGAGATGAGGAGCTTTGCTGGGAGAAACGGATATTCGTCGAAGTGAGGCAAAGAGGAGAGGGTAGGGTAAGGTCGACTTCCCAAGAGGCCTCTGGTGTAATTAAGCGAGTGCACCCTCACATGTCTACATACGCTCACATCGCCGTTTATCCATCTAACCGTGGCAGCGCTCTCATCGTCATCTCGTCCTTTTCTGAGGAGGGTGAGATAAGGCTGTGCAAAAACCTTTGAAACCTCTGATATGAAGAACATCCTTCTCATGTACAAATGAAAAGAACAAATGTAGGTACTCAAGCTTGGTTTGGTTCTCTGCTTTTTCTATTTTGATTCCCGGGAATGATAATGTTTGCATACTTCCTTTGTTCTTCTTTTGTTTTTATTGAATAGGTAGCTAGGATCATAAGATGTGAGATCTTCCCCTAAATGCTCGAACATGTTCATTTCAGTGCTAGTTGAGAAGAGCTGAATCTGTTAAAACCGCAGGGACCATACTGAAACATCTTGGCTGTCCTTACTCAGTGTTCTAGATCGTTGAAAATCGACTGGAGGTTTGCGGAATATATCTACGTGTATATAGTTTCGCCGAGGATTGCATGCAACTTCCGTGTATTCGGTATGGTAATCGAGGGCCAATCATGCGGTAACTAGCGACCCGAGGGAGATGGTCAGGCTGCCAACCAGCGGTCAGGACCCGTCAATGTGTCACTTACGTAGCCAGAATACCGAGTCGAACCGACAGAAGCGTTTCCCCTATGCATATGCCCGTGTCAGTCGTACGTCTAGAATGTTCGCGTCGCGTTCCAAACTGGCATAATTTCCTTAATCAGATGCAGATCGACAAGCAAACTCCTCTACTGTCTGCTGAATATCCACCTTCAAATATACATAGATCGAGACATCCAGATTGGAGGAGTTATTTACATGGCGTTACAATTTATACAATTTTTTGTAATAGAGAAAAGTACTCGTAACTTAATCCATCAATGAATGGGAAGGTGAGTAGTTAAAAGCTCATTGGTATGGACAGAAGTACTCGTCGAGGCGTAAAACTGCGTTGGAACTCGAATTAAAGTTGGTGAACGCAGAAGGGTGATAGCGAGAATAAACTGGACGAGTGTGGGGGCGATTCTTGATACGGGGTCGAGCGACTTGACGAAGGTCTGTGCAGAACTGCCACCACCCCCACTTTTACTTCCACTCTGGCCAGAAATAACAAACACCACAACAAAATAAGACCACCACCAATATCCCTGGTCGCTCCGAACATCCAGCAGAGCAATCGGTGAACTGGGGTGTGCGAGTTGCGAGGGCGCGAGATACAGGACGATAAATAACTACAGGATGAAAAAGGGGGTGCGGTGCCCCCCGGGGCCCCTAAAGCTAGACTACAACAGCCCCCTCTTCCCCCTCGTTTCTAGTCACTCTCTCCTGGCTTCCAACACCATGCAGCTCGCGAATGGGACCATCCCCGACAATTATACCCTTGCACGCGAAATGTTTTATTACCTCGAAGTAGAACTGTTTAAATTTCATCCCCACTTGCGAATGAATAAAGCATGGCCTACTTTTCAAGTTTTACAGCTGTATTTTCTTGGCAGGAAGTGGACTTAAATACCTGTTGATTGAATTTATTATTAGGTTATTTAACAAGTTTCCTGGGACGTCAAAGGATTGGGCTGAAGTATCGACGTCTATTCTAAAGAAAAATAATTTTTTTTTTTTTATTTAAACTGATAAATATACTGCAGAAATTGCCCAATTTAGCCTCATTTAACATAGGGTTCTGACGAAGCCTTGGTCAGGAGTTCTATTTTCAATGAACTTATCGAATACGAATTTTACATTGGTATTTCCAACTTAAAATTATGTAATGAAACTGACATATTGTTGATAACAAAACAGGGCATTGAAGATGGTTATATTTACAAAAATAAATAAATAATTATAAGTTATAAAAAATTTAACTAATATTGTGTATTGTTGACAAATATGGACATATTTCTATAATAATTTTAAACAGGTTTTCATGAAAATTATTATTACACTACATTTTATGATTATATTTTTTTCATAATTTTTTAAAAATTAAAGATGTAAAGATGTAAAGCCATTTATTGAAAATTCTTTGAAATTTTTTAATATCCTATAAACCCCTTAGAATATTTACAAATATTTAAAAATAATTGAAAATCGTGAAACTATTTTGAATTTTGTTTAATTCCATAAAAACTCTTTAAGATCGCTTGAAAAACTTGAAATGCACTAAAATCCCTTAAAAATCAGTAGGAAATGTTTATATATTGGAAATAATGCAAAATCTCTTGAAATACCTTTGAATTCCCTAAAATCACTTAAAATTCAAATTCATTGAATTTATTTCATTCATTCAAATCACTCGAACTCTTTTTAAATTCCTTAGAATCACTTATTCTTTAAAGTCACTTCAAACCTTTAGAAAATTCTTTAAAATTTTTGAATATAATTTAAACTTCAGTGAAAAAATTAACAAAACCTTAAAATTACTTTAAAATCTTGAAAATCTCCAGAATTATTTTCAAATTCTTCAAAAATTCTTTAAGATTACTTGAAATCTATTCAAATCGCTTGAAATTCTTTGAAATTACCTAGAATCATTTTAAATATCATTATATGTGAACAATGAACATCACTTGAAGTCTATTTAGATCGCTTTCAATTAATTGAAATCACTTGCAATTCTTTTAAAATCCTTAGATCACTTAGGCCTCTTGAAATCTCCTTAAATTCTTGATAATTTACTTGAAATATTTACAAAATCATAAAAAAATTTTGAATATAATTTAAAATTCCGTGAAAAACTTAACAAAACTTGTAAATTACTTCAAAATCTTGAAACTCACCAGAATTCTTTTGAAATTCTTCACAAATTCATTATAATCACTTGAACTCTATTTAAATCGCGTTAAATTCTCCTGAAATCCTTTTGGAATTCTTGATATCTTGTAAATCTTTTAAAAATTCTTTAAATTCTTTGAAATTACCTAGATACATTTTAAATTTCTTGAAATGTCTTTAAATTCCTTAACATCGCTTTTGAATTCTTTTGAAAATCCTTTAAAATTCTTTAATATCATTTAAAAAACTTCGAAATATTAAAAAAAAATTAAAGTAATATAAAATCTTGAAACTCCCGTGAATTATTTTGAAATTTTTCAAAAAATCCCTTAAACCCATTTGTTTCAATATGTAATTATTACTTCCTTTTTATAATGTGATTTTTGTTCTTAGAAAATCAACTAGTTAAGTAATCAAATATTGTAAATAATGAATCTAGAATAGTTTTTCCTAGTGGGGAAAACTGGCCAATACTTCATCAGGATTCCATCAAAATTTCTGCACGGGTAATACAAAGAAGTTCAAAAAGCATGTTTTAGAATTTCATAAAAACCGATTTTCTAGGGTGACCAGATGGATTAGGCCAAAAACCGGGACACTAAAATGTTTTTCTATGAGGCTTAAAAAACCTCACCAAAAAGTTTTGCCATGTAAAGGACAGTTAATGAATAGAAATTTATTTTAGAAAAACTTTTATTACAAAAACACTCCCAAATGTTATGAAAAACCAGGACGTCTGGTCACTCTTCGATTTTCTTAACCAATAGAAAGAAAAGCTTTAAAACTTTTGCCAAAATTGACAATTTGCTCTAAAAACTTGGGTTTCAAATTTTCTCAATTAAGGGTTGTCAGTTTTAGCAATGTTTAAAAGAAAATTAAAATAAAATAAAATTAGTTTCTAGCACCCTTTAAGAAAATCCTGTATCTTAAACAAATGTTTGTAGTTCTTATTTGATTGTCGAATGGTATTTTTTAAATTCGTATGTGTCAGATTATTTTTTTAAAGAGATGCTCATTGACATTTCTAAATACTTTTGTAAGTGATGTAATCCCAAAAAAGTGATGGTTACATCTTGTTGTTCATAAACTGTGATCGTATTTTAAGTATAATGCATGAATTTAATGTGTAAAACCGAAATAAGCAGACACGATTTTGAAAGACTATATTAAATGCATCAAATTCAATTACCCAATTACGCTTCAAGTACTCGATAAAGTATGTGGTCGTGGACCAAGGTCTCGAAGGATGTGCGAGGTTGGTAGCACTTGAGAGGTTCGTCTAATCCCAGAACGCACGGGAAGTGACGTAGGTAGGAAGCGTTCTAGCTAATTTTGTAATCTGGGCTCGCACTACCTACTAATTGCTCACTAAAGCAGAGCGGATCCAATCTTCTCTAGTTGTCATTCGTAATGCATGTCGTCGTACCAACAGTTCAAAACTAATCCATCTGTTAATAATTTTTTTCAATCCATTCAACTACACTAAGAAAAAAGTTTCTTTGATTCAAACAAACTTTTTTCTGTGTGTATCATAATTCATCAGATGAATAGTAATAATAGTTTCTTGTTTAAGAATAGAAACTGTAAAGAAAGACAGCATTTAAATTCAGTCATGCTGGAACGTGCAAATTGATTGTTAATTAATTATAAATGAAGAGACTTGATGGCAGAGCTTTCATCCCTTCGCTCTTCTTCCCTTCCTGCCAACTCATCTCAGTCGTTGGTTAATCAGATTATATTAACGTAGTTAGTGTTGAGTTCCTATTATGGGCTTCCAGTTAGCATTTTCTTATGCAGAATTAACTTCTCATCGTCAACACACACGTCATGACTCAAATTTGATCATATCGCTTGCAAAAATATAAAATTATAACAAGTATTAATATCAAATAAGAGATGCTTCGTTTATCGTTATTTGATAAGCAGCAGAAATTGGTGCACCGTATCGATTTTTAAATTGCGTAATAAATAAAATTAGAAGAAGTGAGGGTGGCTTGCAGGCTCGTTGAAGAGGGTGAGGTCTAACTTAATTCGAGTAACTTCCCTCGACTTAATAAAGCTGTCGCAATTTTTGCATCATTAGCGAAATGCGCTCACTGATTTTTTATTCAATTTGACATCGAATCACGGGTCATGCTGCAAAAGTTCATTTCCAGAAATTTTTAAATACTCTTATATCATAATACTTAAGTATCAAGAACAATAAATATTCCAAACAGTATTTTCTTCTTTTAAATACAACGCAAAAGTTTCATTAATTGAGGACAAATTACAGCTGTGTAGCGTAATCGGACCAGTTCATCAAGTCGCTTACAAACTCGTAAAAAAATGCTATCGGTCGTGGAGATTCATGAGTTCAGTTGAAAAACGAAAATAAAACAAAAAAGTATTAACACCTAAGTGTAAATCCACGTGGCTTGGACTCGGAACCCGCTAAAAAAACCACGTGGTTTATGGAATATGGATGGCCCTTTATTAGAAAATTAATTTTTTCTGTGGCGAGTTTGTAATTATTATAATTATTAGATTATATTATGAGTAATAATTGAGTGGAATTGATTTTAGAATCGAGCTACTGCATATCTCGTGAGGCAGTAGGCAACAGAGACGTCTCATGTCTTGCAGAGGTTCGATTAAGATTTCCTGTATATGCCGAGGGTGGTGTGAATATAACAGAAGGGATCGATCTGCCTGGACAGCCGGTTGATTAGTTACAGCCCAATGCCATCAACCCACTACACACTCACTCCATTTCGACATATGTGATATATAACGAGCACGTATGTGGAGTACGCGAATTGCCACGATAATCGTAGGTCTGAGCAGAACATGGTGCAATCATGTTATATTATGCGTAACGCGTGCCTAGTGTGTACATAAGTCAGAAGCATGAGTCTCAACTTGACCAATTAATATTACAAGCCGTAGTCATACTTTTTCCTTTAGCAAGTACTTGTTTTCAGGTTTAAAATTAAGCTATTACGTTACTCAAGTGTAAAAACTTATAATAAATAAACGTATAATGATTTACTGAACTTAATAAATCAAAGGATTTAAAAAAGTTTTAATTTTTGAAATGGAAAAATTTCAGGGATCCATATAAGTTTCATAACATTTTTTTTAAATCCTTATAACATCCTACAAAATCTAGATGTCCCAAAAGCTGGAATTACAACATCGTCCAATTCAAAAAGGGGCTATATCAAAATTAAGTGCATAATTAGCATGGTAATGCTAGCTTCTGATTACGATAGAACTCCGGTATCAAAAACTTGAAAACTATTGTTTATAATAAACTATTGCTATTGCTAAATTCTAGCACTTTTATTTTTTTTAACGAGCCTAATTCAATCCTCATACATTTTCCACTTTAAACTATTACTTGAAAAAGAATATTCTTTACGTCGGAATTAAGTGCTCATTTAGTGCTCTCGATCTTGCCTATTTCAAAAATTCTTTTTTTTTAAACGAATTTTTTTGCAGTAGTAGTATCAAAGTTGAAAATGTATGGGGATTGAATTTGGCCTGTTAAAAAAAATAAAAGAGTTTGAATTTTAAAAATAAGCAAGATCGAGAGCACTAAATGAGCACGTACTTAATTCTGGCGTAAATAATATTCTTTTTTAAGTATTAGTTCAAAAGTGGAAAATTTATGGGGCATGAATTTAGCTCGTTAAAAAAAATAAAAGTGCTAGAATTTTAGCAGAATTTTATTTGAACAATATAGTTTTCAAGTTTTTGATACCGGAGTTCTAGCGAAATCAGAAATCAAAATCTCTTGATATTCTTTGATTTTCATTAAAATTTTACAAAATATCGTTATATTCCTTATAAAATTACTTAAAATCCTATGAAACCTATATTATCTTTCATAAAATCACTTGATATTCCTTACAATTATTGAAAATACCATCAAATCTAGTTAGATCATTTAAAATTACTCAAAATCCCACCAAATATAATGAAATCTCTTAAAATTAATTAAGATCCTACAAAATGTCGTCAAATTTCTTTAAATTATTTTAAATTCCATGAAATCTCAGTAAACCCTATAAAATACCTGAAAATTCAATCAAATATCAAAGAATTTCAAAAAATCTCTCAGAATTTCTTAAAATCCTAAAAAATCTTATGAAATTCTTTTAAATTCCTTAACATTATCCAAAAATTGCATGAAATACCTAAAATCCCTGAAAATCCAAGGTTATTTTGTAAAGTCCCTTTGAACTTTGTCAGTTTCCATAAAACCGCAATAACTGGTAAAATCTCTTAGAATTTTTCAAAATCAAAATACGTTTTATAAAATCCATTGAAATTCCGTGAAATTCTTTAATATTTCTAAAATTTCAATAAACTTAAACTTCGTATTCTCTATCTTACTATAATCTTACTTTATTAAATATTTATATAATAATTTTTCGATTTTCTTGATTTGTCACAGCATAATAAAAATATTTAAGTATAATTAGCCACATTTTTTGAAAAAAATTTAATATATTGGATTTTGGTTTTTTTTAAACTTTGTGATCGGTCTTTGAATTTTTTGTGGCAAATAGTAAAGAGGCTAATAAACAAATTCTTTTTAACGATTTAAACAAAACAATTTCTTTACAGGAAATCGTTGAAGAAGAAAAAAAATTCGTCTAAGAACATGTTTGAAATTTCAGTCCATTTCTTCAAATTCCTTGAAATATTTTTAAAACGTTTTAAATCTTGTGTAAATAATTTAAAAGCTATTGAAATCCTCTAATATTCATTAAAAATCCATTGAAATTTCTTTAAAAACTTTTTTTTCATTTTTTTAGTTTTTTAAAATAATTTTTTTAACATAATTTATTAGAATTAAAAAATATATATTTCATTCTCTCTATTGGATTCTTAAAAATCACTTAAAATTTCGTTGCGATTTATCACTAACAATTAAAAATATTGTGTGCAAAAAGATTTCTCGTGCTTTCTGTTGAAATAAATCAATATTTTTAAAATAAAACTATTTTTTTAGAGGAAATCTTCGAAGAAGAAAAAAACTTCGAAAACTTCAATCCAATCAGAACTCTTCTAAATTTAAAGCAGTTTAAGGGTGGGGGGTAAGGGTTTGCACTTTCGAAAAATCGAATTTTTTTTGTCTTATCTTATTGTTAAACATTTGAAGAATATATTCCCAAAATTTTAAGTCGATCTGAGCAAAACTCTTGAAGTTATTGTCTAGTTAGTCTCCTGTCTTTT
>JAUESI010000029.1:12978576-12992589 GCA_032275145.1 Synergus laeviventris
TTGAAATCTCTTGAAATCCTTTCAGATATCTTGATAACTTTGAAATTTCCTGTAAATCTTTAAATTTGTTAGTATTCGTTTAAAATACTCTGAAATTGTTTTGTGTTATTAAAAATCCTTTCAAATTTGATGATCTCAAAAGATTTTAAAAGATTTTCCATAAGACTTAAAAGAAAATTAAAATAATCTAGAACTATTTGTTTTGGATTTATTTGAGAATCTTGAAACTTTTAAGAATTTTTTCAAATGCCTTAAAATCACTTCAAATCTCTTCAAATTTCCAAAAAGCCCTTGAAAAAATGTTTTAAAAGTTTCTAAATTATGTGAAAACTCTTGAAAATTCTTTGGAGTTTTTTTAAAATCCATTAAAATTCTTTCATATCATTAAAAATCTGAATTCTTTTGAAATTCTGTTAAAACTCAATCTATTGAAATCTCTCGAAATTCCTTAAAATCGCTTAAAATCACTTGAAATATTTTAGAAAATATTGATATCTTTGAAATCTTGTGAATTTTCATAAAATCATTTTAAATCTCCTATAGAATCGCTTCAAAATCTCTTGGAATCCCCTTAAATTACTTAAAATCAATGCAAATCTTTTGAATATCCTTTAAAATTTCTTTAATATCATTCAAAATTCCTTAAAATATTCAACAAATGTTTATTATTACTTAAAAATTTTGAAGCTCTCTAGAAGTCTTTTGAAATTCTTTAAAAACTCCTTACTTGAAATCTTTTGAAAAATTTATCTGAGTATATAGACGTCTGAAACCTCAGCCCAGTAATATTTCCCCTATTTCTCGTCCAATCACCAAAGTTAAGCAACACTTTGTTCGGTTATAAAACGAAAGATTTTGATTTTATTTCCTACCTCTAGCTTTAATAAATATTCCGTAATCAGAATTTTTCTATATATGCCTGAATTTCAGAATAGATTCTAATTCACTTCTTTTTTTAAAGAATTAAGACCATATTTGTTTTTATTAGCATGAATACATTTTTTAAAAATATATTTAATAAGTGGTTATAAATTATTATTACATACTGTTTTTTCTGAAAAATGATATCTTCATTTAGGAGTAACTTTGCATTTGAAGGAAGTAACTGTACAGTCTTACCTGACCTGGAGAGAATTATTGAAGAGTTTACTTGCAATAAGAAGCCGATTGGCTCAATCTGCATTGCAGCAGCGTTAATAGCAAGAGTACTCAAAGGAGTAAAGATTACATTGGGAAAACAGAGTAAGTAAAATTAATGAATTCATTAAATGTTAATTAATTCGATATTCAAATTGATAATTACAAATTTCTAGGCCCAGAGGATAACTGGCCTTATGCGAAAGCTATTGAAAAAGTAAAGAAAATGGGTGCCAAAATTGAGAAAAAGGAGGTTAAAGGAGTGACTCACTGTAAAAAATACAATGTTTTTAGTACACCTGCTTGGATGTACAAAGCAGCAACTTATAATGAAGTTCATACAGCAATCGGTAAAATGATTACAAAAATGCATAAACACATAAAATAATCTGTTGGTGGTTTGAAAACTCCTGGTACTTCAGTGTTTAAAAAGTGGTAGTTTATTTTCATAAAATTTTATTGACTTAAAGAAACATATATACAGATTTATGGATGTTTTTCGGCAATATTTTTATAAACTAAAATGTCTTTTCTAGTTTTATATTTAAATGATATTAAATTGGCAAGTCCAATTTCTTAACGAAAACGATATCCTTAATATCCCCTTGTTTTCAAACACTCACTTCATTGTCCTACATAAATATTACAATTTAAGTGAAGAAGGAAATACGTCTTGGGGTCAGGTTTATAAAAATATATTTATTTCATTTTTATCGTGCGCCGAAAGTACCAATTATTATTCAAAGCACTCTTTTTTTCCAGTACAATTTTTTTCGAGTACAATCTACTACTAATTCTACAATAATCAACAACAAGTAAAATAACAATGTGGCAAGATTGAGGGTGAAGAGATCGCGATAATGAATTGATAATATTTTAAAATAAGGGTTTTTAAGTTACAAAGAAACATCAGATTTTTCGTCTTATGATTTGAAATCTCTCTTCACCGAAAATCTTGTGCATGAAATGCAGCGCTAGAATTCCAAGGGGATAGGAATTCCGTTGCTTGTATGAATTTTAAGTATATCTTAAAATAATATGAATGAAGTTTTGAGATTTAAAGAATCCTTCTTTAAATTCGTTTTATCGTTACGTGTAAAGATTAGATTTACGAAAAGCAGCTCAGTCCATAGTCTTTCAGTTTGCAAATACAATTCTATAAAAAATATGAAAAAAAGAATTATTTAAAAAATTACTTATTTTTTCTTTGCATAGACTCTTGACAGTTTATGTGTCACAACTCTCTTGACGATGGATAAAGAACTTGAAATAAAAGACCGGATCTTTCTCGATACTCAGTTCTGATTCGGCCTCTATTCTTTTTGTAAGATTCATTCATATGCGAATAAAGTCGCGTATTACATGACAGCAGATCTTGTAATACTTTATCGTCGTTTCGCGATAATGCGAAAGTCGTTGTGACAGATGATTCTTAATAGTGTTCTGTTCTTTGAGTAAATTACCACGTTTTCAAATTACTTAATTTATATATCTAAATCAGTATTTTTCATATGAAATACGAGCAGATTACACATAGATTAATTACGAAAATCACGAAAAAGTCATTAGAAGTACATTCATTACATTTGAAGGTAACCGTATCTTTTAAAAATAAATATCAAGAGTTTAGAGTAAGATTGTAGATAATCTTTGCTCGATATTCCATAATGATAAAGCTGATGTCATCAGACTCTGTTGATCCCAAATAAGTTTACAACACGAGTCATTTCTGTCTACATAACACAAATTTCTAAAATTTGTCTTAAAAACGGGTGTCCAGAGGAATCTGGACATCCTCAGATGACTTTAGGATCAGATATATGTTTAACTGAGTCTCTTCTCACTTCATCTTCGCGTGACCTCTTCTACAACTCGTCACACCTTTCCAACATTGACGACGCTTTACTCAGACTTTGGTTCTGATCTCATGGCCAGATTCATTTATGGGACGACTCCCAAAGCGTGCGCGTCTTTTGTACACATTAAAATTGTTCGTCCGATACGAATGTTCAACTAAGCGCCAGAAGGGGTTCCACTGTCATGCGTGACTTCCTGGCTTTGTCTTCTTGGTATTTTTTCATCTTTATCAACTTCCGTTTGCCTTGACTGAGCTTCTTCTGCGGTACTTCCGTCGTGGTAGTTGTTGCAGCATTGAACTCTTCTTCCTCGAGCATTCTCAGAGTTTCAAAAATATTTCTGGGTTGGTCGTTGACTCGTGCTGTGTGGCTGCCGTTTTTATTTGCATAGACAACCGATAAGTGAGAGAAGCTGGACTTGGGTGGTGCTGTGATGTCGGCGAAATCTCGGAAGTTTGCAAAGAAGTCTCCACCACGAACTGGCTGAGGTTTCGGGTTTCTGTAGTAGTTGCTTCTTCCACGACCATTGTCACCGTGGTAATAAGGATTGTAGACCGACTCATCAATTGAGTACTCATCATTTTCCTTCTCTTCAGGATAGTAGGTTCCTCCCCGGATCACTCCGAAGTTTCCTGAACCCAAAAGTGGATGCAGAGCTTCCTTTGATTGAGAGGAGGCGGCTGGATAATTTCCGCGGTCGCGCTGGAAGTATCCTAAGAATCGGTTTGGTCGGTACCGCTGCTGCTGCTGTTGATGCTCCGTGTAAGGAAGTCGTTGATTGGCAAACAACTCGGCAAACGAGGGGAAGAAGTTCTGGCTATCAGTTTCAAGGTTCTTCTCGTTGGAGTCGGATTCGATGTTTTCTTCTTTTTTGTCATCTTGTTCTTGAGAAACTGTTGCTACAACACTAACGGAAGGCTGGTTCGATTTCACGGTCAGAACTGTGGCAGATGCGGGACTTTGTTCCTGAGATTGCTGGTGACCATTTCTAATTTGTGGTGCTGCTGCTACGATCTTAACTGACTTTTCTGGTGTAGGTTTAGGTTCAGAAGGTTCATCAGCTTCCTCTTCTTTTAATTCTGAACTGTCCATCTTCGATATGGATGCTGATTCCTTCTCGTGGGTCGCTCGGCTTTCGCTCTGTTCCATTTCCGACTCATCCGGTTCCATAAACATATCGGAATCGTCACCATCGTCGTAGACATCTTCTCCGATCTCGGAGGCCGATGCTACTGAATCCTGTGAAACAAACAATGATTTTAATTGATTACTTATCTGTGACGACTTAATGGAGATAAAAGAGTGAACTTTAAAAACTGATCTTTAAAAGTCTATTGGTTACGCCTATAATTTTCTACTTTTCTTCTAATAAGATATCATCTCGAACTATGTGTTAACTGTCCTTTAATGGAATGATCGTAGGCGGTTCGAGATATTGTATCTTGTGAAGCTTCGACAACACCGTGTCCTCGCCTTGACATTTAAAGCATCTTCGTGCAACGGTCTACTGCGAAAGTATATAGCTAAAGTTTAAACATAGTTACACGCCTCATGCACGAGATATGATACATCTTTAATGCTGTTTATACCACGTTCAGAACTTTTTATAAAATATAGCCATTACTTATAGTAATTTATTGCATTTTTTTCAGAGCTGTATGTAGGATTTCGTGTTTCTAATGTGAGTACTGAGCACCTTAGGCTCTTCATTATTTTTACTCCGTTCTTCTTTAATTAATTCAAAATGTATCCTTGAGCCTCTTAAATACTGTTCAAAACAAAATAATTAACGAAAGTAATTATGCTTATTATACCTTCCGTACCTGAATATGCACCTGCATACCTACGCAAAGACACATTCAGACGTTGAAGTGCCTACGTAAATTTACACATTTAAAACTCATACGTGTATGGAAAGTCATATTACATGCGAAGACCAATAGGTTGTTACTAGAATCAGTTGCAACACTCAACAGACACGCCTAGCATTGTTAACGAATATGTCAGGTCAGCGACAGCAACGGGAGTGTTACTGTATCGCCGACCTCCGCAAGGCGCAATTCCTCCCGTATTCAAATTAATCTTAGTATCACCTATTGTGAAACCAGTCACGTGCATACTTTAATCAATAGCTCCAGGATGATCCGCATTTTTCTGTATAATATCAGTCTGAATTCTAGAATAGGTGCTAAAGAATTCAGGAAGGAAAGTATTATTCTATTACAACAATAATTAAGATTTATTTTCCACTTCTTTATGTAACTAAGATCGTAATATTTATATAGTTTGCCACATAAATAATTAGTACTTCATAATGTTGAGCAATTAGACACATTGCCATGCGTGTAGTTTTCACTATATGCACGATGACTAGCCTACACGATCTATAAATTTTACTGCCAATTTAAAATGCATTGAATAGACCGTCAACAAATTTATCATAGGGTCAGATCAATTTTGTTCATATGAAATACAGAACGCACACTCTCATATACATGATTGACATTAATGAATGCCATATCGATTGTCAGAAATAAGTATTGGCGCCTTCAAGAGTAATATTCCATAGGCATATGCAGTAGTCACTTGCTACTCGAATTCAGTTCAAATTGATAGATCGAAATCATTAACAACTGCTGGTAACACTTCAAGCGATGCAAATCACTTACTTTATGGAATACAATATCCTATCGAAAGTTGAACTATTTCTCCTGGAATTTTTATGACCGAAATGAGAGCCGGATTGGAATAGAAAATCTAGTGGTATGGTCTCAAGTAGCACCATTTGATTAAAGCAATTTAAGAGGTTTTATCAAATGGTACCAATAGATTCGAGTGATTTGGATGTAGCACCAATGAGTTCTAGTTTATTTAAGCGATTTAAGGGGTGGTATTAAGTGGAACTAGTTTATTTAAGTGATTTAAGATATGGTCTCAAGAAGTACCATTTGATTAAAGCAATTTAAGAGGTTTTATCAAATGGTACCAATAGATTCGAGTGATTTGGATGTGATACCAAGTGCTACCAATTGAGAAACATTTATATCGAGACATATTAGGGAACATTGTCGTTATTGATCTACAGGTTTGGATTGGAAGAAATGATGTATTCAACCATTTTGAATAGAACTTGAATAACGTTTTCCCGATCAATTGAATAATATATTTCTTACGTCGCAAGATTCTATTGAGTTTAACAAGTGCTTTCTCCTGTTTGGAAACTTCCTTTCGGTGAAAGATGGATTGTCGATGTGAAGAATCAAAAGTGAAAGAGACGTTATTATCCCGTGATTGCATTACATGGAGATTAGTCTAGACTGAGATTTTATTGCATCTCGCAGTTTGTGAGCTGTAATAAAATTCAGACTGTATCGCCTGAAGATTATTATATTAACTCATGTTGATGCATTTGATATCCTATTAGGACTGAGTGTTGGCGCGGCGGTATGAATTATATCTGAATTAAGGGCAATCAGCACATGCAATGGAGCTAGAATGGATGGTTCGTCTTTTCCGTAACGTAATACTTGAGGGAATTTTAGATTGTGACACGAGAAAGCAAAACTTGATAGGTATATAATGCATCAAAATCGACTTCTTCCCTAGCTGGATCGTGGGATATTGAACTATGATTTTATTGATGGAAAGACAACGATCGATTATTTTAAAAACCTCCAATAGCAAAGTAATTTTATTGCAAATTATATTAAACAACTTTTCTACGGTATTTGCTCTATATATTACAAGTTGTGCCTCACCTCGAATGTAGTGTCTTCCTTTGTCATGGGTGCTCCATCTGTAAGAAAAGAAAGACTTTCGTTATTTCACAAATCAATTTTTAACAAATATCTTGGGAAAATGTTTATGGGCAATTAGCGATCTGTTTATATAACAAATTACGATTAGTCGCAAACATTTTTCTGAACGAGAATATTATTCAGATTAGACAAGACGTATGTGCTGTAAATAAAGTTAATCCTGTTATTTGTTTTATGCAGGGTAGCAAAAAATTTCGGTATGCGATGTAAACTTAATAGCCTGTCTTACGGAACCGAAAGCGGATGACTTCAGCAATTAAAGTAAGAAGTCTTCCACTGCCAATTAGCGTTGTGAACAACCAATTAAATCCATATTTCTCTTACAATCTTGAAGCAGGCATCATTTTATGAATAAGAGAAAAAGACAAATGTAAATCAAATTAGATTAACATTTGATTGGACAAAACCAAATGTAAAATTAGACTGCTGCAGTGCTTTGATCCTAATGACCGTTCAAATCTTATTCTATTAATTAGTTCTTTATACTTATTGTTAACTTTCTGATCGTTAAATTTCACGACTAATTACAGGTAATTTTTTGTATAGGCTGAGAAAAAGAAGCAGAGAGGAGAATAGAAAGTCGATGCATTACAGATTTTTACTGAGATCTTAGGAATAAAAATCTGGATGATATTTGGCTTTATTGTGAGTATAAATATTTTCCAATTGGATTTTAGAAAAACGGAAGATGTGATGGGGAGTTTTGAATTTATCTCTCTCTGGACAGTTCTTGAATCATTAATTACCTCCACTTTTTTTTATCAAGCTCAGTTAGTCTATAGTTTCAGTTAACTAACTCCCAAAGAAATCCCTTCGATGGACTTGTTAAACCACGGTCTGTCAGCGGTATTTCACTGTGGCCAATTATGGTCGCCACAACGTAATGTCGGTAACGATCAGCAATTTGTTGGGGCGAGACTGCATTCTCGTAATTTATCGCCTCGTGTATCGACCTGTCGATCGACTTATCACATGCTGTTCCTCCATGTTTATACTTTTCTATTCCGTGATCCACTGACTCCCGACTTTCAAGTATATAAGACAGGTGAACTCCGCTCAAAAACCCAGGATGCAGGAATATTTGAGAGACTGTGGCTAACTTTCGACACTGCGGCGTTTCATTATAATTAGTTGATAATTTCCCTCCAGGGAAAAATATGTAATTAAATATAATAGTATATTTTGCACATAATACATGAAGGAACAAGCGGTTCACTTTTACTCCATCCTACGTTAATTAAATTATAATTTAATATATAATTAAAGGTTTAATAAAAGACATTAGAGTGTTAGTTATAACTCGACGGATAGGAATTAAATTTGAGAGAAATTTTATAAAAAAGAAAGAAAGCTACCATCTCAAATTCATCTTCCGACACAGCAATCGTTAATTATACAGAATAATCGCTTCTAATTGTGATTAATTCGCTGTATTTCCGTTCATCTATGAAGATATCTCGTGTCTTCTGTGGGTAAGTCTAAATTAACGAGTATTCATGAGTTCAAGGTGAGTCAACGATCTACCCGATCATAACAATTGCTTGTCGTTGTCATAATTCATATTTCCTTTACCAAGCAAATACACTCACTTAATGATGATACCACGCATACCTTTAAGCATTAAATGTTAATATGTTGGAGGCTTGTCCTCCTTTTTCAATGACGCTCACTGGCTATCATCCAACCAACAATGAAGACACCTATGGAAATTCATAGTTACTCGCATGACATGCAATTTACACTATTGTTCCCGCATATTCATATTTTCTTTATTTGATTTTTTTGCGTGACTCTCGTCATTTCATTGTCTATGAATCAGCAGCGTAATAGACAACCGACAATTTAGCTTCACGCAGGGTTAATGAATAAAGTAATACAATGATTAATTAGCAAATAATATATAATTGCAAGTATATTTTCCAATCGAATTTAACAATCCAATCTTCTTCGAGTGAACTTTCAAAGTTTTTCAGAGGATTTCGCGTTGATGCTGAACAAAGTTTATTATAGTTAAATTTCAAAGTAACTAAATAAACCACTTCTAGAAACAGTGATATAAATCGATGGCAGTCGACATAATTACGAGCAACGGTCCCTGACGCTTTTTAATCGAAGCAATCACTCATTTCGTCGATAAACAGGACTTTTTTCATCTGTCATTAAAACTCGATCTTTCCACGTTCCTGTCTAGCTTCTGGGCAAGAAATTAGGTGCAAGAAGCGATTCGAGTTCATCAGATCGATGATTGAATGATATTGTCGAATTAAATATCTACCGGCGGACTTTTGAAATTGTAATCGATTGGCATGCGTGAGTATGATATAATGAAGTCGCAAATGAACAGGGCGGATATTCTTGAGGCGATTCTGTGATGTGAAGTCTGTCGAGAGTGACTTGATTCCACAAATCAGGAAGTGATTTCTATCGAAGAACAACAATGTTCTTTCGTCTCTTTCGCCTTTTTCTCTCCTTCTGGCCGTAGAGTAAAGCGATTAGCATTACGTATCAATCGCCGAGAGGGAGATGAAAAAGAAATTTGCCTCTCTCCTGTTTGATAGTGAGAACAGGGTACAGATACATAGTCACGTGCTTCCTGTTCGTTCTAGAAAAGTTTCATGTAAATTTCTACCCGTGCATTTATATGCCAATTGGTAGCACCGCGGAACGTTCATCGGATTTCTAATTTCTCGTTTTTGAGATCCGTAGGGTGATCTCTGCAGACGTAGTATGCTCGAGAAATCATTTACCACAGTTCGTCTTAGGCGAGTACTTTCTTGCCATTCAGGAAGTGGCAAGATGCATTGGTCTATTGCTAATGAGACACAGTAGTAACACGAGCGTGTCGCTCCCTTTCTTCAAATCCAAAAGGCATCAGTTATAAAACTGGATCATTAGTTTATCATCAATTTGGTACTTACATGGAGAGAAATATATATTAAGTGTTAATATCTGGATATTAAATCGTAATAAATCTGCTATTTAAGTATGGGACGACGACTATCTAGATAGATAAGACAAAATGTTCAAAAAGTTTTTCGCCAAGATGCAGACTAAGTACTGTATCCAAATCCACATTAAATCAAAAGATTTTAATCATGTATAAATTTAGCAAAAAAAGTATATTATAACAGATCATTTTAGAAAAGTGTAATGTATGTAAAATATACGAGGATCACGATATTAAGTATATCTAATGTATGCAGGAGCACACACAGTATTGGTATAATCTAAGTTATAACCTATAACGCGATCAAATAATATCGAATCAAAGTCGTTGACGCACTCGTAGACGCACGCTGCGTGCGCAGAACCCTGACTTTTGGAGCACGCACGAAAATTTAACATCTGACCCATAGTCACATATGGTACAATTTTCACATTAACATCTGGCTCAGTATAAATTCAAGTATATTGTGTAAATAAATATTCTATTTTTATCGTCATAATTAAAAAAACAATGAAATTGTTGCAATTTAAGTGTGGTGGAAGAAGCGACCAAAACATGGCTTAAAAACTCTACCTGGTGAAAACAAGATGATGGCAGTTTCGGAAAATTTCAATAAAATAATTATTATAGACGTCGAAACAATTGATCCTTCGACGTCGAAATCGGCGAATTATAATAACGTTAATATCTCTAAAAAGTCGATATATATCCAGTTTTCTCTGTGTATTTTCTACTACTATAGAAAAGTGGGAAGGTTTCGCAAAAGATGTTGAAAAAAGGAGTAAAAATAAAGTATTGATTGACTACAACATTCGATTTAAGATATAAAAATCACTACACTTATATTTTAACATGACTTGAAGGAAAATATTTGCTTATACTTTAATCTAAATTACACTGACCCAAGATAGAGTTGCGAAAATGCGTAAGAATTATCGACCTAATAAAACTGATTGAGGTTTCTGTATGGATTATATATAATAGATCTAAATGATATCCATATGAGGAAATTTGTATACTTCACATAAAGCATGCGGTTCAATCTTACCCTTAGAATATAGCTTGAAAAGAATAATTTTTCAGGACAAATTAAAAATGAAGTTAATGCGATTTTTAATCATGAAACGTTGAAAGTTTCCTGCAAGTCAGTCTCGAAAGAAAGTGTTAACCTTGCACACTTCTCATTAATCTGTCCTCGCTTTTGAATCCGCTTAAAATAAAACGTCATGGTTCCTCAAAGGAATTTATTATTACAAGAGAGAAAGCATGTACAGTGCGTACTTCTTTAAAAAGGAAAAAAAGAAAAGATGCTCAGTTCTGAACTGAATCGCTGACAGTTTGCAACATGAGAAGTAACATTCAGTTAACTTTAACATATATATAGTGATTTCCTTGTATGGATCGTGCGAGAACTTAAGACTTTCGTCTAATTTATCGTGGCATCTCGAGTAAAAACCAATCAAAAACTTTCTCCCAAAGAGAAGAACCGACCTGCTCATAAAGTACGTGTCTATATACTTAGTAGTATTTACTACTGTGTTCAGTAGCTCTTTTTTCCAAACATGTAAAAAAAAATACTAATAATCAGAACAGTTGAGAAAGCGAAGCAATTTAAATATTAGAATTACGGATTCCCTAAATACATAAAGTTTAATATAATTATAGATCAGGAGTTGTTGGAAGATTAATGACTTTATTAACTGCAGAACAAATTAGCTATTGCATATTTTAGACCTACGTCATGTCTCTCCTTTTACAATTAATTCGTGAGAATAGAAAAAAATTAATGCTTTATCCAAACATGGTGATTCTAATTATAATAGCTTTAACAACGAACATAGGCAAGTTTATTACTTGATAATCACTTTGAAGGGGATAGTGCGAACCTTCTCGATACACTTATTACTTCCTATCGCAATAATTAGCGGGGCGCATTTCTTGTGTGAGAGCGATAGTGTTTCGATTGCACATATATAATTTTTATTTTATTAAATTAAAAGCTAATCTCTCCAGTGGTTGCAAAAGGAAGACATAATTAGAAACTCGACTGGTATAGTTTCTCGACCTAAAACGAGTTTTCGATATTTTTAACGTGCGAAGGTCGGGATATCTGCACAGTCTATTTTCGGTTCAACATTAATGGCCATTTTATACATCCTTTTCTGAGGCTTTTCATCAAATTGCTGGCAATAAAGATTTAAATTATTCGTGTTCGAATTTGCTGGCAGTTTTGAGTTACGAATAGCTTTATTCACACTAGACTTTCGCGACGAGTTACTCGACTATCACAAGATATAATCTTCTGATCAGATTTCAATTCAAAGTCACAACTCCCAGAATGACCCAGATCGACATAGTTGGTGTCATTTCTTTGCATCCGTTAATCGACATGTATATATGGATATATATTCCTGTTTGTTGTTTGTTGAGTGAGATTGGCCTTGGCAATGTGGTCGAGTCTCCCAATGGTCTCCCAGTGTTTCAGCCTGAGCGAGAAGGAAAGTAAGAGTGCGAAAGACAAGCCGAGTTCGATGGCACTTTCACGACCGATAACTATAGAATTATGCCTCGACCAGAAACTCACTAAACCCGTTTCGAGGACCAAGGATCGAGTCCCGGTTTCGCGATCGTAAACAATTGCGAGGAGTGGAGTCAAGAAATTCCTCAGTCAAATATAGCATCAACCCTGAACCGGATTGTTCGTTTCGAAGGTCCATACTCTCAATCTCTGATAGCTACTTACTACTTGAGTTTGTGTTGAGGAGGATTTGCTTAAAGAAAGTAGTAAAAGTAAAAACAAAGAGTTAAAGTTAAATATTTCCGTTTCTTGTTTGCAATTTCTTAAAGATCTAATTATAAATAATTAATAATGACTAGTCTGAGAAATGCTTTTGAAAAAGAGACCACCGCAAGATATGGAAGTGAGTGATTGTAATTATTCAGTTCGAGTGTCGCTTATAATGTGATATTTATTTCTCGGATGTATGACATAGCTCGGCAAGAACTTGGCTGTAATTAGGATCCGTATAAGTAAGTCAATAAGACTAATTAATCGAGCATGATCAAAGCAAGCTGTTGCGTTCAAGAGCATTGCAGAGATCGTCCTTCGATGACCAGGTTGCGGTAACAAGATATATGGATGAATAATTTGCAATAATGGTTTGCCTTCTCATAAGCAATAATCAGATATTTATCATCATTCAAATCTTATATAAAGGAAAAGAAATCTTATTGTTGTAATTATTCAGTCACTTAATACCCATCGGAGAAATTATCATCTTTCTTGAAGTTAATAGATTGCTGGCTAATGATGAAAGTAAAAAAGTTGTTGTGCACTTAACTCATTTATAACCACCCCGTGCTGAGTATATGATCAATAAAACTCCAATAAATCGATGACCTGATGGTAGTTAACTAAATGACCTCTTCCATGCCATTTTGGCATTAATACTAAAGGTAACTCGACTGGGAGTTACTCTTCGAGAATTCTGTCGAGATTCTTCTGACAAGGGGTGAATCAATGGATTTATTTATCTATTACTGAGTTCCGCGTTTCTCTAGATCGATCATTGTTCGATGCTTAGAGAGGACGTGTGATCATTCAACGAGATCGAGATCGTGCCATAAAGATACAGGTACACACACGAATCTTACGATTTCCCTGGCGAATCGTGGAAGGTGAAATACACGAGTCAGATGTTCATCTCTTCGTTTATTCGTTCCAATGACTTTCTCTCATCGTAGTCACGAGTGTCGTCGTTCGTCCTGACGTATTTGGCTTCCGGGTGGCATAAAAGTTGACATCATGACACTTTTGATGGATATATATTCCCATGCTTCTGGGTGTATATTTCGATAAGCTATGATTTATAGCACTATAAAATTATCTCTATAAAATTATCAGTATAAAATTATCATCTGAAAATGGAATAAAATAAAGTGTTATATACTATAGATTAAAACAGTAGTTCTTCAAGCTACATTTCTCGTCACTACCAAAATAGACTGAAGTTTCAGACGTCTACTTAGACGAATTTTTCTTTCATCAAAGATTTATCTTTGATTTACCTTGGTTTCTATTTTTTGGACATTATAAAGAAAAAATTCGAAACAAACAAAATTCGTCAGAATAGACGAAGACATTTTTTTTTAAATGAAACTTTAGGGGAGTTTTTTTGACTTCCCAAAGAAAGTTTTTATTGCTATTAGAATTTCGCGCAAACAACTTTTTTTTCGATACGCCCTAAATTAACCG
>JAUESI010000029.1:13003953-13027171 GCA_032275145.1 Synergus laeviventris
GAGATAGACAGGGACAGGATATAGAGATAAGAAATAGAAAGGGATACAATTTCTATCTCTTTAGTTCCAGCAGGGCAGATCGAAAGTTGTCTGATGATCAACGGTATTTTTAAAATTCCCCTTGAGTCGCTCTGAGTCAACTCGGGTGGTTTAAAAAACTCCAAGGTATTGCATTAAATTTGAAGAGGGTGAAGAAACAATTCGCAAGATCGTGCTTCCCGCAGACGTGAGATGAATATGATCTATAGTAGCTTGACTGACAAAATTTCAATGTGATCAGCAGATTCTAAATGAATTGTTTATACTACATCTTTCCATTGATTTTTTATTAAAACACTGCTTTCCATGATAGAAATCATCCTGAATTGTTAGCTTGAAAGATTTAATTAACATAATAACCCTGCTTGGTCGCTAACATTATTAGCGCATCATCGTAAATCAGCCGGCCTTTCTTTCTATGCCTTATTTAGCAAGAACACGATCAAAATCTGTTCTGTGCTTAGCAGGAAAAATGTCAACATAAATCAGGATCGACCGCGGTTCTTGCTATTATGCCTCTACCATTTTTAGAAGCTATTGCACAATTATTCAGGGGATTTCACATGAAAAGACAATCAAGTTCAGGGATTTTATCAGTGTTGGCTGAACTGTCTGATGACTCAATTTTCCAAAGACGACCACGAAATTCCATAAGCCACCAGAATATACAAAAACAATGAATACTCTGCTAGACGAAAGTAAGTTGTTGCAAAGAAACGGCCTTGTTACGTTCATTACCACACGCACTTGTTACGCATAATAAAGTTAAATCGACGGGGCGTGGTTGCCGCAACGGTGAAAAACGCACGGATGAAAGCATGCGCCAAGGCTGACATTGATAAACCGGAAATTCCGCGATACTTTTTCCTTTATACAAAATATCATCAAGCCTTGGGATCCAGATTAAAAATTCTTATATCTTTAGTATACAAGCAGAAAAGAAACATGCTCCAAGGAAAAATTCGACAACATTTTGCAACAAACAAATTGTGGAGTTCGATAGGTAAAGTAAAGCTGATGTGAGGAATGTGAACGCGATAAAGAAGAAGATAAGAAAACATTGCTTTAGTTTGACATTTAGGTTCCCAATAGAACCTTCGCGTGTAGAGCCAACTTAAAACCTTTCAATTCATCAGATCCTCTCCTCGTTGAATATATTTTCCACACATACATATGTTGAGTGAGCTTTTCTTCTCAGTCGATCTAATTTAAATTATTGCAAAGTACATAAAAAGTCGAGCATGTACAGTCACTGTGCTCTGAATAAATTTGTAATGTGGAAAAGGCTTCTCTCACGATGATGACATCGTGTGCGACTCGTTAAGAGGTCATTAAAAATATCGATAAATCAGTCACGTTCCATAATTACTGCGTACATTTACAGCTTTCTCATTCATCAGCGTGTCAATGAGCAAAAATGATTTAATTTTACGCAAGAATGAGTACTCGAGGACTATAATTTCGTTGTAAATATCCAAAAAAAAAAGGGCCTATATTCAAAATGTCAGCATGAAATTCGTAGAGCCTCTTTAATTACTTTCTTAATGAGTTTGCTGAAATTGCAGGGATTTCATGACTACCGTAAATCTCCTCGGTGATTCTTTTCCTTTTAATTCTTTTTTATTTAGACTGCCATTATTTCATACTGACAATACGATTGTGAAATTAAAATGAATATAGCTTCTTTACTGGTTCCTGTGATCAAGATTACGTTCCTTGTGTTATGACGTCACATGATTTCCCATAAAATTCAGTTTTACAGTAGGTTCATTCGAATGCAGCCAGAGATGAACTTTCTACAGCCCTTGTTTGTGTCGACACATCGCTGATTGATTGTAAGATCCTTGAGCATATTACAGGGTATACGATTACAATGACGTAGAAGATTGAAGGATGCTGATAAATATTTCAAACAAACAAATGATTCGCACTTCCTGTACTACTCAAAACAAGCGAATCCGAGTATCAGTTTCATGAGTCCATAATTATTATTGTAATTAATGTAATTTTTTATAGACCATTTTTCAGGTACATTCCGGAGCCAATCCAAGGAAAATAATACTTGAGAAACACTTAATTAACTTGATTTAACGACAACTCAGCAATGGGTATAATAAGTAATGCCTTACTGGGTGCCACTCTCACACTCGAAACTGTTCGGACAAACGTCATACTCTGATTAGCTCGTCGGTTTTACTTTGTGCTGGAATCGAGTCTGCTAATGCTACCAGTCCGTAAATACTCGGTGCGAGAAGTTACGTACCGGCCCGTCCACTTGTTACTTTGTTACTTACTCGTCGGGAGTGCAGAGAGTAGTTTCCGGTTTTTACGACAAGAGCGGAGTTTTCAACTAGAGCGTGATTGGTTTTCTCATTATAGCATCTAGCAATTAATGCAGATTTTAATGAAGGATTTTAGTTTGGATGTATCAATTTCTTTCTGGTATTTTATATACATGTCTTTCGAGGCGATAAACATAGATGTCGTTATTTCGTGCAATAGTTGGACTTATCGCTCAGCGTGTAGCCATTCCTTGCGAAACCTAAGCGAGTTTCTTCTTGAAACAAGTGCTTTCGCGATTTAATCTAACGAGTCTAGCAGGAATCTATTTTTAATGCTAAAGTGAGAGAGAACGAGGAAAGATAAGAATTGGAGGATTAAAGAAAAAATCGTAAGAAGCATGCGCTGTTATAAAGTGATAATTGCAAAATTACTGGGAGGAAGAGCGAAAAGCATTCGCTATATGCTTTTCGTGTCGATCGTGTACTGATAACCATCATCTGAAAGTTTCCTTTTACTACCTTCAGCTCTATAACAAGACTATAGAAGTAACTTCCACTTTGAAATTTCAATTAATTAAAACTTTTTTCTGGGAAATTATGTGATGTCAGGATAACTTTACTTGGTGTAAATCAATAGAAACTGTAAAATGTGGAGAATTTTCTGTACAGTCGTTAATTTATAGAAAAAACTAGACAAAGTAATGAAGGTCTCTTCCTCCCACGCGTTGTGACCGCAAAGTTGCCACATCCGTAATGGAATATTCTACACAGCAGAGAAAACAGCTGTAACCTCATGGTGCCACATTTTACGACCTTTTCAATACGGCAAATTGACTTGACACTATCAAGAAAGTCCGCATTTAATATATCCAGTGATCTCACTTACTACCAATGCGCGAGACTATCCTGATGCTCTTAAACTTCATCCAATGTTTTTTTTATGCTTACCTGAAACATAAAAGAGGAAAAACAATTAGCTTTCAGAAATTTTTATGGGATCCTGATGGGGCCCTGACCAGTTTTCCCTAGTGCTAGTGTGATCCAGATCTGGAAAACTGGAAAGGATCCTACAAGGCGGGTCATGCTTAAAAAACTATTCTAGATTCATTATTTTTCGTATTTGATCACTTAACTAGTTAATTTTCTGAAAAAATCCTATTATAAAAAAGAGGTAATAATTATATTGGAACAAATGGTTGCAAGGGATTTTTTGAAGAATTTCAAAATAATTCATTAGAGATTCTAGTGTAATTTAATTTTTTTTTAAGTATTTCGAAGAATTTTCAAACGATTTCAAAAGGGATTTGAAGGGATTTGAAGAAATTTAAAGTGATTCTAGGGAATTTATAAGGATTTAATTTTACAAGATTTCAAAGATATATTTCTTAAAGGATTTACAGAGAATTTAAAGTGATTTAAATATATTCAAGTGATTTTAAAGAATTTTGAAAAAATTTCAAAACAATCCGAATGGAATTTTTTAAGTGGTTTTAAAAACATTCAAGCGATTTCGAGAGAGTTTTTACGGAATTTCAAAAAAATTGAAAATAGTTTCAGGGTTTTTAAAGATATTAACAAATTTCAAAGGATTTTAAAAGAATATTAAAAACTTAAAGAATTTTCAAGAAATTGCACAGTTATCAAAACGTGAAAAATATAATCATAAATGTAGTGTAATAATAATTTTCATGAAAAGCTGTTTAAAGTTCCCAGAGATATATATAACCATCTTTTATCTTTTCATATGGTCGAAAATTTTTGGAATTTTTATTTTATATTTATTTTTATTTTTAATATTATTTATTTCTATTTTTACCCGATGCTGAAATCTGTTGAGATCCTCGAAATTCAAGGGATTTGTAATGATACAAAAAAGTTTCAAAGGATTTCAAAAAAACACCGAAAAATTTAAGGATTAACAAGAAATTTCAAATATATCAAGATATCTGAAAAGATTTCAAGAGATTTCAAATAATTTAATAGTAATCCAAAAAGTTTAACTGGTGCAAGATTTTGAAGTAATTTGACAATACAAAAAAAATGTTTTAAAATTTTGGTAATTTCTTAAATCCTTCTGAAATCTGTCAAAACCCTTTAAGATCACTTAAAAATTCTTGTAGTCTTTTGAAATCTCGTTAAATCTCTAGTTATTAAAAATTATGAAAAAATCTGTTTAAAGTTCCTCGAAATATGTCCGTTTTTGTCAAGAATATACATATTAGTTAATTTTCGAATATATAAGTGTGACCATCCTTTATATTTTCATAATTAATTAAGTGTTGAAAATGATGAGAATTCCCTATGTTTCAGATTATTACTACTATACCAGGTCTAGAAGTATGAAACCGGAATTCGCTTGCCATCAGTTTAGGTTCGATATGTCAGTGTATTTACTACAAACATCAACTACGATTTGTGAACAGCACTGGTTTTTTGTCGAGCGTTTTAAAAAATTCAAAAGTGTTAATATTGATGTGAGAAACGAAGATCGTGGAAAACCACCGAAAAAATTTGAAAACAAGGGATCAGAAGGGTGTTATCTATTATGAGCTGCTAAAACCTGGTGAAACTGTCAAACACGAATCGCTACGTCAGAACCCTATGTTAAATGAGCAATTCTGGCATGGGAATGATCTTGTGAGTTGAAACTCAAGTGATGGTGAATGTATAACAACTTTGTGAAATAATGTAGCAACGAAATGAGAGACAGAAAGGAACAGTTGGACAAGGATCTTGTGCCAGTGATCGCCTGTTAGTTCAGTGCTCGCTGACCAGATTCGTCAGAACTAGGATGGATTTGCATACTGAAGTGGCAATGTCGAAGTACCTATTCCACGGCTCTTACCAATGCTCGTATAAAAGCAGTAATCGGCTACTTTCAGTGGCACGAATCGCATGCAACATCGTTCGTAATACAACTAACACCCTTCGGCTCCAACACGAAAGGTTTATCGACGTCGAACACGACCACGGTCATGTCGCAAGTCTCTACGCTTCTTAAAGTTCCTCTCCTCTCGCTACCAACTTAATCTAAGCTCTATCTTCGTATAATTAAGAAGACCTCACTTTGCCGATTCAATTTGCTTATTTTTTTCTCAAATTTGCATCATCATTTAGCATTGAGAGTTATTTCACAGTTCGTTTGAAATGCTCACACGAATCTTCGAATTTACTTTGCGATGCCTTATTCCAGTTACTTAACCCTCAATAGAATTGCTTAAACGACAAGCATCTGTTTCAGTACCACTACTACTAATCGCACTCTAACAATAAGACAAGACGCAGCGACTGACAACGCTACAAGACAGAAGCGTTACTCTTCCTTTCAAGCGTCTAAACGTTCCTCGTTGCATCACTTGTGGTCGGCAATGTCTGTGTTTAACATACTGTTTATTCATTCATCGAGTGTCCATTTCTACAGCAACTCAGTTATACGAATAATTGTTCAGACAATTAAATAAACATACGCTCTCCTGAGAATTCTAGAATGTGTTTCACAAGGGATGTTCCTATTACCGTCCATTGCAAAAGACTATCGCATCTCTAAGATAATAAGCCTATCAAACCAATTACGTAGGAAACTCTCTGCATACAGTGACAACAGTACTGTAATTAGCCTAATCGATTAGGTTCACAAAGGTGCAATTAAAATTTAATTACTAATATCCTTTATCGTGTCATTCGTCTATCTAAAGTTGAAAAATGTTCTATTCAGTAATTTGCAGGAATGGCATCCTTGGATTAAAACGAAATAAGGACAATGCAGCACGATCGGACGATCACTATGAATCTATTACATTGCCTCCCGGGACAAGGTTCTTGAGTGATCGTAGCAGACACTTGGAAACAAATAGGCATGGTGCAACATGGTGCAACATTTGATACGCGATGGGAATGGAATCGTTATTAGTAGAAAGCAAGAAGGACTGGATTCTTTATGGGTTGTACATTGGTTTATAATATATATTTTTATAAATCTGCATTTATATTCACGGAAATACTCCATATGATTTAGACAATTATCAAAGCACATATGGTAAGAGGCGCGGAAGCAGCGATGTGTATACATATTACTCTGGGTGTAGCGTAAAGTTCTCCAGTTTTTAATTACATCTAATTAAACATTATTGCCCATGTACTTACGGGCTAGACTTCCTTGCTGTATCGAATCTACCATAAAATTACGATTTCCCCTTGTTGTAATTATGATATTGAAGACCAATCAAATACAAAACTATAAACTTTATAGAGTCATAGTAATAGGCAATATATAGGCAATATATATGCGTTAACATGAATCATTGACACTCTTACTTGGCACGAGGAAATTACAAGGCTTTACTTTTTCTCGCAAACTAAATTAGTGGTCTAATTAAGTACCCGCGTAAATATTGCCTAGCTTAGACATTTTTATATTTCGGCCCTGTAGAGGCCCTAGAAAGGCGCGCCTCTATAGTATGCCCCTTTTTTTCAATAAATGTTTTTCTCCTCGAGGATAATTCATAATAAATAAAATTATGAAATGGTGTATTTAATTAACGAATTAAGTTTGTTCAGTGTTCATAACTTGGAATAATCTATTAAAGAGTGTATTAGCCGAAATCGTTCAAGAGACCGTAAAATCGAAATACTAAAGTTGCTTTTAATAAACTGAGAATGAGGATGGAAATCGAAAGAAGAAATTAATTATAATCGAATGTCTATTAATTATAAAGTCTTACAGATAAATCTTTAATAAGATGTTATTGATCTTTCGCGTTCTTGTGAAATTCTTTAGAAAACTATCATATAATCGAGCGAAGAAATATTTGCATGAATCGATCGGTTTCATTATATTATATTCAAGCGTAACTGCAGTGGAGTAAATTATCGAGGAAATATCTGTTGATGCTCGCTCGTCGTCTTTAGAGCGAATCCTTTTTGCTCTTTTTCAAGCCATTAAACGTTCACCAATAATTTAATAACGAATCGATTACCGATACTCGGACTGGAAATACTTTCCCACTTAATGTTGGAAGTTTTATTAAGTCTGGAGAATAGACTTTCTATCAATTCAGCTATCATTCTACTTTTTACGAGAGACGGTAACTCTTCCCGTTGCAGTATTTGTCCAGTCTTCGGCGACAGAGCAATCCAATATTTTGTCTTCGTTATTGCTCCAGTAACAAGTAATAACTCAGAACTGATCAGTCTCTGCTTTTTATTAACGCTAATGTTAAATTTTTGAAAAGTTAAGAAGTTGTAACACTGTTATACAATTACTTTCCGTAAAAACATGTTTCCATGATTGCATTGCCTTGTTATCTGTGAATCAAATGATTGCACGATATTATGCCGGTTTATGATTTCAGCAGTCAGTGCCTTGTAGTTTGTACAAATTCTTTTGTAATAATTGGATTGCTCGCGGGAAAGTCCTTGGAATTACAATCGTTATTTGAAACTGTATAGTTGTGTATTATTACTGCGTTAATTATGCAGACTTTAGGCCTTAAGTAGATATTCTTATTTTCAGTTTTATTATCCTGCATGTTTCTCAGCAGCATTCAACAACATACCTTGTTAATTTATCTACATGATATTTCTAATGATGCACGTTAAAAGGTTACCTGCCTTCTTTCTTTCAATACCAAGGATATGCATATAATAACTTTTTTCCATTTGACTAATAAAGATTAAGACAAATTTCGATCAAATAAATAGCTGCAAAAGCGGTTCTTTCCAAGAAAGCACGTCAACGCATTCTTTCCAAAGATCGCAATTTACGATCCTATAAACCACTTGTGGGTTGCAGTGGCGAGAGAACTGGATGATTACTGATTGGGGGGTAACTGGAATCTCTAATCGCTTCCACTTTCAGTGGAAATGAGATCCCCTGAGTAAAAGTTGATTGCTCGTACGTGGATGTCATCATACAAGGAAACAATCAAGTACTCATCTCTTATACAAATTATTTAATATATTAAAGTTCATATCACAATAAAGAATCAGATATTAGATAGAATTACTAAAAAAAAACATGGTTTACGTAAGCAGAATTATCTCTAATTATGACGAACGATTGAATGGATCATTGATACGAATTAATTCAAAATTGATAATCTGGACCGAACTCTCTCACAGTAGATCATAGACTAATGCATCGTATTCATCAGGTGGAATTATCCTCTTGCAAAAAATTCTATTAACGAATTACACCAACGAATCCTAACTGCAACGAATTGCAACAAATGCGCTTATGTGCAATCATTGTGCTATAGGTACCAGTCATATGGGTTACGATTAGGTACGTATAATCGTATAATGAAATTATAGTACCATGCTATTTCGGTAACACATGTTCTCACTCGTGGTGAATGTTTAAATCAAATAAATATTATTATTACTGCAAGAAGAATTATTGGATCCATAAGGTTGTAGAATTAATTCGTTGAAAGTATACCACGATTTTACGGCACTGGGTTGCCGTAATTTATTTATCATTATGCAAAGTATTTCGTACTCATTTCCCATTATCTAACAAAATTTTTCGAAAAAATGTGGCGAATTGGGTGGCTTAATGCTTAAAGATCGGTGAGAGAAAAAGGAGTCTGGCACCTTCTATAGGTGTCCTGTTCTTTTGATTACAGAGATCGGAAGGTCAATGCAGAGTTCACAGTATGAATGGTCATTTGAACGCCTCTCAATATCGAATAGGCTTGCAGCATAATGGGTAGCTCGCGCGAGACGATAATTATACCGTTGTCAGTAACTTACAAGAGGAGGAGCGATTGAGAGATCCAACAGACTGCTGAAGAAGTCAATGACGCTGAACAATTGCGAAATCATTGGCTTTTCGTCCAAGAACCTTGACAGTCCTCACAAAAAAATGCATTCGTGTTTTCTCCAAAAATGTGTCCATCGAAAGTCGACGTCTTTAATAGCAACTTTCTTGCACAAGATCAATCCTATTGTCACAGTTTCTTGATCTCATTATATTCTCGTAGAGATCGTTATAAACTTTACTGTTAGATTGTGGACGCAATTTTCTCGATTTAATGATCATCCAATTTTTGCTATTTGTCGAAAATTTCTCTGTTCTTGCAAAACGTTAGCTATTGACACATAAATATCTCAAGTGGTAAGTGTACTGTATTTATAACGTGGTTGCTAAAATGTTGAAACCTTTACAATGCGAAGATTCTATATAAGTGTATAATGTACATGTGACACCATTAAGGTGTGATTTTTTTACCTATGTGCATGCAGGTAAGGCATTGATGTGCAATCGATCCCCTTTACACAGGCTTAATAATCCTACCACAAGAATATCAATTCGATTCCTATCACAGCTCGGTAAAGATCGTTCGTGTTCTCGTGGCAATCTCAAGTGTGAACCTACCATATGTTAGCTTAATACTTTCACGATCAGTTGGAAACGACAATTTTTTCTTTTTTCTAACATAATGCACCCAAATCCAATTAGATAAAATTTAAAGTGCAATCGTGACTGAGTACGTGAAAGTCTGCAATTCCTTCCGGGAACTATATAAAGTTCTATATAAACTATATAAATTGCCTTGGTCGTTGCTATAAGATTTGAATATATCACTTTCTTGTGCATATTTCAATTTATTCCCATGACTTGTGATAATTCGATTGAAGAATAGTGCCACATCAAATGAACACCGAGTGTTGCTAGTGAAGCAAGTATAAGATTCAAGTTCTAGTTTGAGGAGAAAGCAGTTTAAGATATTGATATTTTTTGGAAACCCGAGAAACTTTCGAAATGTTTTGAAGGCAAATAATATTAAAAAATGAAGAAATGCTATTTTTGAGGCACGCTCATTTACAACTGGAGACAGAAATGATGCAATTCAGAGAGACTGTCGGTTATTCCTTAAGATCATTCAACGATAACAGGCTTTTAAGTATAGTTACTTCCCTTCTGCATCATCGTTTTCTACGAATGACTTTCGTAAAGTACAGTAAAAAATGTTGACAGTCTCTGAGATATTTTCCATCGCGTTGCACCACGAGCATGTAATATTCCCTGCAAAACGTCTCTGCAACCTCTTCTGTAGATGACATCTATTATTTCGATAATTAAGGATTGTAGATATCGTGGAATTGATGATAAACTAAGAACCACGAGTCATCAATGTCATTCCTTATTGAGGTTGAATGCTACATACTTTAAATACAAACTGTAGTTTGTAAATTATCTGAATCACACCATAAAATGAGATGTCTATGTGCTATCCCTGAAACAACTTTCGGACCGACACTAAGGAGGTCACCGCTGTACTAAATCACGTTTTCACTTTGTTACAAACAACCATAAAGCTCCAATCCTTCAAAACCAACTAGAAAAATGTTATAAAGTACAATTTATTTAAATCTTACAGTGTAATTTAGAACCAGTAAAAGATAATTTACAGTCGCTGAGATGCCTGGGAGCAGGGAACATAGAAAAGCAACTTGTTTCCGCAATCGTGATAAAAATGTTGTACCGACAGCATACGTTTACAACTTGGGGAGAATCATGTAACCATATCTGATTCTTCCTCCTTGACAGGCCCTCAATATTTTCCAGCGACCACTCGCTGTTAAATCGCTTACCTAATAATCACGTCGCAACATCATTATCGCTTATCTCGCAATTTATTTTTACTGTCAATCATTTGATGAAACACTCGAACGTGAATTTCTAACGGAAGGAAGTGTCATTTGGGATATATCATTGCCATTAATCAAGCAGAAATTTTCGAAAATGTTTCCCAGTCGAACGTGAACTGAAATCGAAAATATAATAAACATCACGCAATACGGAAAGCCACTCCATTGAAAAATCTCTCGTGCACGCATGTTGTTCCAGAAAGCTGCGGAAGGAATTGAGCTGCATGCGTCTGAGTTATGCAATGTAACCGCTAAAGCGTTTCTTTCGTTGCTGCTTCGGTCGGATGGGTCATGTAAAAATGCCTGACCCATCCGTGAAAGTCTATAATGTACTCGAGTTCGCCTCCTGCTCAAGCAGCCCATAACTCACCGTCGAGTTTATCTAAAACGTCATTGAAAGTGCCGCAATTCTATTAGAATGTCAAGATAACCCAAAAAGATGATCATTCGACATTTTTACTAAACTCGATACTTCGATGCTATTGCACCCGGATATGATATAACTTCTTAAAAAATTCCACGATTTGAACTATGTGGATATTTAAATATGTTTAAATAACTAAATATTCATAAAAGTGAAAAAGAATCGACTACTTTTTAATTCACAGGAATATTCCTTGTCTGCTTTACATAGAATAGAACGAAATAAATTATAAAGAATGAATGCACATGCGAAAAGTTTTACATTGCTGCAATAAGATTATTTTCTTTTACAGTTTAACCTGTGGCGAATTCTGTTACGAAATTAAGATCAATTTTATTGACTATAATATAGAAAACATGAAACGCTAAGAAGCTAAAATAAATTATGTGCGCTTTGATTCATAATTATATACAAGATAAAGGTATTAGTAATACAAATAGGTACTCGAGCTGAATTAGTAACTGGGGCCAGGATTTTCGTTCAAGATCGATCGGTGGAGTGGAACCAAAGTGGTTATAATTACAAGGTGATCGGGTGGTTGGCAAGTGGTTGGAGTTCGAAATTCAGGATATCTAAGACAAGCTTTTAGATAGGAATATCCAGACCTCCATGATCTGATTATCTCGCATTTCTTGGCTGATTTCATGCATTTGAACCCTTCACTGCCGATACATATTTAGAATATGCATTTCGCAGGTCGCACGTGCCTGTTGTAAGTTCTAATAGAATATCTTATTGTACTTCAAAGACATATTGCTAATCATTATTAGTTATCAAGTATCTTATGTCAAGCATAATGAAGCATAACAATGAAGGAGATATAAAACATGCATTGAGATAATTGAGCAGATTGAAGTATTAGACTTTCCCGTGCAGACATTTTTATGGGGTCCTGGCCGGTTTTCCGAAATATGGACCTACTATAAAAAAGAGATTTAAGGAATTTCAAAAGAATTTTGTTAAGTTTTTCAAAAGATTTAAAATAATTTTACGAATTTAAATGACATTAAAGAATTTTAAAGGATTTTTAAAAAACTCCATAGAATTGAAGGATTTTCAAGAATTCTTACAAGAATTTCAAAATTTCAAGACATCTGATTTGAAGAAATTTTCGAGAATTTGGAGAGATTTAAAGTATTTTAAAGGAATTTAAAGGGACTTCAAGAGATTTTAAATGTTTTCAAGGATATCAAGATTTCTTAAAGGATTTTAAGAGATTTCAGGTGATTTTAAAGATTTTTAAAGTAATTTCAAAAAAATTCAAAATATTTTTATGAGTTTCAGTTGTATTTTATATTTGTAAATATTTTAAGGGATTTTTAAAGAATATTCTTTGAGGTCATTTAAAAAATTATTTCTAAAAACTGATAAAAATATAATAAAATATGATTTAATAATAATTTTCAAGAAAACATTTTTAAGTTTCGAAGAAACAGTTTGATTTTTATTTTATTTTAAGATGAGAATACCAATATAAGATTGGTATTAATGACAAATTATCACTAAATGGGGCTAAATAAGGCAAATTCTCTAATAGGATCATGAAAATTAAAACTTCTTTTTTTAACTGATAAATATAATACGAAGAAGATCAAAAACAATGTTTTAAATAATGCAAATACGCATTAACCAACTAGAAACTATAATCCTTCATAATTCTTAACTAAATGTGTCACTTGTAACAAAAACCAATCGAAAGTTATTGTTAAAGGGTGTTAAAAACCTATTTTATTTTATTTTAATTACCTTTGAAACTTTGCCAGAATTGACAACCCTTAATTGACTATATTCAAAACCCAAGCTTTCGGGTAATAATTGTCAATTTTAAAAATGTTATAAAATTAGTTTCTACTCTCTCAATCTGAATTAGTAAGAATAACTTATTAATCTATTTAGTAGTTTTATTTATTATCCTAATTTTTTTTCAAACATCAGTTATGTTATTTTTGTTATATTATTTAGCTTTTATAGTTTATTTAACAGATCTTAGAAGATTTCCAAAGATTTTGAAATATTATAAGGAATTTTTAGTAATTCTATTCGATTTTAATCGATTTTATCGAATTTTAAAGTTTTTCATGGAATTTTATTAAGAGATATTAAAATATTTGTATGATTTTAAAAATATTTAATAAATATTTTTAAAAAACATAATGTATTAAAATTGTTTGCATGCAATTTTAAAGGGTTTCTAGTAATTTTAAGAAACTTTCAGGAGTTTTAAGGGAATTTAAATAATTATCGAGTTTTTAAAAATTGCATGATATTTTTAGGTATTTTAGAGAATTTGGCGAATTTTTAAAGGATTTTAAGGAACTTTAGGTGATTTAAAAATTCTTCACGGTATTTGAAGAGATTTATAAAGATTCATGGATTTGTTCATGGAAATTAAAGGGGTTTCTATTTTAAGAAATTTCATGATATTTTTATAAATTTTAGAGATTTTGAAAAATTTAGGGATTTCAAGGATCTTCATCACAGAATTTTTATGACTTTTAAAAGCTACAAATTTTTAAGATATTTTATTGAATAGACTATTAACTACAAAAATTTAACGAAATTCAGATTCAGAGAGTAACATGGCTTAATGCGCATTTGCATATTCTAAAACATTATTTTTGACCTTCTTTTTATTATAGTTATCAGTCAAAAAAGAAAACTTTTAATTTTCATCAGATTAAACATTTGATACTCCAGCCAAATGATTTCTTATTCTGAATTCTCACTTTCTAACAAGAAGCAAGCTCTCGCTTGTTATTAAAACTCCGCCAATCTCTAATTTTCTTCCGTCTGCAACGGTAACCGCATTATGATAATCGCAATGCGTTTCGTTATTATTACGCGTTCTCCATTGTGCATGTCAGATAATAGACGTTGTAACGTAAGGTGTCTAGGTGAGTCATGATTAAGAAAGAAAATTTCAGGAGCAGCAAGCCGTTCAAATAAGTCATAAGAAATCTGAGTGAAATTCAACCAAACGTTGGTCAAACTCTGTGGTTCGATTTGTGTAACTATCGAGAGATTCGACAATCTATAGCTCTCAGTTAGAGGAAACTGGAGAGAAAACGGAATTCAAATAAACTGGAATCTGATATTTATATTCTGGAGATTTCTGCCACGCGCCATTAGCATCACGCCATGTCTTTCATTTTACGACGTATCTCGATTGCTACTTTAAAATAGCTCGACAAATTTTACAGTAGCCTCGGACCACCTACTGCGTTTTTACTTTTTATCACTTCACTCTCGGCTGGCTAAAACGATCGAAAGCCGCGGCGCGTGGCACTTCCTCACGATTTATGTAGAAAGCCTCCGCCGATTTCTCGTCGGGCAAGTAAATTTCGATTCCGTTATGCAAGTTTTTTACTTCCTTAGTGTAAATCAAAATTTTATTTTTCCAAATTTAGTGTTTCATAAACCAGGTTTTAATTACATGCACCTGTAATAGAAATATTACGTCTCTGTTAATCTTTCTTGAATTTCCATATCCATTTTTGGTTTTGAGACTTACGACTTAGTGCGTGCGGCCGGACACTATATTATGAATCTTAATGGCTCTCATTCGTTTAAAGGATATTAAGAAAAAAAATTAGTAAACCGCATCCTGCTTACGGATGAACATTCCGTACGTTATAAGTACCTACACTTTTACGAAGAGTCGTGGTCAGACCTTGAGTCGAGCCCCTGGAATGCAATGCAATGCACCCGCGCCTCTCGTGCATTGTTCGTGACTCCAGCTCTCGGGACCCTGGTGAAAAATCGCGAGGATTTATGGGATATGCGCGGTTTTCTCCCCTCCCACGTGTTATCCTCGAGGTACTCGGATTACCGCGAATAACCATTGCTATCAATATACGATCAAACACTTAATACTCCGATAGATGTTCACTGAAGCGATAAAAAGAAATTGTCGACCGTGTGCTGTCCAGCAATTATTTATAATAATCGCGACACACGGCCTGACGACTTGGCGAAGTTCAAAAGTCGCAGTGTTGATCGTTACTCAGTGGAGTAGAGCATATGACATGTCACGTTGCTGACAAAGGATAATTTATGTATACTAGCAAGTATAATCCGCGCGCCTTGCGCGCGATTAATTTCTCGTTTTTGCACTCTGTTACTGCGTAAATCTATAAATCGTTCTGCCTAATTTCATGTGTCTAGATTCCAGAAATGTAATTAAGAATGTGACTGTGTATTCATACAAGCGGCGAATATTTCTGACACTCAAAAATGTATGGTACACTATAAGATTTTAATGTACAAAATTCAGTTGTGCCAATTTAAAGTAATTAGAATAAATGCTCAATATTATAATATTATTATCAAAACGGCACGTAAATCACACTTAATTAAAAATACCTATAACATATCCTACAAAATCTAGTGAAATTAATTTTAATTTCCTAAAATCTCTTGTTAATCCTTGATTTTCATTAAAATTCTACAAAATATCGTTAAATCATTCAAATTACTCAAAATGCCACGAAGTATAATTAAATCTCTTTTACTCAAGATCCTATACAAAATATCGTCAAATTTCTTGGATATTCTTTTTATTGAAAAATAAATATTTATTGCAAATAATAATTTTCTACATTGTAAATATATGTATTAAACAATCTTCCCCCTCTTCCATTCCCCTCTCCTTCTTCCATCCCTACCTCTTTTTTTAGAGACAGATGAAAACCAAAATTTACAAAATTACAAAGAACCATAATTTTACTTCTTACTTTTGAAGCAAATGTGTTAATCTTATAGGTCAATAGATTCGTCTCAACGCTTTGAATTTTGATTATTTGAGAACTTATAGACGAAAAATAAATTTTACTGAAATTATAAAAGTACATAAAACTTATAAAATGAAATTAGATATATACCCATTGAAATATATTGAAAAAAACCTTTTTTTGGAAACTGGATTTTGTCACCACTATTATTCAAAGTCCTATGAAAACTTTTAAAATTTCTAGAAATGACAAAAAATTTCGTAAGATCCTTTTAAACTCCTTAACAGAATTCAAAATCCCATGAAATATCATTAAATCCCATAAAATATCTGAAAATTCAGTGAAATATTATAAATTCTCATGAAATCTCTCTGAAGTTCTTAGTCCCAGAAAATCTTATGAAATTCTTTTCGTAAAATCCTTTTAAATTTCTTAACATTATTCAAAATTCCATGAAATCTCATAAAATCTCCTAAACCTAAAATACCTCAATAATCCAGGGATATTTCGTAAAGTTTCTTTGAACTTTTTCACATTCCATAAAACCGCAATAACTAGTAAACTCTCTTAAAATTTTTCAAAATCACAATAAGTTTCATGAAAACCCTTGAAATTCCGTGAAAATCATTTGAAATTTCTTGAAATCTTTTAAGAGGCCTTGCAATTTTTAAAACCTGGTGAAAGCTCTTGAAAATTCTCTGACTTCTGAATTCTTCTAAAATTCTATTCAAATTCTTTAAAATAATTTGAAATCGATTGAAATCGCTCTAAATCCCTTAAAATATCTTGAAATCCTTTAGAAAATATTGATATCTTTGATATCTTGTACAATGTACATATTTTAAAAATAATTTTAAATTCCCTAGAATCCCTTGAAAACTCTTGAAATTTTTTTTAATTACTGCAAATATTTTGAAAATCCTTTAAAATTCATTAATATTATTAAAAATCCCTTGAAACATTTTCAAAAAATTTCGCATTACTTTAAAATCTTAAAATTCCCCTGAAGTCTTTTGAAATTCATCAAAAAATCTTTAGAACCACTTGAAATTTTTGAAATCGTTTTAAATTCCTTAAAATCGATTGACAGCTTAACATTTTTCAAAATCACAATAAGTTTCATAAAAACCATTGAAATTCCGTGAAATTCTTTACTATTTCTAAAATTTCAATAAATGTCAACTTCGTATTCTTGATCTTAGTATAAACTTTTTGACAACGAGAATAATCTGAAATTGTTTTCGATATATTGGTAACATCACGTTTTTAAGATAAGATTCACTGTACAACTTTTCCTGAAATCATTCTTATAACATTGTTGTTTGTGAATATGCAATAATGAAGAGTAGCAAAAGTCGAGACAAAAATTGTTACAGCTTCTGAATTTACTGCCGTCTGAGTGGCCAATTTTATGGCATGTAAAATTTAACTACATTGTTATAATACTTAAAGTTGAACCAGTGCGTAATGCAAAATATGTAATTATTATTATAACGATAGTGATCGGCCGCAGAATCGCTTTAGAGAGAAAAGCAGAGTCTTGCCTATTCATACCAAGAGCTGGGAATCAATTCGTGGCGCGTTCTACGAGAATAATAGGTTGCCCAATAGGTTGCGGTGATTCCTACGTGCAATTTCGCGCAACGTGAAATGCCGAAGACAATCGATGCGCAATCATTTTACAACTTTTAAATCTAGACCTGCAAACTTGTGTGCACTCTCGCGTTTAATTAGGACAAATTCAAATGTTGAACCTTTATAGGTCAGTGGAACTTATAAGTCTAGCTATCGTAAATGGCAATTATTTGCGACAAAGGCACTTTGCTAACCAAACGTAATTTATTAATTTGAATATTGCGCATGCTTTTTTACATTCTCGTCAAATGAGAAGGTATTGGCTTTTTGTTGAAAATGACTTTCGCGTTATACGCAGTCATTTTTGACCAACGGTTCTGGTTTTATCCCTGAAAAATGGTATTACCAATTTCATAAAATCCCTTTTTGAGGCTCAACTATGCAAGATAAAACAAAATGTCACAAAGGAAAATTATTCTGCTGAAAACGTTCTACAAATTTGATTCAGAAATTTTTGTGATCGGACATGGGATGGGAAATTCGAAAAAAATATTACAAAGTAAAATATAGATCTAAATTTAATATAATCGCGAAAATCGATATTAAAGTTCAGAAAATCTCTAAAAAATGTCCTGTTATATAAGACACTTCCAACTAAACACTGGTATCTATTATCTGTGCAGAAATTGTCCCACATTTAGCTCTATTTAAAATAGGGTTCTGACGAGGCCCTGGTCGGGATTTTAATTTTCAATAATACATAATTAGTATCAATCTTACATTGGTACTCCCACCTTAAAATAATGTTATAAAATTGAGATACCGTTGAAACCTAAAAATTTAGTAAAAATAAAGAAGTCCCAACATTTTTAGTTTTCAAATTACTTGAAAATCTTGCAACTTTAAACATTTTTTGAAATAATTTAAAAATATTTGAAATCTCTTTAAATCCTTACAGAAAACTTAAAAGAAATGAAAAAACATTTTAAGTTAGTTCTAAAGATTTCAATGAAATTATTTAAAGATTTAAAGAGATTTCAAAAGATTTCAACAAATTTCAAAAGTTTTCAAGAGATTGAACAGATTTGAAATTATTTTTAATTTATTTCAAATTCCCTGAAAATCATTTGAAATATCTTGAAATATTGTAAGAGGCCTTGTAATTTTTTAAATCTGGTGAAAGCTCTTGAAAATTCTCTGGAGTTCTGAATTCTTCTAAAATTCTTTAAAATCATTTGAAACCGATGGAAATCGCGCTAAATCCTTTAAAATCACTTAAAATCTCTTGTAAATATTTTTGAAATAATTGTAAATTCCCTAGAATCCTTTGAAATCTCTTAAAATTTCTTAAAATTACTGCAATAATATCATTAAAAATCCCTTAAAACATTCTTAAACAATTTTGTACTATTTTAAGATCTTAAAATTCCCCTAAAGTCTTTTGAAATTTTTCAAAAACTCCTAAGAATCACTTGAAATTTTGGAAATCGTTTTAGATTCCTAAAATCACTTGACAGCTCTATAATCTCGATTTTCAAATACATAGGCAGCGAATAGAAATCCAGCCAATACCTCTTTTTTAAATTCGGATTTAAAAAAAATAACTACATAGTTAAGTAATCAAATATTACAAATAATTAATCCTTGTGGAGCCCTTGCCAGTTTTTAGGTCAGCACCTCATTTGAACTTCGGCAAACTGGCCAGGGCCCCACCAGTATTCCATATAAATTTCTGCACAACGTGTGTTGAGAATGTGATTTTTTTACTTTAAACTCCAGCGAATAGTTTGATCAAATAATAGTTATTTGACTTCTTATTAAAGTTCACAGACAACTAGCATTATCATGATTCGCATAAGCTATATGGGGACAATTAGCGGTGGTCGGGAATCATCAACTTGATGTCGCGAGAGATTAACATGCAAATCTAAGTGCATTCTCGGGTTCTGCGGTCTCAGAAGGACGCTTTCAACATTGCTGAAGATTCGAAAGGTACTTGTTGTAGTAGGGGTTTGCTTTTATAAGGCATCGTGCAACAATTGATCAATTCTATCCGTGATATCGAACAGGAACTTGGAATCATCTGCACTTAAGAAACTGTGTCATTGAACGAATATAGAAAGCTTATACGTAATTCGTGCAACAAACGACTTCAGAAACAAAATTTGCATTTATAATTAAATAAATGTTTCTGTAACAATCCGTTAATTAAATACCCATGCAATAAGCATTCTAATGACATGGAAACGACAAGTCTGTAGTTTTTGTATTATTTTACGACTTCAGGAATGTCGAAACTTAGAAAACTGTAAATTCGCTATTTTTTCTTTCCATCAAGAACGACGCACTATTTGCAAGCATTCTCAGAGTAAAAGAATCGATAAATGGCTTTCTGTAACGACTCAATGGATAATTTTCGCATCGTTAAATCTCGAACGTTCAGTTTTTTAACTTTTTATGGGGCTGGTAGGGGTCAATGGTTCGTTGACACAGAATATCATTATTTATAGACCAACTGTTATGTCTTTTGAAAACACTAAACGGTTAGAAGTGTAAATTAGTGCTGCCAGACCCAAGGGCAAACCTACAAATCAAGGAATGTTATGCGTACTGCAATTTATAGAATTACCTGTACTGATTTTTCGAGTCCGTCATTTTTATAAGTTATTTGTAAAGTACAAAATTTACAAGCAATAATTCGCTATCGAAAAAGCACTAATTCAGCGACGGTCGTCAACATCGAAATCTCTCGATGCGCTTCAGTCGCCGTTTTCTTCGAAGGAAAGAAGAAAATCAATACTTCCCGAAAATGACGATTATTTGGCACAAAATCAGACATTTTCATACAAACAAAAGTGGATGTCGCCAAAACAAAACTACTAATGTGTCAAAAGGTTTGTTTGACAGACCGCGGAAACTTAGTTGCGCACATAACATTTTGCAAGGTCACGCACAATAAGGTATTTCTCTGTGTAGCTCACTCGCTGTTCGAAGGATATAATACATAAATGTCATGCAAAGCTTAAGAATAAATACCAATCGAATTCTAGATTGCTTTTATATCGATTCGAAGAGTTATGCCACCATAACCTTCCTCAACGAGATACTACTGACCTTTTCTAGTTCTTTTCACAGGAGGGAAAAGCCACTCCATTCGATATATAAATTATACGATCCCATTTCGCATGGATTACTAATCGCATCTTACGAGTAGATATTTATTTTAATTGCCAGGGCTAATCACAACAGGACCATTGAGCCATTTTACCTGAGCAGAAATTTTGATGGGGTCCTCATTGGGCTCTGGCCATTAAGATTTAAAAAATCTCCTGGATTCATTATTTGCAATATTTTATAAAAAGGAGGTATTTATTATATCACAACAAGTGATTTTAAGGAATTTTAAAAGAATTTCTACATAATTCATGAGATTTGAAGCTTTTAGAGTAATTCAACATTTTTTTAAGTATTTCAAGGGATATGTTAAATGACATTAAAGAATTTTAAAGTATTTTCAAAAGGTATCAAGGCGTTATTTTCAAGAATTTATAAGAGGGTTTCAACTAATTCTAAGTAATTTTAGGGAATTTAAGAGAATTTCATGTGACTTTAATTAATTTAAAACGATTTCAATAGACTTCAAATGATTTTCAAGAAAAGAGATTTTAGAAAATTTAAAGAGATTTGTAGTGATAATAAAGAGTTTTTAAGGAATGTAAAAAAATCAAAATAGTAGCAGGATTTTTATTATATTAACCAATTTCGAAAGCTTTTAAAAGAATATACAAAATTTAAGAATCTTCAAGAAATTTTCAGTGATTTTAAGGGATTTCAAAAGTTCAAAAAAATTGCAAGATTCTGAAGAAATTTGGAAACAAAAAATGTTCTTGGGATTCTTGAAAATCTGTTAGATCACTTCAAATCTATTGCAAGTTGAAAACCTTTTAAAAAGATTTTAAATATTTTGAATTTCTTTGAGATGTTATGTAATTATAACAATTTTGTATATTTTCAAAATTAATTAACTGTCAAAAGTTCGGAATTCATTATTTTTACTCAATGTTTACTTGTGACGTGGAAAACTCTTGAATCTCATGCTTCATTATGAACAATATCTTAGTTTAATTACATTATTTTAAGTTCGGAATATCAATGAATACAATATCATTGTCCCATAAATGCCTAATTATATAAAAATATTTTTATTGAAAATAAAAATCCCGACCAAGGCTTCGTCAGAACCCTATGTAAAATGGGGCAATTTCTGCACGGGTATGACAGTAAATTACAATACGGAAAACGTTAATAAAAGCCGGCTACGGTTAATTATCCAAATGATGGTTAAAACTAATTCTCATAAACACCCACGAGACAATTTGAAGAAAAAAGCGGTGCAATCAAAGAAGAGATTATTCAAAGCAAACTTATTGGATGTATAGAATAATAAAGCAATAAATTATTTCTTGTTTTTTATTACCATGACTTTTGACTGTTATGACTTTGACATGGAAAAATGTAAGTGTTTTTATGATCTTATGATTTATTATAACTTATCACACGTCCCGTTAATTAAATCTTTACAGTAAATATTTCAGTGAAGCGTAAAGAGTTAATTGGGAAAAGAAATTATAGAAACTACAAGAAATTCCGAGAAATTGTGATTGGAAAAAGAGACGTGTTAATTAAAAGTGATGACAAATCCAACGTTAACGAAATGGTTTGTATAAATTAAGATACTTACTGCTTAAAATGGAGGAGCTGATAATACTAATTCGTACACATACCTGCAATGAAAAAGAAAATAGTTTAGAGAAAGATATTACAAGAGAAATATATTCATAAAATGATAGCCTTAGATAAGTAATTTATGCACATTAATAATATGTTTGTAACACAGTGGAGTTGACATATTTACATATGACTGTAAGCATTTGAATATATACAATTATGCATTGTTCTAAGGTTTCTAACTTTCCATTGGAAATTAATGGTTACTGTTATCTTTTACTTTCATTGTCACAATAGATTATGTACTTTATGTTAATAAAAACATTAACAATGAATGAAAGAAGAAAAATATAGTCTACGTTGATCCTTTTCTTTATAAATAATGTCATGATGCTTTGATGTAATTATTATAATAAAAACCTTTCAAAAGGTATATTAATTATACGTGTACTTCCAATTGTTTCCAAATGGACGTTATTAAAGATAATTAATTAGTATTATTCATTAATCAAGTCGATTTTAGCTTAGTTCTCTCACGAAAGTTAAGTATTTCGAGGGTTTTTAAATGATGTTTAAGAGTTTTAAAGAATTTTCAAGTGACTCTAGAAAATTTAAAAGGATTTTAAGAAAGAGCTTAAAAAGAATGTAAAGATTAAACAGAATTTAAGTGAATTTCAAGATTTGAAGGTAATTAAACATTTTTTTTAGGTGTTCAAGGGATTGAAAAGAATTCAGGCCAGGTTCAAGAGTTTAAAATAATCTAAAAATTATGTCCAGGGAATTTA
>JAUESI010000029.1:13036377-13047319 GCA_032275145.1 Synergus laeviventris
AATACAAATAATTCCCCATAAATTCCTAATTATCTTAAAATATTTTTGTTGAAAATAGAAATCTCGACCAGGGCCTAGTGAGAACCCTATTATAAAAATGAGGCTACTATAAATGGTACAATTTCTCCACGGTTAGTGCCCAATTTTTATTGTAAGACAATTTTTTTTAAAAAAAGGGCAAATTGAAGAAAATTTATTCAACCTACTTCAGGTTTGAGCGTAGCCCAATAATTGGCGGTGAAGAATGTGCGCTAGCTGGTTGGGGTCAAAAGAAAGATTAAAAAGCAAGAAAACCAGGAAAGGACTTGAAAAGTTGTTGTGAGCCCCTTTTTCTGATTATCTCCAAATGGAACTATAAATCAGTGTAGGTAATGCAGACAGCTCGGCAATGTTAATTGCTCGAATAAAGTGACCGGGTGGGTCCTTTGGGGCCAGCTTATAATATGAGATCATTAACATATTGTAGTCGCCTGCAAATCCGAACTTCTACTGTTAAATCAATTTTCCTCGAGTATCGCGCCTGTACTTCTAATCGACAGTCGTGTAGAAAGCTGATGTTTAAATCAAAACGGTCACCATGCTCCCGCGCATTTTAAAGTGTTCCATTCGACGATAATAAACGCCACGAAAACCACAATGCGGAAGTGTCACGTGCCTAGGAGAGTTCGATATTGCCACATGTGGGATTCATAAATACAGAAAGAGTTAAAGTGCCTCAAGTACTTTTCGATTTACTATCAATTATAGCCGATTTCTTCACCACCTGTTAAAATTCAACTTCTACAATTCAGTTAATGTCCTAGCAAGATTTGGAACTGGTTCGTAAAATAAACTCGTAATTAAGAATTAGAAAAGTAACGAGCTTTAGGAAACGTCGAGTTTTTAATTCTGCTTAAGATTTATGTCTGTAGGTGAAAGAAACTGAAGAAATCAGTAATATCTGAAAAAGTTGGGTCAAACTTGGAAATTTCATTTGAAACGATAGTAATTAGAATGTTCGCCTGCTCGGGAGAGGGAGAGAATTGCCCTGACATACAATTTTTTACTGCTGGCGTAAATTTTGTAGAGCTATAACACTTGATTTTTTCAGTGTCACATAAAATTTAGCACTGAATATTTAAAGAGCATTTTCTGTTAGCATTAAAGTTACATAACGAGCGTGATTTGAAAGTTGATATATTTAGAAGTATTTATTCTACATTCATGCCCTTTTTTATTGCCAGGCGAATGAAAGTTAAAGATGAAAAATCATGGGTAATCTGAAACTTCAACCCGTGAACAAATTTAGACGGGGTTCTTCCGGGGGCCTGACCAGTTTGGCCCAGCCTATTTTCTAGCTCAAATTTATTTCTCTAAAACTTTTTAAGTCCCGCTGCGAACAACACTTATGATTTTTGAAGTCCCGATAAAAACTTTTTATTCACTGGAAAAAACACTATCTCCAGAGTGTAAACCCGTTGGAATTTTTTTGATGCATCAAAAAACAACAAAAACAAATTTTTTGTAAAAAAGCAACATTTTTCGATTTTTTTTCGGCAATTTTTTAAACATATTTATTATACAAATTTTTACTTAATTTTTGCATAAGTTGATTGAAAAGAGTTTAAAATATATTGCAAATTTTTGTTACATCCCTAAAAAAATTCTGCACAATTCTGGTGTGTTATAAAGTCATTAGGGTGTGACAAACCCCATGTGACTATTACGTAATTCCCATGAGGTGTGACTATCTTCGGTTAAAAATAATAAAAAATTTTTTTTAATATATCCAGGGATTATCAATGATATCAAATAATTTAAAATACTTTGAAGAGATTATAAGTGATTTTAAGGACTAGAGTGATTTCAATAGATTTCAAGAAATTACAATTTTTTTTAAAGAATTAGGGAAGAATTCAGATGGGAATTTTTGGGAATTTAAAGATATTTCAAGAGATTGCAAGTGATTTTAAAGTATTTGAAAAAAATGTCATAGATTTTCAAGCTTCTCCATTCATTTCAAATCATAAAAAATATTTGTTGAGATTTGTTGAAATCCATAGAAATTGTGTGAAATCTTCTGAAATCTCTTAAATCTTTTAAATCTCTTAAATTCCTTGAAATCTTTATAAATAATTTCTTTTGAGTCTTAACAAAAATCTTTTAAAATCTGTTAGGATCCTCGAAATTCAAGGAATTTTTAATGATACTAAAATATTTCAAAGATATATCAAGATATCTGAAAGAATTTCAAAAGATTTCAAATATTTCTAAAGTACTCAAAAAAAAATTTTTTTAATTTGTTGAAATCTCTTAAAACCTTGTGAAATCTGTTAAATCCTTTGTGATCATTTAAAATCTCTTGTAGGGATTTGGAAATCTCTTTAAATCTCTGGTTATTAAAAATGTTTAAAAACTCTAACTATAAAATATATTTTAGTAATAATTTTTATAAAAACCTGTTTAAAGTCAACTTTTTCAAGTGATTTAAAGGAATTTCATGAAATTCAAAACAGTTTCAAGATTTTGAACTACTTTGATAATATGTACAATCTCTTCAAATCTACCGAAATTTGTTTAAATCCCTTGAACCATTTAAACTTTTCTGAATACTTCGAAATCTCTAGTTAATAAAAATTGCGACTATATATAATCTTAAAATGTATTTTAATAATAATATTTATGATCCCGACCAGGGCCTCGTCAGTACCCTATTTTAAATAGGGGTAAATGGGGCAATTTCTGCACGGGAAGTGGTAACAGACATTAGACAATGTAATAATAACATATACTTATTCTCTCGGTCAGTGTACTCGGTGTGATAATTTCTTGCATGACCAGTATGCGCAACAGTTGTACAGCATCGTTACAAGGCCGTTTGCAGAATTCAAAACATTGTTTTGTTCTTATTCTCCTATATCATTGTCAAACGTTTGAAACTACAATAAAAGCATTTATAAAAGAATCAATTCCCCTTTTGTCTACTTCATTGTAAAATCGAATATATTTAATCAACCATGAAATTAAGTTTACGCTTAAATATGCATTTAGAGAGTAATTAAAACCATAATCCAATTTCACATGAAGAAAGGATTTAGCAATAGTGCAAAATCGTTAACTATTCATGAAAGTAAAAAGTTCTTATACTACCAATTATTTCATTATGGAATATCTCTAACGGAGAAGTCATTTTTCAAGGATTGCACACCTTTGAGCTGAAATGTTGAATTTGACTGGCACATGTTCCTTTGATATTTATTGTAAAACGATTACTCGTTCGTTAATAACGACTTTAAATCTTTGAAAGCACTTTCACAACCCTTTATTTTCTTGCATTTTAAAGTTCGCGCTAACGATCCAAACATAAATTAGAAACGCAATTACAGGTTCACCAAAGGACTTGGTACAAAACAACTTTGGCTAAAGGTGCGTTCAACCGTTCGAATCACCTTTCTTATTATCCGCCCCAGTTAAAGTGCAAATACCACGGATCACCTTAACCGGGATAGCCAAGTGAAGTTTAACAAAAAAGAAAGAACACTGTCAATCGACAGGCAATAAGTCGGAGATTATACGAGTGAACGTTATACTGTCTTATTCTCTGGCAAATCACGTGTCACCGATGACTGTATCAGTGTCAATGACAGAAACAGTTTAAACTATCAAGTCCATTCCCTTTACACCTATCTATAGGCTTGTTTGAGTGCAATTAAACAGAGTGGAAAATTGGTCTCTGAAATTCTCACTTACCTCAGGCTAATTCTACAGTTTAGGAAGAAATTAATTGACGTTTATTGCTCGATTCCATTGAACGATTTTGTATTTCCAATAGAAATTTCTCAATAATCACACAAATCAATGTCAATGGCACCGCTCTTGACTAGAAAGTAGTCAAAGATTGCAAGACATGAAAACGATAAGGCAGAAAGTGAGAGTCAATTCATGTTTAAAAATTATATTTTTCAGCAGTGGGTTCCATGGATTAATTCTGTTCATTAAATTAATGTTAATTAGCCTAAGTAAAGGAAATGCATACTCGTTTACCTAGATGTAATGAACAGGAAAATAATTTTGATTTTACATAATAAACTCTTGAGAAAAATTGCGTTGGTGGAAGAAATCAACCTTCAATAATTGACATTTCACTTTTTATGGATAAAATGTGTTCATGTGATAAGAGCAAGCGGGAATTGTGATTAAATGGCTACTAAGTGTCAGTTTGAGTTGCAACGACATTACACGATATATCGTATTTCATACGTTAATTATGTGTAACTGAATCTTATACACAAGATTTGCAGTAAGATATATTTCATTGAATTTATTATCCATATAGAATGGATTCTTGTAAAGTATATTTTAAATCCTTCTTAATTATTTAACACAGTTGGCAATCAATGTCAATGGCAATGTTTCAATCCTGAATATGATTTTATAGAGTTGATGTACCGATTCGAGTAATAAGAGAAGATGATTGAGCTAATTGGCAGAACGATCACGCGACTCATTCCATCAATTGAAGCGAGTAGATCTACAATATCACGTGCATATAATGCATACCAGAGTCACACTTTACTAAGCATGAATTACGAAACGTGTAATTTAACAATTTCATTTCCCATATTTATGTTGATGAAAATCGATTTTCTCCGGGCAAAAGAGAAAGGAAATTGAAAGCTTGAATGAATTTCAAATCTGCAAAGGTCGTCAGATATAAAGTTAATTTTTATATATCTGCGATATTTCATTGTTTATTGCATTATTTGAAACACTCTTAAAGTCATATAACTAACTTAAAGACGCAGTAAATTCCAGTAGTTTTATGTGATCTTAATTGATAATTAACCCGTGGAGAAATTTTGATGGGGTTCTGGTGGGGCCCTGGCCAGTTTGCAGTTCTAGTGTGGTCCTGATTTTAAAACTGGTAACACGCTTTCATTGAAAATATTCTGCATTCATTGTTTGTAATATTTGATTACTTCACTAGTTAATATAACATTAAAGCGAAAATGAATTTTCGCAATTCCAATGGATGGATTTCTATTCGCCGCTTTTACTTGAAAATCGAGATCAGAGCTGCCACTTGATTTCAAGGAATGTAAAGCGATTTCAAAATATTTCAAGTAGTTTTACGGAGTTTTTAAAGAATTTCAAAAGACTTGAGGAGAGTTTTAAAGATTTTAAAGCATTTACAAATGATTTGAAGCGATTTTAGGAATTTAAGGGGATTCAAGAAATTTTACAAGATTTCAAGTAGTTTTAAAGAATTTTTGAAGAATTTAAAAAGAATCTAGATAAGTTTCAAGTAATTAAAAAATTTGTTTGAGTATTTTAAAGGATTTTTAATTATATTAAAGAATTCTAATGGATTTTAAAAGAAAGCCTCAGTCATTTTAAAACAAAAAATATTTTTAGATCCTTGAAAATCTGTTAAAGATCTTGAAAACTTTTGAGATTTGTTGAAATTCATAGAAATTCTGTGAAATCTTTTGAAATCTCTTTAATTCTTTGAAATCTTTAGAAATAATTTCTTTTGAGTCGTCTCAAAATTCTTTTAAAATCGGTTAGGATCCTCGAAATTCAAGGAATTTTTAATGATACTAAAATATTTCAAAGGATTTTAAAACAATACCAAGAAATTAAAGGATCTGCAAGAAATTTCAAAGATATCAAAATATCTGAAAGAATTTCAAGAGATATCAAATGTTTCTAAAGTACTCAAAACAAATCTTTAAAATTTGTTGAAATCTCTTAAAACCTTGTGAAATCTGTTACATGCTTTGTGATGATTTAAAATCTCTTGTAGTCTTTTGCAATCTCTTTAAATCTATAGTTGATAAAAATTGTGAAAATATATAATCATAAAATGTAGTTTAATAATAATATTCGCATGAAAAATTTGTTTAAAGTTGCTAGAAATATGTTCGTGATTGTCAACAATATACATGTATTAGTTAATTTTCCAATACATAAGTATATATATGACCATCTTTTATATTTTCATAAATAATTAAGTGTGAAAAACTCTTCAATGCCCTGTTTCAATAGCAACAATATCTCAGTCATTGAAATATTTATTTAAAAGAATGTTATCTTCTAGCAATTTCCTAGAATACTATAGAAAATCTTGTACAGACTAAATCTCATTTATTGTTTCGGTAAACGTGATTTCATTTCCCGCAAGATTTATTCCCTTATAAATTAATTGAGAAAGAGGTCACGAGAAATATTATTTCACCTTTCAGAAAAATAATAAATATGCAACTAGGGCTCACGATTTTTTTTGTGTTAAATATTTTCCTTTACAGTTATTATTTTCTTATTTCACCTTGTGACACCACATAGCACAACCTGAGACTCGGCCATTCACGGGTGTAATATGGTCTATCTCGTGCTGCTATGGGGCACGTGCAGGAAGGTGCGGAATCACGTGCTGCACGTGAGTCCTTCCAACTCCTGGCGGACCGAGAGAGGAATTACATATATCCTTTACTTCACGTCATCGGATACAACAACACCTTTCTGCTCACAGATGCAGATCGTACGCAATCCTGCATTTCGAAATTTCCATGCACGTGAGTTCAGGTGGAAAATTTAAAACACCGCTGTAGCACTCAAAAAAATAAAACTTTACAACACTAAAAATTTCTCAAATATTAGTCATTTCTCCACTTTCTATCAAATGAAATAGTAAGTCACCTATTTTCAAAGTATAAATTTTAGTAAGAATAAATAACCAACCTATTTAGTAGTTTTATTTACTAATTGAAATATTTACAATGAACTATAATGAATCAAGAATTGTTTTGAAGAATTTTAAGGGGTTTCTCGTAATTCTAAGACATTTTCAAGGGTTTGAGAGAGTTTAAAAGATTATCGGGAAATTAAACAAAATTTCATGAGATTTTGAGGAATTTTAGAGATTTTAACAAACTTTAGGTGATTTTGAAGGTATTTTAAAAGATTTTGCAAAATTTTAAGAGATCTAAAAATTTTTTCATGGAATTTTAAGGGGTTTCTAGTAATTTTTAGAAGTTTCGTGAGATTTTTGGAAATTATTTTAGAGATTTGGACATTTTTTTAAAGAATTTTAACGAACTTTATAACATTTTAAAGTTAATTACGGAATTTTAGCGATTTAAGAAGATTTTTACGTCTTATTTTGAAATATTTTGTGAAATATAAAGGCGTCTAAAATTTTTCTCATGGAATGTTAAAGGGTTTCCATTAATTTTAAGAAATTTCAGAGATTTTGTAAAACAGTTTGCGAAATTTTAAGAGATCTAAAAATTTGTTATGTAATTTTAAGGGGTCTCTAATAGTTTTTAGAAGTTTCATGAGATTTTTGGAAATTATTATAGAGATTTGAACATTTTTTAAAGAATTTTAACGCGCTTTATGGTATTTTAAAGTTCATTACACAATATTAAGCGATTTAAGAAAATATTTATAACTTTTGAAATATTAAATTGTGTATGATATTCATAGCAAACGACTTCGCACCATTTGAATTAGTAAGTTCCAACAGGCAAATTATTGTAAATAAGACAATTTTTTAAAAGAAACTTTTTGAAGAAAATAAAAACTCGTCTAAAATTTCAGCCCAATAAAAACTACAATTAATTCGTAAAAAATGTATCTAATTCAGATTGAGAGAGAATGCTCTAAATAGTCGCAATCCTAATGAATAAATTCTTAAAAATTTAGAACCTTCCGAACTGAAGATTTGAGTTGAACTAAAATGTTGAAATTTGAACTAGACTTGTCGTAAACAAGGAATAAATCTGCTTGCTCCTAATCAATCCAGTTTTCAAAATTACATTGGAATTGATGATCGTGATCTAAAATATTGATGAGTCTTTTTTCCATATAAGAAGAAGTGCCATAACGAACAAAATGAAAGAATAATTCTTGGGCGCGAAATTCGCACGCGACAGACATTCGAATTGATTGTCGGTGATCGTTAACGAGGCCCAATTAATGCTGTTTGTGTAATGCCTGATAGCTCAATAAAGGACGTCCGTTCGGTGTCATTGACCAAAGGCGACTTCTCGCCTCGACTCGGCAGAAACTTGTCACGTATGCTGTGAGAGTATTCTGTTTCTTACAGAATGGATTAGATTTATGAAGAGATAATCGATGCGACGTCCACACATGGGTGTTTAACCTTCAGCGAGCCAATTACAGATTGATGTTTCTTTCTCATTATTGTGTTCCTATTCCTACCAATCAATGGAAACTTGGCACGGATCATGTTGGGCCTTGGTTCACACCAGTTCACACACTTTTATCTCAGTCACCTCATGTTCGCAGAATTTCAATGCTATTCATGACATGCACTATAAGATAGTAATCCGTGACACCTAGATCTCATGATTGATCAAAGTAAAACTCAAGAATAAAATAAAAACAGGATTCTTTTGCATGCAGAATAATAAAATTAGAGCGTGCATGAGTTTTAACAAAATATTCAGCTTGCACAATGCATGCATTATATAGTCATAAATTGATGCAAAGGACCGTAACACTTGGTATATCATCACGTTTTGAAGACTTGCCAATGGAGATTATTGAGATTACCATCGCAAGAAGGAAGTGTTCTACTTTCGCAAGGAGCAGACATGACTGAAATTACCCCTAGACTTGAGAGGCGCAGACACAATAAGAATGAGTGAGAAGGCGAAAGAAGGGTGTGGAATAATTGTCTAGAGAAGACAGTGAGTGTCCCGATAAGGAAGTAAAGGCCGAGAAGGCGAGTGAGAATTAAAGATAGAAAAGAAGCTAATCATGGCTTTTCAGAAATAATGAACGCTTGTAGAAGAAAATCGAATCCATTAAACTTTCCATTAAATTACTTTGTCCCTTAAGAGGTATCATATTTCCTCTTGCTTGTAGAGTTCAGTTGACTCAATACACAATCATGTTCTGACTGCTCTGAATAATTAACGATTGAAATGAAAGTGCGAAATACGAAACTGATGTAGGAAGTGATTAAGAGTGCTTGTTCTACAAGGTTATGATCAGTGCACTGATACAAATAGCCAAGATTAGTTACAAAATAGCATATAGACTTTTTTAAGGATATAGAGTGAAAACTTGTTAAGCAATCTAATATTCCAGATGAATTATTATTTGAAACTTGAGTCCTGTACATCACTGCATTGAAGTCTAGTATTATCTCATTTTTTTTAGACTTGCTGGGAAGTAAGGGGCTAAAGTCTCGGAAAACACGAAAGGTGCAGTGAATTCTCACACATTGCCGGCTATAGCGTTGTGCAAGCCTCAGCCATGAACTTTAAATCAATGAGAGTGAATGACTTATGTTTAGAGTATCCGGAGATCTTGCAGAGGAAATAGCTATTGGAATTTTCCTCTCGTTAACCTTTGCATTTAACCCTCATTTTACTAATTAACAACTTTGGCTTAATTTAGATGACTCATTTTCATTGAAAATTCATTGCAATAAATATGCTCTCTGTAGTTAAAACAAAACATCAAATTGATTTTTATGACAGAAACCTGAACTTAATCACATTATAAATTTTTCTGAAGGAATGTAAAGGTGTTCTAATGCTCTGAGAATTTAAAAATATTGTCTATAGTGCGTTTGTTAATTTGAATTAAAAATTAAAATCACAGGACTCACCTGGCATGAGACGTTCCTGTGGATATCCTGACACTTGTGTTCCAAGGACTGAAACGACCGCGAATAACTGAATTAATAAAATCTTCATTTTTCACTCCTATTCTTTATTATCCTGATTTATCAAAAAATTGAAAGCCGAACGACCGACCGTTAAGATTCGAAGAAAATTCACAAACGCGAAACTCTGAAATTTCACGCGAAATTTTTCAAAGGAAAACAAATTTTTTTCAGGACTAAATCACAAAATCATTCCCGGAGGATGTGGGAAACCAAAGACAAATATGGACAGAGATCTTTACGCTGTCAGACTGTACAGCAGTCTGGAGGGCTGCCAGGCGCTTTCACTGGTTTTATACGCGAGTACGAAAGCGCCTCATTCGAAGTAGAAGGGGATTTGTGTACACTCTATATAAGATTACAGAAGTCCCCAAGGATGATCCTGGAAGAATCCTTTGATCAAAAATTATATTTTCTGAAGAGGATTCAATTTGGTATTTAAATAGCCTTTTTTTTAAATATTGATGTGGGTACCAATTTCTATTAGAATAGCTGAACTCCGCATGTTCTAAATTTAAAGTCTAACATAATAGTTTCGAGATTCATTACCATTTTTCTTAAATATTTATATCAACGTTAATAAATACAAAATCTGTGAAAAAATTCCAATGAATTGTAAATCAAGTAAGAGGAATTTTTAACTGACAGATATAATACATACGAAGAAGGTAAAAACAATGCGACAAAAAACTACAATCCTTCATAAGATTTACAAAAATTGTTATAACTTTTAAAAGATTCTGCGAAATTTTAAGAGGTCTTTAGTATTTTTAATTTTTATAAGTTTCATGAGATTTTGACAAATTTTTAAGGGATTTTAAAATTACTTAAAGAATTTAAAGCGATTTAAGAAGATTTTTATGACTTTTAAAAGATTTGCGAAATTTTAAGAGATCTAAAAATTTGTTCATGGAATTTTAAGGGGTTTCTAGTAATTTTTAGAAGTTGCATGAGATTTTTGGAAATTATTTTAGAGATTTGGACATTTTTCAAAACAATTTTAACGAACTTTAGGGGATTTTAAAGTTCATTACGAAATTTTAAGCGGTTTAAGAAGAATTTTATGACTTTTAAAAATATTTTGTGAAATCTAAAGGCGTCTAAAATTGTTTTCATGGAATTTTAAGGGATTTCTAATAATTTAAAAAAAATTTATGAGATTTTGACAAATTTCTAAGGGATTTAGGTAATTTTTTAAAGTTTCTTGCGGAATTTTAAGTAATTAGTCAAATTTAATTCCAATTGAGAGAGAATGCTCTA
>JAUESI010000029.1:13088526-13101244 GCA_032275145.1 Synergus laeviventris
CTCTTTCCTTACCTTTCCGAATGTTTTCCGATAACTTTCCGTATCTTTCCGAACCTTTCCTTTTTTTCCGCTAGGGTCTAGAGATTTTTGGTAACTTGAAGAGATTTTAAGGTATTTGAAAAAAATATTTCTAGATTCTTTAAAATCTGTTAAATCTCTTGAATTTCATTGAAATATTTAGAGATAACTTACAATGTTTTTAAATTTCTTTCAAGTCTTCAGAAAAATCTTTTAAAATCTATTCAAGGAATGTTTAATGATATAAAAAATGCCAAAGCATTTTAAAAGAATACCAAAGAATTTAAGGATATTTCAAACATTCATAATTTTAAAACATTTGCAAAAAGGATTTAAGGATTTTTGTAAAAAATTTCAAAAATGTCAAAATATCTGAAAGAATTTCAAGAGATTGCAAATTATTTTAAGTATTCCAACAAATTTGTATAAGTTGCAAGATTTTGAAGTAATTTGAAACCAAAAAATGTCGGGAATTCTTTATTTTTATCCGATGTTTGGGTTTGACGTGGGAAATTCTTCAACATCCTGTTTCATTATCAAGAATATCTCAGTCTTATTATATTATTTTAAATTAGAATATAAAATTAAAATCATAAAATTATTCTTATACAACTAAAATTTTAAAAATCTTAAAGACATCTGTTAGGAAAGAAATAAAATATGATAAATTATAACATTTTGTAATAAAAGTAAAAAAAAATATGAACGATTCAGTGTGCAAAAGTGGGCTATTGGTTATTAGAAATTTGAGGAGTATCTCATTGAAAGCATACTCATACCTTGAAAATCCTCAACTGAACTTTATGATTAACATACAATTATAGCAATAAAAGGAACTCTAAAGATTATTGTATACTTGTCCTAATATTACCAACAACTAAAAACGCAGATGTTTCTTCAAAACGAATGAGGAAAACCCAAAAACAATATTTTAGATTGAGACCTAAGTATTTATTAAAAGGTAAAAGATTCGTCTAATTAAACACTTGCCTTTGAGTAAGTATCATGAATATCTTTAACGTCCTTCCGAAGATGCTCCTGTGCGACTCTTAATTGTGTTCGCACCCTCTTCAAGACTCGATGGACGTTGTGACGTTGGGGTAATTTTCTCAAAGCAGCAGCTACTGGGGTACCACAGGGCTGGACCCAAGGTTCCATGCTAATTGTTTCAGAAATTACACTGTTAAGTCCGTATGAGGGTGCAGCCGTCACTGCACTGAGACCAGAAGTCACAAAGAATGCTAGGCTTGTGAGGGTGGCCGTTTGTACCACCGGACCTGAAATTAGAAAATTAAATATTTTTAGATCCATGTCAAAAGGAGGATTGAAAGTCATCAAAATTGCACAAGTTTAAACTGACATTTGACGGAGCATTCTACTCTACATAAAGAGCCTGGAACGGCAAGTAAAATATTATACACGTGCTGTAAAGTGCAAACATTATGAAGCAAATAAGAAGCATGTTATTGGGCCATTTAGCGTAATAGACGGTTGCGGCTTTTGTGCAATGAAAAACTCGTAGTCAGTACGGTTCTTCCGACTTTCAAACCCGACGATGGACGCACCCTGTACACAGGTACTACACAGGTACTTACTAACATGCGGGGCACCTACGCGTCAATTTAACAGCGACCAATTGTCGCCCCCGCAGGAGGAAATGGGTTGCAAATCGGAGAATCAGGATTTATTACGCAATTAAATGTTCCTGGCTTACTACTTCCTCCGCGATTCCTCACACTATGTGTCGTGTAGGTCTTTCAGCTTTCCGCGAATCTTCCCCAAATTGAGGATTGTTCACCTTTCTCTAATTCGGGAGAATGATGCACATTTCTTATTGTTAGCCACTGCTAAACTTGGATCAGCTATTCTGTATACTATAATTTACTGAGAGGGATTCCAAAGACATTGACGACGCAACTAACCGTTAAATTTGCGATCTGTTTGTTTCTTTTGGCGAATCATTTATCGCGGAAATAGAAATTCGTAATCGCTCTTGCATGGAAGATGCATTTGTAAACGATCGCCATTTAGGGACAAAAGCGAGGTCTAAATATAATTCCTTCGCAACTGTGGAAGATGTTTACGACTAGAATCTGTTATGGATTATTCTTATGATTATGTTCCTTTTTCCAAACCTAGCAATGTGTTCCATAATGGACATTTTGATTCTGATTAGCTATTCATGTACCCTTTTCGTGGTAACTCCAATATTCTCTTGGAACTACGATTGTGTTATTGTGTGGTTTGAGAAACAAACATAAAAGTAAAGTGTAGATTTTTGGAATATTATAATGGCGGAGAAATCGGAAAACGAACCTATTTTGAACACAAGAGTTTGATTTTTTGATTTTGAATACATAAATTTAGGTTAACCTCTGATTATCAAAGCATTGATTAAATAATGTTAATCTATGATTAATGATTACTCTAATTTCCCTAGGGTGGTCCGAAAAAACACACTTTAGAATTTTTTACATAGTACTTTACCATATTTTACACCATGCGAAAAAGAAGAAACGAATTTTTTTGTATAAAAAAAAATAATTTTTATGGCGTAAAATGAAACTACTTTATAATTGAATTTTTTTGAAACTTAAAGCATTTATTTACATAAGATTGAAAATGAATTTTATTATAGTTCGATGTTTTAAAAATGTTTTTTAAGGATTTAACAACATCTCAAACTTTCATAAAATAGTAATATTTAGAAAATTTGTATACACAACGTGTTGTTTAATTAATAATAGGTTTTTAAAGAAGAAACTGAAAGCAGATAATAATTTATACAAAAAAATTTGATTAAAATGCAATAAATGAATAAACAGCGTCATTTGTGAATTATATTCACTTATTAGTGCAATAAAAATATAATGCTAAAGTTAAAATTCTCTGTTTTCTCTATTTTCTCTCAATTATGGATAAAAAGCATGTAAGGAAAAGACCATGAAGTCTCAGTTTTAGAATCAGTTGAATTGATAAACGTCATTGATAATTACTTAAGATCGAAGAAAAAATAAATACGATTGAATCTCATTTGTATCGCGTGTTGGCTGCTGTCTTGAAATGTCTCTCTTTCACTTAATGAAACGACTAAGTAGTAAGATGTCTTATAGTAAATGACACCAATTGAAAAATATGGGCTTCATAAATTTTCTTTATCTTGTCTAGTTAGCTGGAAAGCACCGCATGTGGTAATTAACGTTCGCTAATTACGAGAACGTGTGGATAAGCGAGTTAGATGATGGTAGAGGGTGCGTCGGTTGTGTGTTATGATTCGCCTCAGCGTAAACGCGCGATTCATGCTGGTAATTCAGACATCAGTTACGCGCGAATGAGCTCACACGAGTCTTAGTTTCAAGAATGGAAAATGGCAGGTACTCGTCGATTCACTTCTAAACCCGATAAATCTTCATTTGGTAAATCCAAGATGAGAAATTGCTCAGATTCGATTATCAACTCAAAGGTTGATAATTCATCATTCAGTTTCCATGTGAAATGATTACATGCCTTTCGTAATAATCACATTTGATGAAAATGCTTTAGACGCATTAATATCAACTTGGAATGAAATGCCAAGCTGCCCGTAAAATTTATGATCACGTCTTTTTAACACTTTGCATTAACATAGTGGAACGTATTTGAAATTTTGCATGCATTTGTCGTGGCGCGAAATGCTTATTAATTCGGCCGGGAGTGAAAGTGTCGAGTATATCAGAGTAATTCTATTATAACCGGTGTTATAAATTAGACTAAGTGTACAAGTAATGCTTTATAAGAGACAGCGAGCAGTGGAACGTATCATATATCTCGAATCCATATCTATTATAATTTATAATTATAATTAGAGTTCATTTCTCAGCATGTGCAAGATTTGAAGAAGACAAAAGCGCTGGGGCTAGGAAATGCTGTATACTTTAATCTAACAAAGTAGCATTTACTTGATTCATGGTTACAAGCTAAAATCATGGTAATTTATTTAATGTTGCTACATAAGCAACATGGGAGGTTGTTATCAGATCAAGTCGTAATTCATCAAGCTCCAAATAATATAACTTTCATTTATTGTATTGTATTTGTGCAAAAATGTAATGTGTGTGTCACACATATTCTCCAAAATACCTTGAGATGGCCTTGGCCTTGTGTTTAATCGAATATCGATTTTAAAAATCGGGACGAATTATGAAACGAGAGCGATGATTTAACGCCATTGTATATTTCATTATGACGTTAAATCACGATTCGATTAACTTTGTGCTGAGCGAGAGCTTATCGAATATCTTTACGCCTCTTCTTCATTTTCTTCTTTCTCTCCAACCTTTCGTTCTACCTTTTTACGCGTTGCCGACTGCCTACGTGGGTGTGCGAGTACGTTTCTCGCGCATTAAAATCGCGTGCTGCACGAGTCACAAAACGCTCGGTCACGTTTACGTTTTCTGCCAATTGATATATTTCTTTTTCAAAATTTATAACAGATCAAATAGATAAATAGAAGTGGTTTCATATGGGCGATCGTTCGGAAAATATACGATTTGATAAAAATGAAGACTGACTCTATCTATATGGATCATCGACCTTCAATACCACCTTTTTGTCGGCAATCCTTTCGGTCGCGATCTTATGGATTCCTTTGGTGCCAGAGAGAACGATCATTCGACCGGTAGAAGTCAGAGAGCATCCACTCATTTTTCCTCCGCGGATCGGAAGATGAAGATTGTTGGTTTTGCAACCTGGCCGATGCCCCCAGGGGCGGCGGTGCTTTCTGGGAACGAGTTGGCGTCGGTTTCACCGGGAGCGGTGATTGCGTGGTGATTAGCCTCTGAAGTCTCTTTAAACTGAGAACACTCTGAGAAAGCACTGAGAGAAAGAGACCTGAAGAATCTGATGGGATCCTTCAAAGTGCAAGTACTCGTTGTGCTAAATGCCAGACGATACTGACACCAGAAACACTAAAGGCTTGATCTAATCACAAAGCAGCTTCCATTCCGTAATTTTTGAGTTTGCAGAGGGAGATTTTGCAGTATAATAAATGACAAAGCATGGTAGTGTATTGAGTTTCAGATTGGGGTCCGTAAAAATAGCAGCGAATTACTTTTTCCTATACTCACACCCTTTTCTTCCCAACCTCTTTTTAATTATACCTCACAACTCGAACACGCGTGTTCTTATTTCAGTCGGCATACGACTACACGCTTTGTTCACCAAGGTATGTGGGACGATATCCACCTTATTCTCCTTCTTCCACTCCTTCTCGTACTTGGGTCTTACGTGTGGCGCACACGTGGGATACGCATTCGGAGGTAGTGTAAGTAAGTGGAGGAGTCCTCTTCGTCCTGCACCTACGGCGGCGCACGATACCCCGATGATCTCGATGGTGTGCCTCATAGAAAGACTGAGGATATGTGCGGTTTGCCACGTTAATACGGTGGTACCCGAGGGTCTGAAAAACAGAGTGCAGAGGCGTAGAAGCTTTCACCTTCCGATAGTGGAGGATGATTCCGGAACCAGTTCCTGATCCTCTGCACACGACAATCCTCATATTATTAAATAACGACACAAAATTGAAGTAACAGAAGTTTCGCCGCTGTATTCTTTGAATGAACTTTTGGATGCGATAGAGATTTTACATAATAAATAAACCTGTAAGACTTTCCTCCGCCATTGGAGTGTGACGTCACGGATGCGCCAGACAGATTAGCGGGTGCGCGCGCGCACATTTGCATTTAGTCTGGCGCGTTGGACTAGCGGATCGAATAGTGCTTTCCATGTTCACACAGCAGACGGGCGTGCGTTACGTGCACATATATATCCACTATATAACCACTATATATCCACTATCCACATAGGAACCTCACCCATAAACTGTTTGGCCGAGGGTTTTAGGTTGCCAGTAACCAACTGCATAACCCCACACTGCTTCCACTTCTTTTTGTCCGTATTCTCCATCACCATCATCATTCTCTTCTTCTTCTTCGTCATCTTCTTCTGCTTGTTGCTTATTTTTTTCGCGCTACCTGCATGACCCCCGCCTTTGCTCTTCCTCTCCAATTGTCAGAGGCGTACCACACCTCGAGCTAGTAAGCATAAGCAAATAAACGTGCATGTATGCTGGACGCGTTTATTAGTTGGTAACACAGCGATGTCACAAAGATATGGATCACTGATGTCATTCTGACGTCACCCATCGTTTATATCCAGGCGTGACAGTCTCCCGTTGGCATGGAGGCAGCATGATTCGGACCGACACTTACCTGTACCACAGGATCGCGGAATGCACAATTGCACATCCGATCGAGCGCTACTGACTTCAATGTCATCGATTGTTAACTTAGTTATAGTTAAAGCAGAACTATTCGGTGCATGGACGAGATTTGCAGAAAGCAGTGCTGCCCTCCAAATGAAAGTAGCCATAACTGCAGTTTTTGGCAGAATTCTGTTGAGATCGTCAGTATACTTATGAAGCTTCCCTTAACTTATAATTATGTGCATAAGGATACATTGAAATTCGGACGGGGAAGTATTTAATTATTAGGAAAGAGATAACCTGTATATGCAGAAGATATAGTTATAGGATAAATAGTATATTATTATATATCGTATATAAATACAAAAACTGTACAGAACATAGGGGCTTTTAAAAAGTTGATAAAATGTAAGAGTATGGACCACCTTGACTTTAAGACAAATTTTCAAGGTGATTTGAAGCTCAAGATGATTTTTTAAAACGAAATCCCTATTTTAAACTGCGAATTTGAAAAGAGCGACAAAGTTTACGTCAAAAATGTAAAAGTGTGTACCATCCTGACGACCTTGACCTTTTGATACATTTTCAAAGTCATCGAAGATCAATTTTATTTTTTTCAAAGAGAAACACTATTTTTTCATCGGATTCATATTCTCTCAATCTGAATTCGTAAGAACTTACATTTGACTATTGAATTAGTAATTTCTCCAATTTCTACTAAATAAAATAGTAAGTCACCTATTACCAAGTGAATTAGTAAGAAAAAATTACTAATCTATTTATTAGTTTTACTTACTAATTGAATTGTTTACAATGAATATTTCTTCGAACATCAGTAATGTTAAACTTTTTGTATAAATAAATATGTTATTTTTGTCATATTATTTAGCTTTTATAGTTTATTTAACATATTTTAGAAGATTTCCAAGGATTTCGAAACATTGTAAAGAATTTTCTGTTATTCTCTGAGATTTGAATGGATTTTGTCGAATTTTGAAGTTTTTCATGGAATTTTATTAAGGGATATTAGAATATTTTTATGATTTTCAAACGATTTTATGTAATTTTAAAGTTCCTCGTGTGATTATAAGCGATTTAAAAATATTTCTATAACCTTTAAAAGATTTTGCGAAATTCTAAGGGATCTAAAAATTTTAAAGATATATTTTATTGAATAGTGTTACTATTTCATTTAGTAAGGAGTTTAAAAAAATGTAGTTTATCCTTTTTACTAATGAAATTAGTAACTTTTTAATAATTTATAGTAAACAAATAATTTGAATTAGTAAGAAACTGCTATTCGAACGATTTTATGGAATTTTAAGATATTTTAAAGAATATAATGAATTAAACATTTGTGGGTGGGATTTCAAGGGGTTGCTAATACTTTTAAAAAATTTTCAGGGTTTGTAAGGGAATTTAAAAGATTATCGCAAATGGTACCATAATGTTTTTTTATTCGTAACAAGTCAAATCAAGGGCAACTGAAAAAAGTGCTTAGAACCTTACTTTTAGCGTTATCGTGACCTTTTTTTAGACATTTGAGCTCGAGTTTTGACCTTTTAAAGGTCACAAAAGCAAATTTCTCATAGAGTATTTTTTATGTGAAAAAAAAGGATTGCTATTTTAAAAAATCGTCTTGACCTTCAAATCACCTTGAAAATTGATCTGAAGATCAAAATTAATAGTACCGTTCAATGAAAGTTTGAAAATTGCTTTTTATCATAAAATCATTCTTTAATTTTATTAATGAATGATTGAAAATATTCTATTGAATATAATCGTATTTCCTTAATTTTTTTTATAAAATGGAACTCTTTTAAGTGTTTTTATGTTGAAAATAATGTATTTCCACTATTTATTCACTTATTCACTTTTGAAATATCAAAAAACGATATTAAGAATTGAATTTTCGCGTCCAGTGTAGAGTTACCAAACCTGTAGTTACGGCTATTTTCATTTGGAGGGCAGAGTGTGTGTTGGCTGCAGATCATGCGAACAGAACTGATGTCTGGCCCATATCTTAAGTTTCGTGCCAGTGGGTTACCCCCTGCGGCCTGATTTGCATGTCTCACCTTGCGAATTTGTATTTCTACCACTTGATTTCCATCCTTTCTGCTGGAAGTTGGCCTGCTAGATATGAATATTCTTGTGCGATGGCAACTTAATACACAGGGCTTAATGCCGACGATTTAGGATCCTATTCCAAATATCAAGACGTCGTCTTCTTGTACATTAATTATTTCTGTCTACTGTTTCACGTAGAGCTTTTGGCAAGGCTTGAACCGCTTAATTTAAAATATCGCGAAAATTAATTACCTTCTCCGATCCTGGTGCAAGTATACAGAAAAAACTTGACATCAATAGTGAATGCAAATAGGTGTATTGTCTGAATACTATTGTTTGCACGCATGTGCAATTCTTTGCGACGGAATTTCTTGCTGATGAATATTCTGAACTTGAAGAGTTCTGCTACTTTGTCCTGATTTCGGGTGTAAATCGATAATGAAAGTTTTTAATCCACGAGTTATGTTCAGCTAAATGGCACTGGAATATAAAGTTGCTAAGCTTCTTAAAAGGAAATATAAATGTCAAATTTAGGCACTTTTTATTGAGATCGAATCTTTTAAAAAGCCTTGGAAACGATAATGTCAAAAATGTTTAGGATAGTAATGAAGTGAGAAATTTATTCGCGAGTCGAGAATCACGTTAAAAAGGGACTTTTGCGTCTTCCTGAGACTTCCGTTTGGACATTACCGTGCGCAAGGACAGTTCACGATGAACACAAACTGGTCGTTTGTTCGAACGTGTCTCACTCACAACTGTAATTTTCCGTTTGTTGCGCATTCGATTCCAAGAGGAAGCATTTACGAGTGACAGTCGCTGGAAGAATCGCATAAACGGAATTTAAGTTGAAAGGTAACAAGAAACACACTTAACTCACAATAATCTCCATATCCTCTATATTAGTAATTTATATCATTTTCAGACGATTTTAGTTAAAAAATCCTAAGGCAGTATAAAGCGAATGTCGTAAAATGATGATCCATACAATGTTGCGAGGTGAATTTCCTTTTGAAAGATTGGCTTAGAGTTTATATGAAATCCTTGAGAATAAAATAAAATTTTACTGTTTTTATCGCCTCTAAATAATATCAGATGGTTAAAAAAAGATAAGTTGATAAGAAACATAAAATATTGTCAAAGTGTCACAAATTTCAATTCAAGGAAACCGAATGCCAAACGTGAGCTGTCTTAATCCCCAAAAACAGAAAGAAAATATTACACATATTTTTTTGCAAAACAAACATTGACCGATTATGGATTTTATGATAACTGTAAATCAAATTAGTTTTCCTATTGACACGTTGCATACGCGTTAAGCCACATTCCACACCCGCCCACATAAATTCATTAACGACTATCTACTGTCATCTTCCGATTCATTTAACGATTACGTCCCGTCAACATCAGATATGATTAACATTTATTCTACGTTAAAAATAACCAGCGTTAAAACACAAATGGCACAGATATCAGGATCAAGTAGAAGAGAGTACTTTATTGCAGATCATTACTCTTTTACTGAAAACAAAATCTATATTTTTTATTTCCTTATAAATTTGAAAATGGAATAAACCAATAAATCAAAATACTCATAGATAAAAAAAAATTAAATCAAAAACAATATTTAGATAGTTTTACGCAAGCATTTCTCATCCGGTTTGAGAGTTTACTTTTTTGAGGAAATATTTTCAGTTGGATCTAAAAACACACAAGTCTCTGTATATATGCTGATTCTTCACGCGCTACAAATACACTCATACTCTTAGTTCAATGTGTACAAGCATTCAAAAAGATATCAGCAAGGCTTTTAGATGGAAATGCCGCCCAGGACCTTTACGATTTTCTCCCATTGTGAGTGCCAGCACCGCCCCTCGTATGAACGGGCGACGATAACGGGCCCAACCATGGGTAATAAAGTTGGTAAAGTTGTCATCGCCTCTATGGTCTCGCAGCGAAAGTGCAGCTAATGCCCACTCAGTTAATACCGTATACTTCACAACATTCTTCTGCTTTCAAAAAGTCCTACTTTAAGCATGACTCGCGTAAGCCTTCATTTCTTTAAATAGACATTTCACAGAGTCATAAATTAAGACTTTTCTGCTGAGATAAAGGTATGTCTTAGACAAGTTCAATATTATTTTTATTGTGAAACTTTCTTGTAGACTTTAAAATCTACGTGTAAAAGCTTGACATTTTTAATAATTCCAGTTCACGTACGATTTTGTAGGTAAAAAGTGAACCTATTGTAAAAAGGTGATGGAGAAAAAGGTCGAAAATCGTGAAGCCAATCGGAAATATCTATATTATAAGTTCGAAATCTATCTATACATGCTTTCTACACATATAATAATCTATCTATTAATGTATTTATCAATAATTTAATTATAAAGTATCACACTTTCCCGTTCAGAAATTTGGATGGGGTTCTGGTGGGGCCCTGGCCAATTTCCCGTACTTCTAGTGTGGTCCTGATCTCAAAACTGGCAAGGACCCCACAAGGCACATAACGCTTTCACTGGTAAATACCCCAAATGGGGAATTTAGGGAATTTAAAATGGTTTTGAGAAAATTTACAAGATTTTTAGAAAGAATTCAGATGAGTTTCAACTAATTGAAAAATTGGGTCAAGTATTTTAAAGGATTTTATGGTAGTTGATATTAAAGAAATCTAATGTATTTCAAATAAACTCCAGAGAATTTTCAAGAGCTTTCAGAAAATTTAAAAAATTTCAAGGCATCTTAACGGATTTCAAGAGAATTTTGTGAATTAAAATCGATTTCAAGCTATTTGAAGAAATTTAAAAGACTTTCAAGATTTTCAAGTAATTTCAAAACATAAAAAATATTTGTAGATTCTTTAAAATCTGTTAAATCTCTTGAAAACTTTGGAGATTTGTTGAAATCCACAGAAATCATGTGAAATCTTTATAAATATCTAAAAATGTTTTTTAACTTCTTTTAAGACTTCTGAAAGAAGTCTTAAAATAAATTTCAAAGATATCACGATATATATATATCTAAAAGAATTTCAAGAGATTTGAAACCAAAAAATGTCGGGAATTCTTTATTTTTATACGATGTTTAGGTTTGACGTGGAAAATTCTTCAACACCCTGTTTCATTCTCAACAATATCTCACTTTTATTATATTATTTATTACATTATAGATTTGTTGGAGAGGAAAATTAGATTATGAAAATAAAAATATAAAATTATTCTTATAAAATTAAAATTAAAAAAATTTTTAAGACATCTGTTAGGAAAGAAATAAAATATGATAAATTATAATATTTTTTTAATAAAAGTAAACGCGCACGTTGGCCCTCGTTATATAAAAACGGATATTATAGGATTTTAAATATAAATTAATTTAAGCACGTGGATGATCATAAACCACGTTAGCCTATTGGCATAACGTGTCTTTACTGTCTGCACGTCGAAGTCATTTGATCGTGTGTCGCACCGATCATTGAACCGGCCTCAACAATCGCAGTGAATCAAAGTTGTCGGTGGTCAGGCACGATCTCAACTACTCCACCCACGAAACCGTGAAATATACATTGAGAGAATCGCTTTATACGCGCACATGTTCCTCTGCTGTAAATATTACAAATCACTTTCGTTCTTCAATAAGATAAAAGGGAGACTAGACGCGCTCTAAATGAACTAATATTTTCAGACTTCACTAATGGGTTTAATATAATCGTATGCATTCTGCACTGTACATTTAATTAGTAAATCAAGCATTTCTGCCATTTTCCATTCTTACTGCCATAGGAAGGGAGTAAGAACAGTGACAAATCACTAAACATGCATAAGATTTTCTCAAGAAAATACTCATTTTTCCTTTTTTTATCTTTGCACATTTACTTTAATCAAGTTGTTACATCAGGACGCGACATATCCTTCCTCTTTTTATTAACAATTAAGGAAAGTATGAAGGAAAGATCAATTATTATCGTGTGTGTGTGAGTATAAGCGTATGAGTGGGCCTACTAGTATGCTTTACATTTTAACATTTAAAACTATAATTTACTTAATTATATTTCTTATAGATTATAACTTTTATTATGTTTATCTTAATAATTTAGAATTTAATTATTGTTCCGCTTTCCACTCAAAGATCTGGCCGTTCAAGGACTGGTGTCTTCAATTATTACAAAAACCATCCTTACTGAAGCACGTCTGGCATTATATTTTTTTATATCCAAATTTGGGTTTTTCCCAAAATTAAAGAAGGACTAGTTGGCATAAAACCACCAGCGAAGGATTAACCTCCTGGACTCTCGAACGGATCAACTTTTATGGCTCAACAACCGAATGTCCTTCGAGTAATTTTTAACGCCTGTTTGCCAGATTTGTGTTTATCATAAACCAAGATGCAGCCTCTAGT
>JAUESI010000029.1:13102933-13119286 GCA_032275145.1 Synergus laeviventris
GTAAATGTCACTTTTTAATTTAAAAAAAGTGTATTTTAAACTAAATACTTCAATTTTCGCAAAATTCAAAGGAATTCTAAAGATATCGCAAGATTTTTTAAACAAATAAAGATGGATTTAATTAAATTCTTCAAAATTTAAAGGTGAACTAAAAATAATTCTACGTGATCTAAAAAAAATTTAAGTGGATTTAAATAGCAATTAAAGAAAATTTTGAAAATTCACGACAGTTTTATATCAACGTGAATTTAAAGAATTTTAAACGATTTTAAAAGATTTCTTTTGCAATTAACAATTTTTCAAGATATTGTGAATGATTTTAAAGAAAAGATTCTGAGAAACTTGAATTGATTTTTAAAAATTACAAAATACTTCAAAATTTTTTCAAATTTGAAGAGATTTCGAGAGATTTTAAGAGTTTTAATAAGATTTAATACATTTTTGATAAAATTATTCGACAATTTAAAATGGAGGATTTTAAAGAATTTAAAAATATTTTAAATGAAAAAATGATTTTTAAAAATTTGAAGCGACTTCAAAAGAACTCAAAAGAGATTAAGAATTCTCAAGAAATTTGACGGGGTTTTAAATATTTCAAAATAGATTTAAAATGATTTAAAGTAATTTCAACGAATTTGAAAACTTTACAAGCGATTTAACAAAATTACTAGGATTTTGAAAGGAACTATTAAATAAAAATATTTTGAGTGTTAAAAGATTGAATTTCCTATTATTTTAATAATGCGAAGAAGTTTTTTCAAACCAGAAATGGCCCTGAATCATCCTATAATACTAATGTTAATAATTTTTCAGTGATTTCATTCAAGATTTCATTCAGTGAAAATCCACTGAGAATTCCAATTTTCACTGGTTCCAATTTTCAGTGATTCAAGTTTAGAAAGAAAAGATAACAAATCCCCAGATAGGTGAAAAAAGGTGAATGCAAGAAGACGATGGCTAAAATTAATTTTCACCGTAAAAAGTTAATTTGAAAAAAAGAAAAACCCTTGAAAAGGGGGAAAATGAGGGAATGGAGAGAAGACTGAAGCTTGTAATCTCTAGATTTTGTGTAAATTTAAAGAAAATATTACAATATTGACTAAACCAAGGATATTTTCGGGACTAAATCTTGAATATATGTCGGTACGACCTGCTATTTAATATTTTCGGATATTCTGAGCAAAGGAAATAAAATTGTTTAAAGGTAAGAATCTAGCTTGCTTTTCAATATTGTAATTTATAGATTTCTAAGACCTAAGCACAAGTCTCGTTATCCTGTATTTGTCTAAAACTTGATATATATCGCGTTGAAGTGGAGTCGTGACCCATGGAGGCTATTTATTCCTGTTCGCATTGTCGATCCTTCAAGCAGTATATGTCCGCGCAAGTACTTTAGAGCGGACATTCACGTGCACATGGTTCGGTCATGTGTATCATTTATGAATGAACGCATCGTTCATTGCGCACGAGCCCGAAGGTAAAGAATAGTAATCAACACCAAGATGGATAGTATCACGTGGCGAGAGATTACAAATGAAACTTGACTTTGTCTCATCCATTATTCATTGTTTTTATTCACCATTTTACAAATAGATTTTGCCAATTATCTATCGTCAGCGCAGTAGAAAAAAATTGCATAAAATTGAGATACTGTTCTACAATTTTATTCTCGGCAATGTTACTTTTGCAAATTAATGCCGCGGTTACGAGCTCTATCGTTATTTCGCAGATATAAGGAATCATATTTTATTCTAATGGTCCAGACAGGTCCAGATACGGTATAATACTCAAGTGATCATTAGAATATCTCCTATGTTAATGAAAGTTTCTTATCTTATGTATAACTTGCGAAGCAATAAATTCTTTACTGCAATGTAAATGTCATTAGACGTAAACCTATTTGTGTTGCCTATACACGTGCGTCGTACGTTTCAATTTACGGTGACAGCGAATTTGACACTGAGGAAAGAATTGCAGTTAAATTCCGTTGTCTGCTAGAGAAAAAAATCCAGGTGCCAATGAACTCGGTTTATGACTCTTTTGTATTTGAGTTTATTCATTTGTGTAGTGTTATGAACATGGATCTATTACAACTCCTAATTTCCTTGCTTGAAACGTGTTTGCAACAGTTTTTTGTGGTGGCGTTAAGGGGGTGTATAAACGAGTGGCCTGGAGCTGTTGTAATTGCTGCAGTCGGTGGAGGAACGGAAGACGGAGGCCTCGTAAAGCTCGACTCACCAAGGGGCGTGTAATTTAAACATTGCCTCACTTTCTACTTTTATATGTGCCACCCGCACAGCATATGGTCCACGTGGTTTCCGCATTCGCCGCGAAATCGAATTTACATAGCAAAATGTGAGCCCTCTGATTTCCGATAATAAACAGATTGCCCAGGAGGCAGTCGTATCAACTTGACCAGTTGACACTAATTCATTTCTCCGTTTTCAATTTTTGTAATCTTAGGCCTCTACCAGACTTACACCAATCATTAATCATCCATAATGCAAATAAGAGAACGGCGTTTATTTTTTTGCCGAGTGAATTCCACACTTTTCATTCTTGGTGATTACACTTTTATGAACTTATGACACTTGTTGTTATAAAATTAATTGGAAATTGGAAATTCTCATATTCAGATTATCTCAATGACACATGCAATTTGGGAAAAGAAACTGGTCTGTAATTTAAACAGATTAATCATTATAAAAATTAGCGAAAATACGAAAGACAGTATTATGCAATTTTGCCGTCACCACATTCCAACGAATACTGAAGTTTCTTCAAGTTTCTTTTAGTTTCTTCGAGTTTCTTCTATAATTATAGGTACCATTCCTACATTCAAGGAACTCGTTTTTCTGTACAAATCCAACTCTGGATAAGTGGTCAGTAAGAAGAGATAAAATTTGAGATACAACTGTGACTAATTCAGTAGCTGTACTCAGTAAACCGGTGTAATTTTTCCTATCGATAGAATTAATTTCAAAACTTGAGGTACTACGCAGAGATTTAATTTCAACTAATTTAAAGTCATGAATCCGTGAGACAAAAGAGTCGCCTTGAAAAACGATTAGGAAAGATCAGCCAACACGACTTGAAATGCAAGGAAACGAGCGAGTTGTCGATATTTAACGCGCTCGTAAATCGCAGTAATTCGGATTTACGAGATAATGTTGGTTGAGATAATAGCTTGTTCAAGATAATGAAAGTATGAACTTTTAAATTCAAGTACAAGGTGTACACTATTATACAATTCTGCGAGATCTAATGTGGTTCCTATCTTCAAGAACCTTCAACGCAAACAATAAGAATTATTAGCCCAAGGCGAGAATCTATGACATCTTTACTCTTTCCACCTGAAGGTCTTGTTCAGTCCATCAAATTTTTTATAGTTTATTGTCTGCATGTCATTGAAATGTAAATAAATAATTATTCCGGTTTGCGGTTGTCTGTAATTATTAATAATAAACGTTCACATTTACCGTTACACCGGATAAAGAGCGATCAGGACTAGTATCATCAGAGTATCATGATATCATATATATCATCATCAATAATCTTACCAGCCTCAACCAAATTCAAGATAGGAATAATTTCGCTATCGTCGCTTTTTGGCAAGCTCGTACGCGAATAACAAAAGTCCATGGGTCGAGATTGGGACCCTCTGATGAGAATATCTTTCTCGTATCTTTTAGTCCGTTCTCTCTGAGGAGGCTCGAGAGGCATCGAGATGTGGGTAAAAGTGCCTGCGGTAGCAAGGAGCTTCAGAGCCAGACAGGAATGTATGAAACTGAATTTTTGTCCTGCGGATCTCTGCAGTGGTATGGAGACAGCGACAACAAGCGTCCTGGAGCGCAGTTGATCGCAAGTAAGTACCATTAACAAATTGACGCAAAAAGCGCCCGAGGCCTCGTATATCTCCTGCTGATGGCTTACGGCCTGCTGCTGAATCGGCTACTGCCTTATATACTATATACGACTCTCGTATCGAGCTTGTCAACTTCGCCAGCTCCCACCTACCAAGTGGAATTTTCACCTTGCTTCTACCACGGTGCCCCAAGATTTATCTCTTCCTACGTGGGAGAGACGCTAGCTCAGTTTTCTGTTTAATAATTCAGCTCTGTTGCCTCCTTCGCCTTCATGATGGAAAACTTCGAGACGTCCACCAAAAATCAGCGTCGTTGATCGTTCGATCAGCGTGGTCAAACTATTTGAGGGAGGTGTCACGTCTCGTGAAGAATAATTTATTTTATTATTTATATTTGCGCTTCTTCCCTAGCTATTGCCAAGGTTTAGATGGTTTCTAGTTTTAGGTCTTTGAAATCAACTTAGAATTTTCGTTTAACCAACGTTACTTGTTATTATTATAATGTCACTTGAGAAAAGTAGATTCGAAAAGTTGTCCGCAGTTCATTCATCTCAACACACCCATTTAGATCATTACATCATATTTTTCGACCTAGGTTAAAAAGAGGTTTAAGTCTTAAGATTTGTTTTTATTTCACAGATTACAATCTGAAAAATGGTGAAGATTTTTCATGTAAAGTATTCGGATAACATCCCAGTTGCCTTGGAACTTTTTCTGGCTATTTGCCAGGAACAATTTTTGGATGTACTTAAGGAACATTTCCAAAGTTATGTAGGAGAGTGAGAAAATAGAAAAAATCTTCAATAATTCGTGTTATTCACTGTCGGACTATTTTAGAAAATATTGCCTAGAATTTACTGAAGAAATGTTTTATTTTCTATGGAGATCATAAAATTATTGGCAAAAATGATAAGATTATGGACCCGCTGTCCACTGAAGGTCAGTCAACGTTTGAAATTCCGATGCGCCCTGGCGCTGATCCGAGAGGCGCGCGGTCGGTTTATAGGGTAAAAGAATCGAAATGAGTTCAAATTCCGCTTTGAAATTTTAGGAATGTATTTTTTTACCTAAAGCAGTTAAATTCCTCTAATATTTTCGACATTCAGAAGAATTTAAATTCGTTTGATATATGCATAATTTTGTGAAGATTTAGGAACTGTCCGAACCTTCTGGATGAATTTTCTAACTTTTCGTAAATGTAATAACCAACGTATTTCCACAATTTTTTACAGTGTCCATGCAGAAATTTTGATGTGGTCCTGATGGGGTTATGATCAATTTTACCTAGTTAATTTTCTGACAACGAAAATCTTATCATAAAAATGTACAGGGATTTCAAGTCTTGAGAGTAATCAACATTTTTTTTAAGTATTTCAAATGATTTTAAGAAATTTTACAGATTTTTAAACATATCAAGATTTATCCTAAAGCATTCCAAGAGAACTTAAAGCTATTTTAAATGAATTTCCAGTGATTTTACATGTATTTAAGAAATTTAAAGCGATTTCGAGAGATGTCACAAATATTTAGAGTTTTTAAGAAATTTCAAAAACATTCAAATAGTTTCAGTATTTGCAATTATTTAAAAATATTTATAAATATTCCAAGAGTTTTTAATTATATCAAAACATTTCAAAGGATCTTAAAAGAGTATAAAAAAATTAAGGAATTTTCAATTCTCAAAGTTATTGAAACACGTGTAAGAATTTCAAGAGATTTCAAGAAATTTCAAAAAACTCAAAACAGTTTTAACGTTTTGAAGTAATTTGTAAACAAAAAATGTTTTTCGATACCTCTTGTAAACTCTTGTAATATTTTCATACAATCTCTTTAAATCTCTAGTTATTAAAAATTATTAAAAAATATAATAAAAAATAATTGTAGTTTAATGATAATTTTCATGAAAACCTGTTTAAGTTTCTTAGAAATATGTCCGTGATTGTCAACAACATACATGTTAGTTAATTTTCCATTCTATAAATATAACCATCTTTTATATTTTCATAAATAATTAAGTGTGAAAAATATAGTGTATTCCCTATCCTCGTCAAACCCCCATTTTAAATAGGGCTTAATAGGGGAATTTCCACACAAGTAATGCTCGATTGCTAAAATACTTTCCTAAGTTGTACCAAGTGTATACTTTGGGCAAGATCACTCTCAGATAGAAGACGTTGAAAAATGATGCTTTGATAAAACGATCTCCAGGAATTAAGGATCGAGGGTGCCTGATTTTCTACCACTAAAAATTACCCTTGAGGATAAGTATCTGAATAATTTAACAAGTCGCAGTGCTCGCATGTCGACATTACGATTACGATGATTCAGGGTTAACCTCGATGAAATTAATGGCCTTGTGCGGTGGAGCTTTACGATCCTGACGGAGAGCGAGTGCTTATGGTATCAGAAGAGAGACCTATGAAACGTTGCAGGATGTTATGAGCAGCAAAGTCTTTAGTGGATCTGGACGATAAACCAGTTTTGAAGACAGCGAATTTTTTCATAATTACTGCAATAAATCAAGAAGGGTGCATAAAAGTCGTTTTAAAATGTATTTAATAAGTTCGGGGCATCTCTTACTTTTTTACCTCTTCTTTTTCAAGTGTCACCAAGCCTGCACGCGAGTCTGTGTGGCTTTCACAGCACTGGCATAATATTTTCATTTCACGCTGGAGTGCCCATGTCGCAGAGTACCTGATGAACCTCGGTGAACTTGAAGCCACAAGGGACTCATCTTCAAATTTTTATATCTTCGATACACTCCTTCCTTATTTTCACCCCGTTTTGCGCTCTGTATTTAAAATGAGATGCAGTGAGTAGTTTAAAGCACGATTCCACGTAATAGGAATGGGGAGGGAAGCAAGTTGAATTAATTTAAGGGCCTACAGCGCCGGCGCGTTCTGTCGCAATGGTTTTGCGCCGGTCCGTTCCACAGTTGGTTCACGGCGGTGCGATGGTACCAGGGCAAAGAGAGGGTTTGCCTTAGAGCTGTTTGACTCCTCCCTCACCCGCTCCTCCCCACCTCGCGCAACGGATCACTCTTTCCCCATATTCACATGAAGCCCCAGGTTTTGTACAGTCGATTTACCTAGCGATGAAAACACACATGAACGCACAGACGCTCAGGCAAAGAGAAGCGACGCTGAGATCGTTCGCCAACGCTGTAGGAAACCGGCACCTCCAACTTCGAGTCTTCCACTGGCTCGAATGTTTGATAAACTGGTTAAGGCCCGTCTCCGGATATGTTTGCTTTAGCTTTGTAACTTTACTAGTGTTTTGACTATCTCTCGAGAAAAAAGGGTTCGAGATGGTTTCCGAATGCAAACAGTCCACGTGTGTGTCCTGGACTAACATCGCATCGGATTTATGGTTTATCCTTCGAGCGCTTTATCTTGGGATATGTCACCCATCATTTGTCACTTAATCATTGTCGTAATCATATCTCCAGTGCAATTTAACTAATGCTGATCCAGCATTGATTTGGGTGATGAATTTTGCCAGCATGATCAAATTGTCGAGGAAGAAAAAAGAGAAATTTATTTTCATTCAAGATCGTTGTGTAAGATTAGAGAACTCATATTTGCAGGTTTTATAAACTTGTTGAAAACTTGTAGACACGAAGTATCATACTGCACGATTGTTACAAAGTGAGTCCGCCCACAGAAAACAAAGTGCATTGTTGTCACCCGCCTTCCGGAAAGATTTAGATTGTATATAGACAATGAATTTCAGGTTGTGTGATTTGTCACGTACTGTCATAGGTGATCTATCAAATATGAATATTTTGTCTACATATAATTCTAACTATAGAAGCTTTGAATCTTTCTTAAATTTCTCGATTCTTCGGGTTCGTTGCACGATTGGTCATAACACTTTTATGAACTGTGTAATAAAGGTAAGTGTCAATGATACGAGGGTCGCGAGTAAGCCGAGCGATATCTTCCTACTTAGCAGCCAGTTCTGAGACTGAAGCCAAATAAACACTTAGGGTACCTAAGCCGATGTACTGACTCAGTTTTCGCTTAGTCATACTATCTTCTACATTTTTTAAGATAAATAACACATAATATTGATATTTAAAACCCGTCTGCATATAAGGAAGGCCGCCAAATGTCCAGCAATATTCATAACTTAATATAAAGATATTAAACGACTCGACTCGACTAATCGTGAGAGATAATCGAGGTGGCTGTAATGAATCACGATTAACGTAAACTAGACATGTATGTAAACTAATAAATACATCCGTGTATAGAGGGGCAGAGTGATTGGCAATTTCAAGTATTGATTGCCTCACATTTTTTCTAAACAGAGTTACGAACTCTTGGGGAGTTAAGACGTGATCTCTGATTCTCTGTATTCTTATTGAACTAACAAGAGCTGAGAAATCTCACAACTAAAAATACAGCTCGTTAAATATAGGATGATACGGCTGGTTATATTTAAAAAGACACTTTTTGACACGTTGCAAATGATAATGATTTTCCTAATTTCTCAAATGACAAAATCTAAAGCAAACACGTGCCATCAAGATCGTGCTTTTAGCAATTTACAAGTGATGAATGGTTAGTGATCAGTATTAGCATTAGTAAGATAAAGTAATTAAAAATGAAGAAAATCAACAATGTACACACACCGCCTTAGAGTGGCAAGGGCGATCGCTCCAGCCACCAGCAGCTCGAAGATCATCTCTTCCTCTTCCTCCGGCCGGAGAGTCCTCGGCTTCTCCCGATTCCGCCTCCTAGCATCCACTCGCGCACTTCCGATTAATTAGGAAAGATTTTCCTCTGTTAATTTCCAGTCTCACGTAAAAAAAGTCGCGAAATGATCACTCGAAGATATCAAATCACCCTCAGCGTGGCGTAACACCGCACCCGGTTTCTCCACATTTTCCAAGTCCACCCGAAACATTCAATTCAAGATTTTTCATCCCCAATGCACTGGCTGACATTCGTGCAACTCTCACATCACAGTGTCTCTAAGTTTTAGAGATTTTAGACTTTAGAAGTCTAGTCTCGAGGAAAATTGAAGATCTTGACGAAAAGGCAAATTTAAAGGCACTAGGAGTCACCCTTGGTGGGATCTTTTCACGACTGGAGAGAACAAGAATGTACCCTGAGCAGGTATACCTTTTTTTAGCACAACTAAACGCGGTTGACCATTCAGCTTGCCGATCTCGTGTTGACTGAGAGGGTCTCGCGACTCACAGTTACTCACTTGGTCGAACTCACTACTCACTCACTCACCGCCTCGGTCCCACCTCCTTCGTCCTCTCTACCTTTTACTTGGTACCACTACAAACTCCCCACCAACTTCCACCCTCGCGCGTGGGGATACGGGCTGGACCCCCGGGCCACGCGATTTCATTACACGTATCATTAAACGCACTGCGTGCTTTGCGTGGTAATGCATGTCTGAGAATATGAGAGAGGGTTAGTGCAACCAGCAACTGAGTCTGGCATATGATCTAGAATTGACTGAACCTCGAAATCGAAAGTTAGTATTTTAATCTATCTAAGTAGAGTAGACACAACCCCTCAGAGGCATGCTCAGAGGTTTTTCATTTTCTGCTGACTGTTAAGACAGACTTCCGTAAATAAAATCAGTTATCGCCTTTTTAAATTAATTTCTGTTGGTGACAGAACGATATCTTCAAGACGTATGATTTTTAAGCAAGTATAAATTAGTCGGTTGCCGATGAGTTACATCTATCACTGACAACGTAGAATCATTGTTTGACAAGAGTTTGTCAACTGTAAATCATCAGAATGTCGAATATGGAAGGCGAGCGAACTACGGAATTTGATAAATGGATAAAAACGCTATCTAAAGTGACACTTTCCTTATTTTTATCACGAAATATGCGCCTTTAATTTAAAAAGGAATGTTGTTCTTCAGCGGTCATATTTAACGTTATCCAGTATGCATTAATCCCTTTTAATTTAAGTCAAACGGAGATAAATTATGAAAATACATTTGGCTAATCAATAAAAGAAATCGAGAAACGTAGATTCGTGGAAGGCAGTGAGTGATTTTCTGTGAATTTTGTCACTTTTTCTGCGTTATGATGATATTAGTGGTTTGGTTTCTCTCTTTTTTGTCCAAGACTGTCCAGCATAAAAATGCTGAATATCTTTTTGAGGTCGCTATCATTAATAATTACGAGCTCGACTAAAGAGAAAGAAAGAAGCATGTCTTACAATCCAACAATTATTGAAGAACGATTCTAACGAGTCGTAAAATTAATGATCCGTTGAGCAACCGGATGTTCGTTCGGAATCTGGAACTCGATCCGAGTACGATTGCGTGGAAAATCAGAGGACTTTACCGGCAAATCTCGAGTTGTCTGATACTAATAAGTTAGTATGCGAGTTCAAAGAAAATTCTCAGAATCGATGACTTGGAAAACCGGTAGGCATAACTGCAGAATCTTGGCGTTACATTTCACGTTTGCTCAACGCCAGACTTTAAAGAAAATTTGCAAATATTTGTGAAAAGGCACAGATAAGCAGCAAGAATGCGTTTGACGTGTGCAAAGGCTTGCCTTTGTTGTGATGAGAACACATGCAACAAATTGCAAGCGACGTCATAGATAAGATATTCACGATATTAGAATCTGATAAAGAACGGTTGATGTGCCTTTTCGCATGATGTCACTATAATATGCATAGATTAATTTCGGTCATGGAATGATTCTTCAGATCAGGATGGATATTTTCACTTGATGACAACCTCGATGAAGCTCTTATCATAAATATATTAATCTTTGAAAACCATTATGAAATATTGATAAATATTTGTGCAATTTTTACTTATCTCTGTTTTCAAAATAATGCTTCTTGAAGCTGAAGGAGTGACTTATTATAACTGATTTGAGGACGATAAAAAAGTAAGGTGTTTATAAAATGGTACATTTAATTTCCCAACAAGTTTATGATTGAACATTTTAAGTTGAAATTTATTCTCACAGGAAGTAAGATGATTAATTATCGCGTAAGTGGATTTCCCGAGTTCAGTCAGATTGAGTTATATAATTTTGTGGTTTCTGGAATATTGGACTTTTCCATTGAGTTAGTGCTTGGGAAAAAAAAAAACGGAAAATTTCCGATCCGCTTCGGTAAGTGTTTAAAACACTTTGCTATCATCACTACTAACCGATACTTACTTAGTTGCTTCATTCCAATTAGCAAAAAAGTGGCAGCATGCACTTTAACCTCTGCAAACTATTTTTGCTGATATAATTTACTAAGTTTATTTTAGTTTATTTATGACCTTCTTTGTCTTATATATTTATCTTTAGCCCAATGAACTTGAACGAATATTCAATATTAATTGAGATTGATAAAATCGACATCCGGTGGGCTGATTCAGGAAGATCGGAAGTAGAATTGGAATGTTATCTTGAATTGGAATATTGCTCATCGAGATATGACTTCAAATCGTTAACCGTGCACATTGTTGAGGAATAGGCGCCATCAAGGTGAATCATCGTGATAAGGGTTCGCTACGCGAGAGAGAGTCTAGAGTTACCTACGCTCAGGTTCTTTTAGACAGGTCACTGTAATATGTTAATGTTTCGTAATTTGATATCCTCGCAATAATTTCATAAGAACTATGCCTGCCAAGCTTTCTTGAAAACTTGTAATGTGTCATTGAAGAGATGATAGAATGAGTATATATATATACATTAAACTCATTATATCATCTTTCAGCGCAAGACTGAACGAGTTTATACACTATCTTTGATCCCTAAACAGATGCTAGTAACCTTTTCAATTTGAGGCTAATTAACCGAAGAGAATAGACAAGATTAGTGAGAGAGTGTCATAAGTGGCTGCGAAGAAAATTTGTGGCAAGTTTGTCAGCTTGTACCTCGAAGGAAGCGAGAAGAGCCGTGAAATCGATTGGTTCCGTCAACAAGGCAGATCAACCTCGACCACCCGGGCTGAAGCATCGCATCGAGAGAACGACCATTATACTCTCGACGCGAAAAAGCGAAACAGGATTATAGAAAAAGTAAAAAGAAAATAAAACTGCTTGAGTAACTCGAGATATCGTGTAAACAGCAAAGAAGATCCTTCACCATGGTGTGTCGCGAAATCCTTCGATATACTGTTCTTTTTTCAAGAGAGTAGTTGCCACTCAGGCGTTGCAGCTTTAGAATTGCTACTAAGGGCGAAGAATTCAGAAGGCCTTTTTCTTATTGAATTTGCTCGTCACGTTTATCAATTTTCTACGCGTCATAATTATGATAAATTCATTGCATAATCCTTATCAAATCATGGACATAATTTTATTCTGCACAAGCTGACGACATGTTGTGAAATTCGAGAATCAAACTTTAAAAATAGAAACGTGGGTGTGCATTAGAGTCTAAATATGATCAGAATGTATGAAGAGAGATGAATCACAGAAAAGATTGAGCTTACCAATTTGCATTTTTCGATGAGGAAGGTTGACTTGCTTTTTCGCACTGTGAGATGCGAGAGATGATACGTGTATGTCACAAATGTAAGAAGTCACTTGTAACCGGTAACACGTTTGCAAATCGAGTCAGTTGAAATAGAGATTGTATACACGCGCACCGTAAGGACACTCTCACTGTAACGTATTAATGAATGACTAGAATAGAGTGGAACTATGAATGAACTCCTCGTGGCATACGAGTACTATATAACCGTGCATGTTGTGGGCGACCATCGGACCCTCGGCCAATCGAGTTGCGTCTTAACACGTGGTTGGACTTACTTAACGCCGGTGTTTCTCAGAAACCATCTTGCACCTTGTCAACTAGAAAGAATGAGACCGAAAAGGCGCCACGCGCCTAGTCCGGAAGTCAAATTCTTCCAGATATATGTCATAATGATCATTTATTTTAGGATGACTACTCATCGCAGTCTCTTTCCTTTTTCACAAGCCCACTGACGCCGAAAGAATTGAGGAATACCACATGTCCTTGTATCTCTATACCATCATCTCTCAATTAACATTCACATTTCAACACTCATTCTCTTAATGAGTTTTGTAAATCAGTTGTCCTGGAGAAAGTTTCTTTTATTTAGTTTCTCTCCTGAATGCAGTTTTCTGAAAACACCTGGTTCATAATTAAGAAGCAATCATCAGAAACTGGATAATAGTTATTCAGGAATATGAAGAGGTGCATCGATGCTGATGAAAATCTCTCTCTCTTATCTTCTAGTATATACAGATATTATTCAATAAGATCCTGACATCACCTGAATGATGTTAAATAATAAAAAGGTTCTTCGATTAGTTTCTTATCAGCACGACGTCACAGGAAGTATTTTTCTAGTGCCAAATAAAAAATGAATATGACTAATGTTCTTAGTACTCGACATTTCTGTGCTATGCATCACGCTTTGGCAAATCGATATCAATTGATTCTATAAATAGGCAAGGGATAAAATAAGATATTAAACAGTCATTGTCCACCTGGATGATATAAAATCAATGCTGATAAATGCCTTGAAATCTGATCTACATAAATAAAGAGTGAATTTAAAGCGCTAGCTTAATATCTTGTTTGTTTATTTATATTTCTTCTATGAAAAAGTAAACCATAAAATAGCGAATGGCGATTATTTTTCAGAGCACGTAGTTCTTGTATGAGCCACACTGCAGAATACTTGTGAAGCAAGTTTACTACAGTCGCAATGGATATCTGAGGACAAGCAATTAAAAATAATTACTTCTGTTGCATTATTGTCTACAGATTGATATCAATCAAGCATTAGTACAACAGATGTGTACAATAACATATAATCACTGCAGAAAAGTCTGCTAGGAAAACAAATTTAAGAAGTCAATTATTCACCGGAAAAGATGTTATGAAGTCGAATGTAAATATACTCTTAGATATTTTATATAATAGGTTTTCCATATTCTCTAACTAACTCCCAAAAAATTAAATATATCTTTGTTTTGACTTAAGTTATTGCAAATCACCTAATAAATGCTGCGATCAAAAGATTTTATCGAATTCGACTTGGAAGTAGGTCAAATAAAAAGTTGAGGTACCAAAATCACCCACACGAAAAACGCAATAGCAGAAGTATGTCGGATGCGTCAGGCGGTACTCTAAAATCAAGATACCTGCCCAAAAGTTGAAAAAAAATGTCGCTATATTGGAACCGTTAGTTTGAGTCATATGTCAAATTCCACACAAGCTGTATAAAAATCCTTAATTTTAATTAAAGTGTAAAATAGATTAAGATAGACAATAATAATTATTGACATGAAGAACCAAACTGAGATGGAAATGGAATAAATTTGAATAAATTAAAAAATGAATGCAGATTCTAACCATGGGATGATACTTTCTTTTTCTCTAAGAGGGTTGTGACTCCAGAGTCCAGCTCCACAAGATAGGCACAGATATCGCGAGTTAGAGAACATGACTTCAACGAGCCTATCCATGTGGTTAATAGTCAAGAAATTGGCGAAACACTTGTCAGTGATTCTTTTTTGTGGACTGACTTTACAAAATATAGAACCATTGTACGTCGATACGGCTTCAAAGCGGCGCCAAGGTAAGAATAATCGCTTGAGCCCCTTTCGCTGGTGGGCGAGGATCTAGAATCGAATTCAAGTTTCTAAGGTTATTCAAGAAGGTATAAGGAAATGCGTGTGAACGGTGGGTCCTATTGGGTAGAGGAATTCGTCGGTTTCTCAAACGTGTCCTTATCTGAGATCTGAGGTCCTGCACGCAGGATGCTGTGCGATCGCGTTGTCAAACTCGCTCTATCCCGAGCAAATCTCCAGTCTGGCCTCCCGTGGCGCGACAGCCATTGTTGCTCCATTGCTCTCTCCACCTTTAGTCTCTCTTTCACCTTCACAGAAAACTATCGAGCCGCTGTAACTTATTAATATTTGGAGAAAAGTACGCAGAAGAGGTCATCCCTAGGACCCTGAGGCGCATCCTGAAGGGTCAGCTTCATTTCCGTGCTCCCGTGGGAACGCGATCCAGAAAGAAGACTAAAGAACTGAATCACAAAGAAAAAGATCCTAAGGACAAATCGCACGAAGGAGTAACAGGTTCCAGGAAGATTTCTTGCGGCGCACGTCTGCACTTTGAAGTATTTCGCGACGAAGGAATCATTCCTGAATTGTCTTTGTCGTTTTCTCCTCTCTATTTCGAATAAGACTTATTCCACAGACGGCTCTGAAAATTGCCTTCAAATACTCATCGACAGGTTTACAAACTTTTTACTGGGATGAGAATACCTTTCTTCAAATGATGGTGCATAATGATCCATTAGTGGTCGCTCATTAACTTTAAGTATGAAATGTGTCGTTACTCTACTGGAAGCAATAAGAGATAGAAATCGTATCCCTTTCTATCTCTTTCTATATCTTGTCTATCCCAACATATCTCTTTCTATTTCCAATCTGAATTACAATTCGCTCCTACCTCTTTCAATCTTCACTTGTCTATTCCTTTCTATCTCTCGCTATTCTCGTCGATTTCTTTCTATCTGCATATCAATCCTTATCTACGCCTATCTCTTTCTATTTCATGTCTATTCCAACCTATCTCTTTTTATTTCCAATCTGAATTAAAATTGCTTCCATCTCTTTCAATCCTCACTTCTCTATCCATTTCTACCTCTCGTCTATTCTTGTCTATCGCCTATGTCTTTCTATATCCTTGTCAACCACAATTCTTTCCTACCCCTTTCAATCACCACTTCTCTATTCCTTTCTATCTCTCGCTATTCTCGTCGATCTCTTTCTATCTCCATATCAATCCTCATCCACGCCTATCTCTTTCTATTTCTTGTCTATTCCAACCTATCGGTTTCTATTTCCATCTGAATTAAAATTGCTCCTATCACTTTCAATCCTCACTTCTCTATTCCTTCCTACCTATCGCCTATTCTTGTCTATCCCTTTCTATCTCGTTGTTAATAAAATACACTTCTATCTGTTTCAATCCGCTGATTTCTATCCTATCTATTTCTAAACCTATCTTTTTCAATGCCTTCTTTTCTGTCTCAGCTTAAATCTTTTCTATTCAAATCCATCGTTGTCTATCTCATTACGGTTCAATTATTTCGTTTTAAAAAATTAATTATTTACAATTAATTGAGGGCACATGTGGGAGGCGTGACATTTAATATATGTATTCCTCTAATTATTTTTTAAATGAATGAATAAAATACATCTATGTTGGATAAACAAGGGATAGACTGGGATAGAGTTTTTTCGGGATCCCTATTGGAAGAAAACGGATTCAAACGGATAGTATTCTAACCGTTGATAGAATTTCAAATAGAATCGTATAGTATTATATAAAAATGGATACAAAAGGATTAAAATGGATAGTTGCAGGGGATAAGATAATTATTCATACGGATAGATGGATAGCAAACGGATACAAACCACTGATAAATATAATACACTGGATACAGGATTCAATGAAAAACGCTTGTGCCGACTTGAAGAGCCGCCATCACGGGCGAACTGTG
>JAUESI010000029.1:13119386-13131537 GCA_032275145.1 Synergus laeviventris
CACTTTCTAATAAATGAAACAGTAAGTCACCTATTACCAAAGTGAATTAGTAAGAAAAAATTACTAATTACTAATTTTTGTCATATTATTTAGTTTTTATAGTTTATTTAACAGATTTTAGAGGGGTTTAAATAATTTCAAAGTTTTATAAAGAATTTTCAGTTATTCTGTGTGATTTTAATGGATTTTGTCGAATTTTGAAGTGGTTCATGGAATTTTATTAAGGGATATTAAAATATTTTAAAAAATTATAATGAATTAATCATTTTTGGTGGGATTTTAAGGTGTTTTATTTAGTAGTTTTAAGAAATTTTCAGGGGTTTTAAGGAAATTTATAAGATTATTAGGGAATTTAAAAAAAATTTCATGAGATTTTAACAAATTTTTAAGTAACTTTAACGTACTTTAGGTGATTTTAAGGTTCCTCAAAGAATTTTAAGCGATTTATGAAGACTTTTATGACTTTAAAAAGATTTTACGAAATTTTAAGAGATCTAAAAATTTTTTCATGGAATTTTAATGGGTTTGTATAGTAATTTTAAGACATTTCATAAGATTTACAAAGATTGCTATGACTTTTAAAGATTTTGCGAAATTTTAAGAGATGTATAAATTTTTTTATGTAATTTTAAGGGGTTTCTTTAAATGACTTTAAAATACTATCGGGACAATTATAACAATTTATAATAATTTTTTATAACAATTTCATGAGGCTTTTAGGAATTTTAGAGATATTGACAAATTTTTAAGAGATTTTAACGAATTTTAGGTGATTTTAAAGTACCTCACGGAATTTTAAGCGATTTAAGAAGATTTTTTATGACTTTTAAAAGATTTTGCTAAATTTTAAGGGGTCTAAAATTTTCATTAGATTTTCAAAAATTGCTATGACTTTTAAAAGATTTTCTAAATTTTAAGGAGTCTAAAATTTCTTAAGATATTTCATTGAATAGTGTTACACATTCATTTAGTTAGTTTGTTCTTGTAACTAATGTGATTAGTAACTTTTTACTAATTTATAGTAAAGGACTTCGCACCATTTGAATTAGTAAAAAACTACTATTAATTAGTAAAATTAAACTAATTCAGTTTATTCAAGCATACAAATTTTCTGCATAGGGATGATAGATAGAGGGATAGGAAGAGATAGATATCACCGGACACGAGGATACAATATTGGGTAAAAGGAAATTTATTATTTATTATTTATCTTTCTATCTATTTGCTTCCAGCAGAGTAAGAATTTGCTACTTTGTAGAGTCAATGGCGTTTTATTATATCGAGATCTATGAGTTGCTGCACTAATTTCCTCTATTATATAGCCTTAGGTGAGGAGTCCTTCAGGTGGTTAAGTTGGAAGGATATGGCTTTCCGCGAATAGATTTATTTTACAACAAGAAGAAAATTGAAGGTTCATGTTAAAATATCGTGCAGCACGTACCCTAGGTTGGGTTAAGACGTCGCAGTGACTATAAGTGAGACAAGTTGACAGGGGCTGAACCAATTACAAACATATTATCCCAAGACGGTTGCACTCCCTGCAATCAGTCGTGATTAGTGTTCGTCGATACTCGCTACACGCACCATCGCCAAGTCGCTAAATTGTAAAGGCTTTGCACGTATGTAGTGGACTTACATAAAACAGGCATCTTGATGCTGTCGCCTTTGATTTAATAGCCTCCGTGCATCAATAAGATCTGTTATTAGTCATGAATTAAAAAACGAATTTAAACATATCTATTAGAAGTAAAATATTGAATATATTATGGACTGCAATTGAAACTCGACAAGTTTCTCCGGATGTCGCAAAAATGTTTCTTATAATTATAATAGATTACTGTAATCTGAAATTTGGCATACTTTTATCACTCATTTTGAAAAATGAGCTCAGACTATTTGAACCAGAGTTTCTCAATGGGAAGTCGTATTAAAGAAAGAACTCTAGCGTAAAATTATTTCATTTCAACACCATAGCAAAGAAACAATGGATGCACCGATTGTCCTATGATGATAACTTACGATGTCGATTCCAATACGCAAGCTTCTTGCCGTCATTGCGACGTTCTTCCTGACAAGTAGTCAAGCAGGTAGGTAGGTACGTACCTGGAAACGGCTAACTACTTATTGTCACCTCTAACGAAGCCGTTGCAAGAACTAAGCTATTTGCAGGTGGGAATGCTGCTAGGTTATGAAAGTATCAATTACCTTTTCCATGTCCAGTTCCCTAATGAGCGGAACAGAGCAATAGTTCGTATAAGACTCAAAATGACTTCTCGTAGATCCATTGGGACTTTTTCATTCATTAAGAACAGTTAAGATATCGTTGCACAAATGCACACTGAATCTATAACTTATAGTCCTATAACCAACATTTTTTCACTAACAGTGCATTGTATGTTAGTATCAGACGAAGGATATTTGCCGAAAAATAAAAAAGGGCTAACCTGCACAACCTTCCGTCCTGCACCCATTTAGCCGCAAGTCCAAGAAGCTTCTAACCATGCTGAACCGGTTTCCCGACGGCATTGTAGTTGCCCCTTTCTGAATTTGCAGGCGGTTACACCTTTCAATTATTTCTATGCATATCTAATTTTGGCAGCGCTTCTGTTGTATGCGGGATATCCATCCGAAGGTTCGACAGGCAGTGATTAAACCCTAGTCATGTGATGAGAGAATGTCATGTGATTTGGAAGAGAATCTGGAAGAGGAATTTGAAGCAAGAATTTGAAGAAAGAATTTAAAGGAAGAATTTGAAGAAATAATCCGTACTGTCTTTCCTTAGCTATTTCCTGTTTGACAAGCTCATTTTGCTCACCAATTCTACTCTCACTGATGACTATCGCCAATTTACCACGTGGGTACACCATGAACTCCCAGCCAGAAACCCATAGAAGGATAGACGGTTCGACGTATCCACTGACGTCACTTTCTTTTCTACATTTCTTCCTCTATTCTCTGTTTTTCTCTCATACTCTCTCCTTCATATGGTGTCTCGTTTGTCAAAGCATAGGCATTCAATTGCCAGACAAGCGGCGAATACAAGTCATTCAAGTCCAAACGGTAGACTGGTAGGTTCCTGCGGAGGAGTATAGGTATAGGGTAGGTTAGTACTTACTCTGTGCGTTGGATGCAGGCTGAACGCTGAGCATGCATCAGTATTTGACAGCGGAAAATTTCATCCAGACACTTCGATATCGGATATTACCATGAAAAGAGAAATCATGACCTGCAGAGTAAATAAGTTTTCAAGTCTGCATCTTAACCAAACACAAAGATCAGTTTATTATGCAGCCTTGAGCATGAGGTATTTTTCAATTTAATGTTGAACGAGAGTATTATAAAGGTGGATGTGTGACTAATGAGACTTTTCTTAAGAACCATGGTCACCATTCACCATTTCTCATCAAATTTTTCATTCCGATCTTTACGAGGACCATGACCATGGTAGCGATGTCATCGGCTTGGACACTTTCTCTTTCGTAGTTCCGTATTCGCAAAACGTAGTGAGCAATAAAGTGCAGCAATTTATGTATCACAATTGAACCAGGGACTGAGAAAACTGGACATATCCATTTTCGTCGATTTGATATTCGATCTTTTATCTGATTTACTGCATTATTCTTAGACACATTTATTCCCGGAGACATATATTGAAAGATATTGCGCATGCAAATGTGAAAATGATAAAAATGAAAAGCAACAAGCATCTTAATCATTTTATAAGCAACAGATGTATATGATTGATCTTTAAAGTGTGAAGATGAAGAACCTGTTGTGTCTAATTTGTCGAATGGAACAGTATTACACTGTGATGGTTGTTGGAGTTTGAACATCCCATTGACAGTGGTGCTGGCGCTCACTGACACCTGTTCATTCAGTCGGCACACGTGCTGAAAATGCTAAGTGGTTCGCATAATAGACACGTTCCCAGGTGAGTCAGCACTTCTTTTTTATCTGTGGAATCACATCAAATGAATTGTCCTATATCACGATGAAACTAGGACAAACCCAATTGAAGATTTCTTGATAATTTCTGCTGTTTTAATGAAAAGAAAGGACTAACAGATTAATAATTAAGATGGATATCAATGTCAAGATATTGAATCTTCTATAGTTTTGTGGATATACACTTTTATTCAATCCTTTTATATTTTCCTATAAAAATGAGTACCATATATTCCTGTATGAATTAGATTGTATTCTGCTAACTTTAAAACTAGAGATGACCAAAATACGATACTACTGAATTCCACTGAATTTTAAACTAAATCCTACGAGATAAAATTAAAATAATTAAAATGAGTTATATTCCAATGGAAAAACTAAATAAATATACTTATTATTACTTTTTATAAATATTTGACATTTGTAGATGAAAAAATTTCTTTTATCAATATCTAAGCGCGCACGTGTTTCGTCATTATAGAAACTGAAATGAGAATTTAAATACGCGAACCATATATGAATTGACCAATAAGGTTAGCACACTACGCACGAAATTAGCTGCAAGGTGGCACGTATTTATAGAATAAAAAATAAATACCATGCATTGATGGAATTTATTCATTTCCTTTGGGTTCTATATATAATTTCATTAAATTTTCAGTGAATTTAAATAAATTACAATGAATTCCTGGGAATTCTATGCACTTTTATAAAATTCAGAATAAATTCCAAATTATAAAGAATTCCAATAGATATAACATTCCAATGCATTCCAAAGAATTCCAATGAATTTCGGAGAATACAGAATGAATTCCTGTGGATTTCATTGAAATCAGTCGAATTTCAATAAATCACTGAGAATTCCAATGAATATCAGATAATTATAATGAATTCCAGAGAATTCAGATGAAATCTCTATAAATCCCACGAATTTAAATGAATGCCAGTGAATTCCAATGAATTTCTTAGAAGTCCAATAATTTTCAGAGAATTCAGAATAAATTCCTATGAATTTCTACAAATTTCAGTAAAATCTGACGAATTGTAATAAACTCAAATTAATTGAAGTAAATTTCTGTGAATTCGAATGAATTTCTATGAATACCAGAGAATTCAGATGGAATCTCTATAAATCCGACGAATTTAAATGAATGCCAGTGAATTCCAATGAATTTCTTAGAAGTCCAATAATTTCCAGAGAATTCAGAATAAATTCCTATCAATTTCTAAGAATTTCAGTGAAATCTGATGAATTGAAATGAACTCAAATTAATTGTAGTACCATACATTTCTGTAAATTCCTTTGAATTCTTTTGATTTTATGTGAATTTGAAAAACATTCCATGAATGCGAGAGAATTCTGAAGGAATTCCTATAAATCCGACGAATTTAAATGAATGCCAGTGAATTCCAATGAATTTTTTAGAATTTCCATAGAATTCAGAATAAATTCCTTTCAATTTCTACGAATTTCGGTGAAATCTGACGAATTGAAATGAACTCAAATTAATTGTAGTACTATAAATTTCTGTAAATTCCTTTGAATTCCTTTGATTTTATGTGAATTTGAAAAACATTCCATGAATGCCAGAGAATTCAGAAGGAATTCCTATAAATCCTACGAATTTCAATAATTTACGGTGAATTCCAATGAATTTTTGAGGTTTCCAATAACATCCAGATTCAATTCCAACGAATCTCAATGGAATTCGATAAATTTCAATTACTTGAAATGAATTCCATTGAATTTCTATGAATTCCTACAAAGTTCAATAAAATCCAACGAATTCGATGAATATCAAATTCTAATAAAAATTCTAAAGAATTGTAATTCCACTGAATTTTTCTACTTCCTGTGAATTTTAAACTAAATCCTACTTGATAAGATTGAATTAATTAAACTCAGATGTATTCCAATGGAAAAAGTAAATAAATGTACTTTTTATTATATTTGTAGATGAAAATTTTTCTTTTATAAATAATAATAAGCGCGCCCGTGTTTCGTCTTTAGAAACTGAAATCCATGTTTTTTAGAATCCTATAAAAATGAGGATATATCTCTATTAATTAGATTATTATACTTTTTTCGCAATTTATTCTCAGATTCAGAGAACAGGACTTGCACATGCGCAGTCAATGAAGTGTCATACCATAACCTGTGTCGCGTCGCGTTGCCTAAAAAGTGCCAGGAAGGAGTTCGCTATCATCATTTTTAACTGAATAGGACAAATTTTTTATGCATTTCACATAAAATTTATGTGTATTATTTCTTGATGGCTACGTTTATTCTATTCCGATCAAAAAAAAAAAATACAGATTACTGGAAATGTCTTGGGCAGGAGGACTTCCATTCACACCAACCACAGAAATTAGTAATTGCACCACGAAGTACTAGTTTAATGGTGTCGCTACGTTTTCAACTGTAATAATTAAAAAATCGTCTTGTCAATAAATTAACATTCTAAGTTCAAAATGCATTATTGATTTTAAAAACCCTAAAATAGAGGAGATCCTTTGAAATTAGGAGGAAAACTTTATATACCATATTGTAGAGGAAAAATTGCATCAGAATAGAACAAGTAACTAATTATTTTACTCGTGATATCCTAATTTTATTTTAATAGGCAAGTTAATGCCATAAAACTGTAATTCTAGTTATCCCGTGCCCAAATCAAGTTGAACTTAAATTAAAATTAACATATAGGAAACGCGTTCATTAACCTCAGATGAAGTCATTAAAATGATCCTTGACTCATCATTGCACAATGGAATTGTCCTTATTGTCCTCGCCAAAAATTCATCGTCGTGAGACGCGTTCTAAAACCTGATCCAACCAAAAAAAGAAGGATTCAAGTGTGATTTATAAAGACTCTAACAGTGACATGATTCATCATGATGTCAATAAGAGTGAATAAAACCTGATACTGTACCAGATTAATGACACCAGCGGGTTGGATGTGCAATCCAGTTTGATAATGCAAGAGAGAGTTTGAATACATTAATTGAATTATACCAAAATTCTTTAGGTAGATCCTTTTCGTAAGTGGAATAACAATTATTGTTTCCAAAATTAGACGAGCTTGAGTATCTATAATGTGATATAAATAGCTCAGAAAATAAATCAAGCACAGCGAAGTGAAGATTCACATTTGGTAGAGAAGTGTGTGTTTAGATTTAAGTACTCAAGGCTAATGAGGGAGAATTCTCTCATTCGCAGAACGTCATGGATCGACGAAATGCTTTTACGTCACTGGAAGCTCGACGTTATGATGACGTTTAACTCATGACGTCGTATCAATTGGCTCAATATTTACACAGGGTTAAGAAGAGGTTAAGAAGAACACCGGAAGAGGGAATATAAGGCGGATAACCGTACATTGCCATAATTGGAATAGTAATCCCGAGGTGACATAAGGCTTGGAAAGAGCGAGTCACTTCCGATTTTGCACGTGGGTGTCCGACTCTGAACGAAAGTAAAATACACACAACGGTTAAGGATAAATATATAGGTGACATTAAAGAACAAGTTTACGGAAATCCGTGACAGTTTTACGGGAAAGTTCCCAAGATACGATCTAATTACCTTTTTTTCTGAATGATAATTATACCCCATTCGCCTAATCTGCAAATATACCAAAGCGAGAAAGAATCATTTCAATGTTTGGCATGCAAAAGAGATTTGCGTGGATGGAGAGAGCAGATGCAGATTTCTTTAAGAGTCGTAAGTCTAATATTTAAATGTACAGGGTGGATCGTAGAAATTATGACCTTGGCCCTCATGTGGGCGTAAGGAAGTTCATTGGTGAAATTGTGAATAAATGTAACATTTCATACAATGTAAGGAGCGTCATGTACATTATTTATCGCAATAAAATTCATTTCAAACTGTAAATGAAATATTGTTCTTTTTTATGTGGTATAGTAAAAGATTTTATTAAGCGACGAACTTACTAAAAATATTTAATGGATAAAAGTACAGAAAGGTATGAAGCTTATAAAAACGATGGAAGATTTGATCTGGTAGGGCCGGTTCTCAGCGTAATTATTATTCCAAAATTAACGACCTTAATCTCGCACGGAGTCATCGCGCCATTAATCGAATTTCCCAAAGGCGGAGACTTTCGTTCGATCGCAATTTTAACGATCGTTTCGAATTAAAAGTTACTCATAAAATTAATTAGCGCCACCGTTGGACTACGTAATGAATCCCACTTCCATCTATAAAACACGTGTTAAGCCTTTTACGGGCCTAATAAAGCGATGAGACCCTAAAGCGCTCACGAGGCGGAACAAATTAATTTCAATCCTGCTTTCGACACAAAACGTATGCAGTAGTAGGCATTTCGATTATCTCTCATTAGTGTTTAACTGAAAATCATGAGTTCTTCAGTTTGCAAGAATTTTATTGTATAACTTTAACAGTGAAGAATGAGTTTTGCCGAAACTGTGATTCGTGAATTCTTTTCTGTAAACGTCTTAATTTATTTCAACATGAGATCATGTATAGAAAATGAGGGAATGGTAATTTCGAACCGCAATTTTTGTACAATAAGAAACGAATATACGAGTGTAATATGTAGCGGAATCCGATAAAGGGTTTTGAAGTCGAGGCATCGACATATTCGCAAATGCATTATGATAATTGTGAAATAATGAATTTATAATTTGCGCAAATGATACATGATGGTTCGCGGCCCAACACAAAATTATATAGCTCAGCGCTCAAACAATCTCTGTCTTTCTCGTTTTCTTCTTCGCTCCGTTTTCGTTCGGACACATCGCAACCTTTTTTGCACCAGTCACTGAAATTATTCTCCTGAGAAAAACACGAAAAACGCGAGAAGTCATCTCCTGTATTTTCTTTTCTCGGTTGCTTTCTTCCCTTGAAATTCAGATCTTGTCATTTTCGTACCTTGGAATCCTTTGATGCCTCCGTTTTTTAGAAAAAGATATATTCATTTATTTTTCTTCGAGAGATAAGGAAGGAAATATGGGATTGGGAATCACTGACTTGCATAAAAAATGATATTCTTTCTGTTAAATAATAAACTTCAACTTCTTTTCACAAGTCTAATTAATTTTAGCACTAAGAGGAATGATTCTCGAATCTGAGTGATTTTCCAGGTGATTCGTTCACGTCCAGGTGAGCATTCTGCGAGCAGGTACCGCCTATTGTGTACCTGGAGATAAGGCAAGTAGACCTCAACCTGAGCTCTTAGCGCAAAGCAGCTTTATATATTGTGTTTCTTAAAGTGAAAAAAGTCTGCCTTAGTTCACAGAGAAAAGACAGGCAAAGGGAAAGAAGGACGGCCAAAAGTTCAGCAGGGTGTTTTGGTGTTTTTACTTTTCGGGCATTCGGTTTCGTGCCATGTCTCGTTGTTCTGGACCCTTTTGCTCGAGTGTGGGCCGCCGGTAATTATATAGGGCTCGCGGCACACGGCGAAAGCAACTCCCACTTAAACACTCTTCAAGTATTAAATATTAATGTGCTTTATTTAAATAAACCGCACCATCCGAACAAAGACGCCTGCTGACCGACCTATCTTCACCTTAGAGCTTGTATATAATGAAAGAAGAAAGATAGGGAGAGAATATAACGAGAGAATTGCACCTACAAACTGCTAACGAGGGTTTACAACTTTTACATCAGCTTCAGATTACTCATAATAGTCTCAGTGATTGCTGAGAAATGCTTAAAATTTATTTCGTTGACTAGTCTTTATTCTTCGAGTTGATACTCTCCTTTTTTAGGGAACAATCCGTCCTAGATTCCGCCAACGTGCTTCAATTTTTTGCTGAAACGTCTCAACGGAATGATGATTGGTATATGCGATAGCCGACACGCAAATATCGTTCACTTGGAGTGATTAGACTTTAGGAAAAAAACTAGGAGCAAGACTTCACGAACAATCAAGATACAATCCTATTGTGCAATGTTGGAGATCACATCCGCGTACTGATTCATACAAACTTTGCGTGGTGTATTATATTACTGACTTCCTCGATGATTGACTTTTTCTGCCACTTTTGTGTGATAAAATACCGAGTGAATACTTTCACTAAGAGAAACTAATTAAGCAAATAGACTTAATTTTTCTGGATATAGAGGGCCATCCGAAAGTGGAGAAAGAGAAACTGGTCTTGCATCATCAAGTTTGAAATCTCAGAGATGCCTAGATTAATTAATGCATCACTTGGTTTCTCTTTGAATGCAACTCGAGTTATTACGAGTGCAACTTGAGTTAAACAAGTTCAAATTGTCGAGTCAGCATACGGAAACGAATGGATAATCGGAGAAAGCTGATTGGGAAAATCGGTATGACAAGACCACCTTGGTAGTTTTCCTCTGCTCGAGTTTGGCAACTAACAACTGAGTTGAGCATATTTACTATGAAATCCAGCTCCATGTTTTCTCTGCTGCGATTTTTCATTCCTCATGTTGATTTACATCACTCAATAAGTGACAAATTGTAGGCACTCTGAAACGATCAAGGAAATCAATCAGCTATAGCAATCTCACTGACAGCGCAATCGATTTAACCATAACAAGAGTTTATGTACTAGTTAATTAAGTCATACGCATGTTTCTCTGATAAGACTTGTCTTTATAGATATAGACACCTAAAGTCTGTTAAATTACATGCAAATAAATATTACCGCCTGGAAAATTATCGTTCATATCGACAAGTGAAAACATATAGGTAAATGAAAATCTTGTAGAGTACTCAGTACATTCTGATAAAACATGTTTACTTGTACCTACTCGATTTACTCTAGCTGTCTTGGATACTTGTTCATCTTTTCGAATCAAGGCGCAAAATGTTATTTCAACCATAAGCTATTTTTGAAAATAAAAGGATGAACTTTATACGAGATATACTTTGACCGTGAAAGTAAATGTTATCGAATAAAAATAATACTTGCTCAGTTTCTCACGAGTATCTTTTAGTGCAATCTAAAATAGTGGAGAAGATGCACTCGTCGTAATGTATGTTATCAGGAGTTGAGAGTCGAATCGACGAGTGTTTCGAGCAGCATCGTATAGAAATGATATCACCCACATGCACATGGAGGTGCATTCGAGCACGTTATGTTCATGTATGTAATATGTATGAACATAAAAGTACCGGAAAGAGCTCGGGGCGGGTGTGTTTCGATAGAGTCCTGCAACTCAATAACACTTGTAGAGATACGTTTAGCCTATGGCATACACATTACACATACTGCAACATGGTAGTCTGGTCAACTATATTCCGTATAGTAGTTATTATCATACCTACACTCCAGCAATGGGAGCTCGGAATTAATGGAGGAACTTTTAACGAATCTGAGGTAGGCAGACAGTACGCAACAGAGCTCAATTCCATATTCATTCTTTTAATTGCACCCTACTTAGCACTTTATAAAAATAATTGTTTATGTTAATGGTTTGTAATAAACCCTTTACTGACTTTCCTTATCTTTTAGCTCTTTTTGTTTTAACGATATATATTCACTTTTTAAGGTATCAGAATCCATCCTTGGAAATGTAAAATGCTTTTTATCTGTATATTAAGCATTAATGTTATATTCATCCCATTCTTAAAGAATCCTAAAAGCTAAAGCAGGCTAAAGTATTTCGAAAATATATTTCTTTTTCTCCAAACATTTGCAACTCAGAAATTGGCTGCTTATATTCATCACTTTTATGAATTAAATTTAGGGCTGATGGGGTCCTGGCCAGTTTGCCATAGTTCTAGTGTGATCCTGATCTCAAAACTGGCAAAGACCTCGTAAGGCGCATCAGGCTTTCAATGAGGCCATCAAGATTAAAAAACTATTCTGGATTAATTATTTGTAATATTTTATTATTTAACTAGTTCATTTTCAGAATATAATCCGAATATATGGTAAAAAAGAGGTAGCATTAAATCGAAAATGGATTCTCGTAATCTCTTTTCACCCATTGGTTGGATTTCTATTCCTCGCCTGTACTTTAAAATCGAGATCAGAGCTGTCAACTGGTTTTAAGAAATTTAAGGTGATTTCAAAAATTTCAAGTGATTCTAAGAAATTTAAAATGATTTCAAGAAAATTTACAAGATTTCAAATATATCAATATTTTTTAAAGGATTTCAAGAGATTTTAAGGAATTTAGAGACATTTAAATATATTTCAAATGATTTTCCAGAATATAGAAATTTTTTAAATATAAAAAATATTTTTA
>JAUESI010000029.1:13148982-13159624 GCA_032275145.1 Synergus laeviventris
CAAAGTAAATTTGCTACGCAATTAATGCGATTTATCATAGCTCGATTTTTATTAATTTTTATTACAAGTTAATCTGTCTGAATGATCGCGATTGATTGATGTCCCGTGGAAATTAAATATTCAATTTCTTTGAACGAGTTACAGTTTGATATTCAGAGCAATGCAAGAATGCGAATAAATATTGATCACCCACACAATTAACAAGTTTGGTAAGAAATGAATCTTCGTTAGTAAAGTGTAATTAATTGGAAGCTTATAACGTTTTCCAAATAACTCTCCAACACAATATTTTATGTTCAACTCTTATTATTCAATTGGTCTGAGAGTGCGCAATCGATGAGATACTACTTTTCCTGTTCATATTTCAGTCTTGTTTTTTCCACCTTCAAGATTCGAATTAATGTAACGATAAGCTAAGTGCGAACTCAATTGCTCGAGAACATACATTACACAGCTGCACATACCTGTGTAATAAGTGACAAGTAAAGCGTACACATTTTCTATGTTGCAGATAATGCGTTAATAGCTGTTTTGCGTTATAGAGACCACCACCACGCCCTCGCGCAGCAGTCGCTAGCGGCTCTTATGACCCGACAGCCTCGAACAGAATATTGTGCAATCATTCGTGACAAACGTGACGTTGACTTATGAATGAAAAATGAAAATCTCTATGGTGATTCTCGACCTGTCATGCATTTTTGCACTGAATTATAATGCAAAGTAATCGCTCATAAAATCTTCGAGTGGGATGCACTTTTATAAGCTTTCATCACACATATGTTATATTATACATACATTTGAGTCCCAATAAAAGGTAGAAGGGATTATTTTGAGCAAATCCCCAGAAACAGCAAGGCAATTGTGAAACAGTTATTTAACAACAATTTAGAAAACTCTTTTTGGTCCTGATATTCTAACGAATGTCCTCATATTAAGCAGCCTTGACATTGAAATATCCTTAATTTATTCAATCCTAGACTTCTTGGGGTTTTGGAACCTCTAGCCCGGCACGTGAGAGAATAAATATCAAATTACAGAACTGACGTTCGATAAAATACAAATGCAAGATTTTAATAATTCAGGAGTGCAATTTTTTAAACTTCAAGGTGGAAGCATGAGGTCAGAAGAGGGTGTGACCACGCATACCACTATCTTACTATCGTTCTACCTGTCTTTCACAGGACCAGAAGGTTTTTACGCCTCCACCCAGATAGCACAAAAAATTGTTTATCATTTTTTTAATAAAAATAATCTATCCTGAAATGTTGCGGTTGAAGATTGCAAGGGAAATGTTGTTGATCTGGGCAAGGATCACAAGTAGGATGCGATCCTGGCCAGACTGGCTGGCAACACGTGTCGCCCTGGGCCAATGATGTCATTTCATATATGTACTTTACACATGCTTATAGAGTATCCCAGCCTCCGGCGGTCGTCGATCCATACGAGACAAACACATTTTCAGGTGATTACCAGACATAGCATGTCCATTAGGTCCTCAAAGATAGTCCAAGATCGCGATATACCTTAAAAGCAGGACAATCGATCTTTAGGGATAGCAGAAATGATTTCACGATTCACGCTTCGGCATATCTGGGAAAGAAACCCACGAATCTGAACTGTCTACATGTGCTCTGAATTCGTTGATCCCATTAGTTGAGCAAAAAAAGGATAATTGCTAAAAATGTCTCATTAAAATTGTATAAAAACTTTGGGATCCGAGGAAGAAGGCAACATTTCTTTTACTGTTGATGTTTTCGGATAACGTTATTCTCGAAACATTCCTGCAAAAGTATTTTTGCTCGGACTGACCTCTTCGTTCTTATTTTGACGGTATTTTCAAATCGTTCAGAAATGAGAAAATTCACTTTTATACTCTTTCTTGGATAAGAATGAATGAAAGCGAACGAAATTAAACGCACGAGAATATTTTCTGTTGGTGAGGAAATATGCACTTTTCCCTCTATTGCAATCTAATCCTTTTTATGCATTTATTTATTTTCTATTTAGTTTGTAATAATAAATATTTTTCATTAAAACTGGGCCATTTATTTCCAGTTTTACGAAGCGGAGGTAAATGACCTAATTGTAGCGAAAAATATTTATTATTGCGAGCAGAAAGTTGACGAAACTAAATTTGTGTACGTTTTATTATTGAATCTGCCCTGAAACAAACGTGATCATTTGTAAAATTAGAACTGATCTAACTGCGAGAAACACCAGGAGGTCTTGCGTGCATGGAATCGGTCTTGGTTAAAAACAATCAGGCATGTGATTATTCAGTCCGACACTGATGGTTACAAATCTGTTTCCAAAAGTGCTCGACTGCAAAGTGACTTGTGCATATGGATATAAAAATATTAAAAACTACTACAGTATTAAGGGTATCTCGCAAGTAATGAAGAAGAACGTAAAATTGTCTGATGATTCACTTGGATCAATCGATGGTTCCTTGGTCAGTGGCCGACTGAAGAGGATTGGCTTTTGATGACTCAGGATCTCAAAAGAGTGCTCCTAATGTATTCTCGTACCACAGTTCCCAAAACGCTGATCGTTTAACTAATTATAGAATTACTATGAGGTTACATACTGCAAACATCTCTGATGCCACGTGCCAATTCCGACACATCTCCTTTAATTCTCTAGCTGCGGCAAACCAAAAAATGTAAAACCACATAATTGCACGTTCTTCATATCACAAAAAAGAAAAGAAAAGAAAAAGCGAAAGCAGATGTTGGTTCTTATTACGAAGTTTCAAATACAAGATCACAATATGCAGGCTAAGCAGTTGCCTGTCAAGATCGTCTTATTCCCACCAAGATAAAGCTTATAGTTTTAATCGTAGGTGGTCAAGTTTTTGTTTTGAGAAAATAAAGTGCATTCATTAATCACATCTGGAATAAATTAGAGCTAAGTGTCTCCGGACCCAAATCAAAATATCCAGAGGACCTATATTTTAATTGGAGATTATCAATAATTTCAAATGAAAATCAAGAGAACACCGCGAAAAATGTATACATCATCAGGCTATCTATAAGGAAGCGTGAATTGTTATGGACTTTCGAAATGAGCCGCTTCCCAGTTGAGGAGGCTTGAGGGCATAAAGAAGATCCGTCTCTAGTTAATTCGTCTCTGTCTACTGGTAGCCGATGTGTGAAATCGCAAATGGCTGCCGCCTCGCAGGTGGTCGAGCTCGTCAAAGTAGCGATTATGTCACCAGTGGGATAAACTATCACTCTGGGAAGAATATTTTTGTTTCGCCGCCTCGCATCAGATTCCCTTGGTAAGCATTGAAACACCTGCACGCGTTATCTTCTCGGTTTACCCTTTTCTCACCACCTTCGCACACCACTTTGCCGCCTTATCATCCAAGTCACTCAAGGTACATGTTCAGTGATTTACGTCAGTCTATACTTGATACGCATGCATGTGTTTGACTGATTTGAGGCTCAACGTCTTTTCTTATCATGATCCTTGATTGAGAGGAGTTCCTAAACTTATAGCTGCACTTTCAAAAGCCGACAGTCATTCGTAAAGACCTGCATTTAATGCACTGTACTTCCCCGTTGTTGCAAAATAAGTGATTATCAACAAGAGATAACTCAGAGATTAGTTTTCAATTTTACTGCGTTTATATTGCAAGGGAAATTTACCAAGTTTTATTGGACATAAAAAGAGAAAGGATCCCAACGAGCCAGATTCTGATGTATATTTCGGAATAATTTTCGATGGCCGATCTTTATGCAGATTGGGAGCAAACATCTAGTCGAACCGGCTGATTGGTATTCCCGACGATGCGCCCCTCATCATCTCAGATTTATCGCCCGAAATTCGCCTCGCATTTTTATATTGATAATCAGAGGCCCCTAGAAATATAAAGAGGAGGGTAATACAAGAATGTGCGATGGATGCACTACAGTCACGACTAAAAATGACATCATGTCCATTATAGTAACATACCGCCAAATGTGGGCAGATCAACTGCCGCTTCCACTCTCTCCTTCTTTCTCTTTAAGTTAATTGAACTCCGAGAATTTCCCAGAAAGAGCCTGGATTCACTTTCGATCGATTAGTATCTCTCGATTTCTATCAACCATAAACTTTAGAAATGTCTCTGCAAGACTGCAAAAACGTGTCAAACTGACAAAGTAGGTGTCAGGTCTCGCCATAGAAGAAGCTTGTGAAGAGACTTTTTATTGAAAAGCGAATTTGATGTAGAGAAATGCAAGAGACTGGGAGTGAGATTAAGATGTTTTGAGAGTAAGCAGAGGACCAAGATTGTAGTGCTGGATGAGATGAGCAAAACAAGCACGTCACGTTTTTGCAGGGAGACATCAGGTGGCTTTTCGTGAACCGCCCACGGTCGTGTAAATGCACCTAAGGGAGAGAAAGAGAACCACCTACTCCTTTTCCTTATCCGTTTTCTTCTGGGTGGAAGCAAATAAATTTGTTAATGCCGAGCAATTTCGTCGAGCTGGTCCAAAGGATGTACACGCCATAACTACCGAAGCCATGGAGACAATGATTGATGAAGTCATTTGGATCCTTATGCCTGTATCTAAGTAAACATACAGTTGAGTTCATTATTATTTAACAAAGGATTCTTTCTTTAACCTCGAGATGATTCAGATGCCTAATCTCATTGTTCAAAACTTATAGTCATTTCTGTAAAACATTTGCCATTCATCAAGGTAGGCTAGTGAAACACCAACTAGTTTCATTTCTCGTCGAGTTATATACAACATTTTCTATTTTTCCATGCATAAAATAAGTATATTACCTGTTTGTTCTGTTGGAAAAGTAATAACTCATTTGCAACATTTTCACCTCTCCTGATCGTAATTTTTAGTAACTAATTGCCTAATTACCAGCTCCGTGAAAGCAACAAAACTATGTCAGTAGAATTGCTGAAAGAGTAGAAAATTCCCGTCAAACAGTAGTTCCAGCTTCCATAAGAAGTTGGGTAAGAAGAGCTTTATCTGCAGAAGTGGACAGCTGTAAAGTTTTCAACACAGGTGGTCGTTGAGAAAGGAATCAAGAAGCTTGGTAGGTAGGGGATTTCTATCGATAGACAATTATCTAAACGAGCAAAACAACGAGCGTATATTATACGTCACATCTGGGACTTGCTCTTCAAGTTTATTTGTCATTGGATGGTCATTGGATGGTCATTAGAAGACCCAGAGCTGTGGAAGGTGGGGAAGTAGGGAAAGAGGAAAGAAGTCGACGAAGAAGAAGTAACTTGAAAGAGATCGCACTCATCGGAAGCTGACAAAGATAGCAAGTGAGGGAAAGGAGAAGAAAGACAGAGGTCACGGCAAAAAAGTACCACACTTCCCAGAAACCGCGTAAACTCTTAGGATCTTAGGATGCCGGCCGACAATGTACCGACCCCTTCCGTTCCCTGTGTCTACTTCTTTCCACCTTCTGCCTTTCCACGTCCACCGACCAAGGCCCCTGGCGCGCGTGGATTGTAATTATCCTCTGCCTATGTCTCTTCGATCATTCGACTTGACTCCGTTTTCCTCCTCACGATCAGCTTGCTACTCAAACCCAGGATTCTGGACATCAGTAGCAAGAAAGCAGAAATGGTCTTGAGTTGAAAAATAGGGAATTCTTTCAAAGCCAGCTCGATAAACAATACTGCATCAGCAAAACCTTCCACATCCTGACCTCGGGACACATTCTAAAAGGACATAAAGCTTGAAAAATACTTAAAGTACTTAAGTGACATTTGGAGACTTGAGAACAAGTGTTATAATCTGCATTATGCAAATTGTAATGTCCTTAGAAAGATTTGAACCATCTCGAGGACAGGGATTAGAAAGAGTGAAAACTCTGAGTATACGTTAAAAGTAACAGTCAAGTGAGAAACGAAAGAATGAATCAGTTTGCGTATGTAAGTGCCATGTTGGTATTCCTAACTGGTTTCATGTCGGAGATCCTTATCAGTTACACCGTCGAAGGTGTACCTTTAATGAGATAAATGGGAACGTTTAAGAGGTATATAAATCATATTTAATTGACTTTTACTTAACTACTCTTCGGCTTGATTGTAAGCTCTGAGTTCACTCTACAATCTACATACATTAAAGTGTGATAATGTTGCAGCTAGAATTATAGTATTTGTAAAGTTCTAAAATTTACACTACATATTATATTAGCTTTTATCATGACAGTGAAGGTTACTTTGGGTTGGCGGAAGCCTCACGCATGACAATCATTGCTTTCAGTGATACAACGAAGACACATAAAAATCGTTTGCAGATTTCGAGGTGTGGAGAGTAGTTATTTCGAAACGTAAAGAGAGATCAGTTGGTAATCAAGGTACCATTGAATCGACGAGAAGATCTTTCCAAGTAAAATTCTAACTTACGAGCACTCACAATGCTTGCGTAATGCTAATCCAATTTCATGGTTGATAAAGGCTATTAAAAAATGACTTGTTACGTAAAGTATAACGTTTAATGCAGAAGGACATGAGAAATTAGTAATAATCTCGAGATATTAGAGTGTTCTCATATTTTGCGTACTTCGAGATGTGGGCTGAATATGAGCGCACATTCACATATCGTATTGAAACCAGTATGAACATTGGCTGATAAGGCATATAAAAGAAGTTTTGAATTACACCGTGGAGTATAAAATATATGCCAATGTTTATACTCCAGCAGCAAATTGGTGAGATGTAGGTTTTCGAATCGGAGAAAAAACGAAGGATAAAGTTAACATCGATTTGAGGTGAAACAAAAATTAGCATTATGGAATAAAATTTACACAAAACGAGAATAATTTCCCGTTTTTAATCTGTCTCAGAAAAAAAAACAGTGCGAAAAACAGGAAAGTATGAATGAAATCGGTCTGGATATCAGTACATCAGGTTTTTATTTAAAAAATAATTCTACTTATCACGGATGTCTGAAAACATATTTTTCGTTACTGAAATTGAAGCACTTGACACCGGTAGAAAAGTCGCCACATTCACTAGGGTGGAAACTATGTGTAAAAATTTCGACAAGTGTTTTGCGCGCCATCTACATTAATACCCACAATTTAGGAACTAATTTTAATATGGCAACTATACCAGGGAAATTTAAATTTATATATGAATAATGAATAATTAATATGCTAATAATTATTATGTATAAACGTTGATATATTTTATGTGTTGTTTACTCTCGCACATTTTTAATAAAGTTTACTTTTGTATATGTCAATATATAAAATAATTTAAAGTAAAAATAACAAGTAAAAAACAAGTACCATGAACCGATTCGTGATGTCAACAATACAAACAATTTCTTCTTTCTTTGCAAACAGTGCATCTATTTCATCGGACGCATGCAAAAATAGGAAAAATTAAAGAATTTCAACAGGTCATTATTTTTTTACATATAACATTATAGGGATAGATACTCTTATTAAGTAATTTTGAAATTATAGAATTAAAAGTGAGACATCACCTGCAGTTTTAGGTTATTTAGAAATGCCACTCAGCATCACTCAGCTGATAATTTCAAACACATGTATCGTCTGCTAATTTGTAATGCGCAGTCGCAAAGAGACAAGAGGTGCCATCTAGATTAATATATTCAGAGCAATCTGCTACTGACCATGGATCACAAGTTGTGAGATAGGAATTTTGGTCTCTAGAAAGATTCGAGATCCGTCGGTGTTACAGTTTAATATGAAATCCCTTTTACGGAGCAAAATTCTGGAGCTGAAAAAGTGATTTCTTAAGAATTACAACTTCTATCGACTTCATTTCATGCTCCAAATGTTTATTATTTAATTAATTAATGTTTGGAATAAAAAGGTAAGAAAAAAAGTTGAAGTTAAGAATTTCAAGTTTGATTACCATCATATGACTTTATATAAGCCATGGAGTTGTTGTGTATCAAGTGACTTATTATCAGTCACGGAAAATATGTTTTCATTCGTGCGCGGTAAATCTAATTATTTTTAAAATAACAATTAAACAGGAATACAAAGTTTTTTCTTTATTCCATTGTAGGATAAGTTTTCCCCAAATAACAGGTAAACTGTAGCCGAGGAAAATTTTATCTGCATCAACGCATTTAACTATACTTTTTTCTGTGATGCAGACAAGAGATTTTTAATATTTACAAGTCTTTAGTGATCAAGAGACTCAGCAAATCAAAGATGTTATGCATCCGATGGCAGAGTGGTCTGCATTCCACGTTAGGGTAGCGTATTTGAATATCGCGTGATCAGCGGTACCACCAGCGATTTCCACCGTGTGGTGGATTATATTCACGTCGGGACTATCTGTCCCTGCAACCTGTGACCTCTTTTGTCTCTTTCCGTACCTGCGTTCCGCGGGATGTAAAATATCGCCGATAAATTTTTACGGCTGCGAATGGTACGGCGTTTCTTTGCCGTTTTACCGGCGGATAGCAGGGCTATTACCTGTGCAGTCCTTTGAAATGTGATACAAAAACATCTTTATCTCGCTGACCGTCCTCTTTATTGCTCGCAAATGAAACAACTTCCAGTCGCGTTATTTTAACCATTAACCGCGATACTGATCTGTATTACGTATCGGAGGCTGCCGCCCAATTAAGCTCCCAGAATGTTGCATTTTTCAAGGCTGAGTCTTGAGCTATGAAAAGTATTACAAGCAAATTTCTTGTCACTACATTTGTAAAAGAAATTGATTTCCTTCCTTTAGCTATATATAATGTTCTCATTTCGGTGGTAATAATAATTAGACCTGACCAGAGCTGCAAAACATCAGCTTGTCAAATTTTATTGCCTATTATTTCTTCTCTCTTATGAACCATAAAAATCAATGAGAGACCGCTACGAGTTACTGACAGTTCAAATACCAGGTTCAATTCGGGCGGCTACTCCTGTTAGTCCGAAAGCTCCGCCTAAAATTTGACGTAAACAAGGTTGGATATTGGAAAAGAGTAGAGAAAGCCATCAACACTAGTAAAAGAATGGGAGTTGACTAATTAAACATTTTTTTGTCCATCTTCCTGTGGCTTCTTCCTTGAATCTCTGGGTTCATCGTTACCACTTCATTAGACTCTACAAAATAAGATATCGAATATTGTTAAGCCCTATTTGTCACCTGTCGAAAGCCGGACTGAAACAGAAGACAGTTGCTAATTAGAAGTTATCAAAACCGATATCATAGCGTGGAACGAGACTAGTAGACAAGGGTTGGTGGTGTTGACCGCAGAAGAGTACAGGACGAGGTGTTCTCGGTCAGGACCAAGGACACGAACGATGTTAGGTGGTGTAGACGGCCACCCATCTTGGTAGCTCATGGTGTTCCCACGTATGGCGCCCCGGGCGGCGGTTTCTACCAAAACTCCTTGAGAGAGACCCAAATTAAAGCTGAGCTGCCTCCTACGATCTGTCGGTTGTTTGCCGATCCACCGGCGCTGCATAATTATTAAAGGAACAGGAACGTCGTGTAATTGGAAGTTAGCCTTTCTCGAATATTGGAAAAAAAGGAAATATTCCTCTGTAAAAACGTCACCGATTCAGGGCGGTCACTAAAATTGGACTAAAATTGTTGGTAGTGACCTCTCAACTTTTCAAGCCCCTAATCTTGAAAAACGCTACTTTTTAAGTTGAGAGTTATTATAAAAGTTAACGCACTGCTCCTCAGGTATTTGGCCTCTGGGGCATCTCTTGATTTCCTTATAAACTCCGAAGCTTTAACCAGACGAACACGAGTCAGTCCTCGAACCGAAGAGTTGTTAGTTTTCTTCTTATTCTCAGTGTGGTCAATCCTGTCTTTCGAGAGCGCGATTTTTACGGCCAATAAAAATATTAGTAGGTGATCCTTTCAACTTTCCTCTCAGTGGGCATTCTTTGAACCTTCTCTCGCTGTCTAGGGCTCTAGAATCCATCGATGGGGACCTCGACACCGGCAGCCCCCCTGCGACTCAAATAATGAATTCCTCGCCTTGCCCAGCCGCTAACGATATATTTCACTTTTTATGATTTGTGGAATGCTCTCATTCGTGCTAGACTTCCTTTTCGATTCTCTCCGCTCATCCTATCTATGAGCCGCTTTTCGGACTCCAATTTCTGAAGGTCGAATGACAAAGAACTAAATTACTAAAGAGTTTAGGCTTCGGTTTTGCTGTCAAAGATCCGAACTTGCCATTTAAATACGCTTACTCTAGCTCATTTCATATCTATCTAAACTATTTTCTTTACTCTTAAGTTTTGTTTTAAACACTATCATATATAGTTTATATGTATCGAAATAAGTTAACATATTTCTGGTCTGCGAAATTCCGTTGGAGTATGGATTCACCAAAAATTTTCGAATTATAGGCTTTAACACTATAAATAGTGCAACGTATCAATTACAATAAATCCCGAAGCCTGTGATTATCCTCGGGTCTGGGTAAACTAGACATTTCGCAACCGTTGAAACCGAATTTTTTTAATCGTTTCATCGGTGATATAGACTATCAGTATATTCTGCATTCATTTTACATAAACTACTTATTATATGTATTTAGAGTATACTCTCTCAATCTGAATTATTTGGAATTTGACTCAGTAAAATAGTAGCCTTGCATTTGACTACTAAATTAGTCATTTCTCCACTTTTTACTAAATGAAATAGTAAGTCACCTATTACCAAAGTGAATTA
>JAUESI010000029.1:13174575-13188539 GCA_032275145.1 Synergus laeviventris
ATCTTTCTATCCCCTTATCAATTTCAATTCACTCCTATCATTTTCAATACCCACTTTCTATTCCTTCCTATTTCTCTTCTATTCCTGTTTTTATCTTTTTATATTTTTAACTCCTTGTCAATCTCAATCTCTTTCTATTTTATTTTCCATTTCAATTAGCTCATATCTCTTTCAATAACTACTTTTCTATTCCTTCAAATAGTTCTGAAATAATCTTCAATTATTTGGAAACTATCCTGACACCACTTGGAATTCATTTTGTTCAGTCAATAACCACTTGACATGTCAGCGAAGACTGCAATCAGTTGAATTCACACGCAATCACTTGAAATCACATGCAATCATACAATCAATATATGTATTCAACATACCTATCCGACTCTTTGATTCTTTAATTTGAATATATTTTTCTTACTTTCATCAAGAAAGGCTAAGTGAACAAGGGAAAGCTAAAAGAATTCGCTATACATTAAAGAATTCGCGACTTCATTCAGCCGACTGCCCTCAAGATCATTAAATGGTGCAAAAGGATCATTAGGACGCAGTTAGAAGGAGCGTCCTTCTCCCGCCCACCCTGCTCGTGCTACGATCACTAGGGTAAAGAATACGAAAAAGAATGGAAAAGAATAGTAGGAACCTCGTGCGCCATTTGGTTTCAGATGTTTTATACCGTTCTTTACACTCAGGTAAAGAACAGAGTGGAACCAAACGGGGTCCCATCGAATCCTCCTCTATCCTTCAAGTCCGCCGTGTGGGGTCCGCTAAAACTTCAGCGAGAACTCTGGCACTCCGATGAATGGATTGGTGCGACAATAGGGTCCAGGAAGTGTACTCGAGTGATCTACGGATCATCCTGTTCTTTCAAATCCGTAAACTCGTAAAAGCTCCGCGAGAAGTCTGCCGGATTTGTAATTCTCTCCTTTTTCTACTTCTTCACTTTTTTTCTCATTCTTGTTCTTCCTCGTTTCTCTCTTTCCTAGCGGCACTTGACTTTGAGTTGTCGGCAACAATGCGTCGCTTCCAACCGACAATGCATCCGACAATTCACCTTCTTTTCCCCAGATGGGATTTTGATGAAGTGACTTCTCTCTTTCGTCCCTTGAGGACCGTGAAAATGGGAGGTGTCGCCAGCGGAAACATTAAGCCTATCTTGCATCAAATGCCCATAAAAATCTTTTGAATGAAGTGACCAGGTGAAAAGGTGTCCCTAGTTTCCGTCCTCCGGAAGCAATGTTTAACGACCTGTAGATCTGGTATCGAGATAACAACATTGTAATTTTTCAAGACCGTTTATAATACCCGTGACATCACATTGTCTCTTTACCTGAATCTGCTACACATTTCTGAAAGAAGTGGATACTTTCTCTGGTCGTTAAAACTTCTTTCATGAATGAATTCGGGTGTGAATGGAAGATTTTGTACCTAGTGAAATATTCTTCGACATTCCATAACTATAATGCAGATCTTCAGCACGGACCATTGTTGTGATAATATATATAAACAGAAAAAATATGTCTTCCTATTAGCGTCTCCAGCTTGTCCAGAGTCGCTGGACTGGGAGTTTAGCAAGAGGAAAGAACTCATGGTATTTTGAGTTCCATGGCAGGTCTCGTCTGTGCTTATGCGGCTCGTTCAGATGTTCGCCAAGGCGCGAATAAGCGAACAACTCCAGGTGAACAATATGCCATAGCATGCATACAATTAGTTGTCGGTAATGATTGTGGTTTGCTACGTTGTATGGGGTCGTTATGGGGTCCCAAGACGTTCTCCGTCATGGCGTATGTAGCTCGAACGTGCCTTAGCATACGATCTGCTTGCTAGCTGGATCGCGTGTACATAGCCGTAGCATTGGCGGAAACGAAACCTTCTCTGTTTATTTGTCATCATTTTCTTTGCAGGAATCATAGTCGTTTTCAGTTCCCACGAGAGAGGCGTAAAGAGTCTTTTCTTACAATTTTTATACCTAAAGTGAAATTTCAAGCCGCTATATCTGCGGAATGACTACCAGTATGCAATTTTCTAAACTCAAGGACAATTTAGGTTTTCTTTTAATTTTTCTAACTTTTTCAAAGGGAACAAAATGCTTGAGAAAAATAAACTTTCTTTATTCCCTTTATTCGAAGGAAGAAGGTCTGCACGTTGAAGTGGGTCCATGAAATTACAATTTCCTCGGAGATCCTGTTTTTCAATCAGTGAAGTTGGGGCACCGTGAAACTTGGAGGGCGTGCCGTGACATTTCGTTATATATGCCTCGTTTTCAAAGCCTCCAATTGGAACAATTTGTCAGCTAATGCTTGCTCATCCTCAAAATCGATTTTCATCCCTTATTAAAATATGAGGAATTGAACTAATATTTTTCAAATTTTGAATATGGAAAGCACTTCGGTACCTGTATTTACTCAAAGAAGAAAACTATAGCAATGCTGTTCGATTGTTTGCTCAGGCGTAAATTACATGCCGGAAATGACTAAACCATTTTTCTACCAAACAACAATTGAGTGGGTAAGCTTTTGGGGATCTTGACACGGTTTTGGAATGCAAAAAGATTGGAAGATTGGACGATTGGAAGAGGATCCTACCACAGAGGATGAAAAGGAGGCTCTCGAAAATACAAAAGCAATGTTTCAGTTTCTTAACGGATCAGGGGATATTCAAAGATAAATGACGAAACGTGCGAGAAAACTATAAAGAAAGGCCGAGATGAAGTGTCGCTTCTCGATTGACCATCAACCAAAGAGGAGGAGGCGGAGGTGAAGCGAAAGAACTCTCGAAAAAGTAAGCCACCCTCTCTAAATCATAGACCAAACAAGCCTATTGTTGTACATTTAGCGTGTGAAAGAATGTTGCCCAATTCATTGTACGAAGAGTGGTAAGATTCTGAAAGAAGGAAGATGAGAGTATCAGGGTGCGAAGGCCAGAAAAGGACGTCGAATGATTCAGAAGTGGCGCCAGCTTGTCGTACCAATACTGTGACCACATCTCTAGTTGGTGTGGGCTTTTGCGAGGGCAAAGGTGAGGTAAATGAAAAAGTATGTGTGCAGGGAACACACGCGCGAAACCACCCTGAAGAGCGGGGATTGGAGACTAAGCTGTAAGGATCTCGTTTATCTAGGATTTCCCTTCGATCCCATCGTGCCTTTGCCCCCGGGGCGGCAAAATCTGTTAGTTAAGGGCATTGTGGTGTATTTGTGAATGGAACGGTCGGCACTCGTCCACAGAGGAAAGAGAGCAAGAGAGAGAAAGAGTGAGGGGAAACGAGCCTGTTCATTCAGAATCTCCTGGTAACAACCAGCCAATGGCATCAACGACGACCTGTGAAACTAGGATATGTACCTTTCAATTCTTGAATGAAAAAACATCTTCTTAAACGCCATCCACAACTTTTGCGCACTTCTTCCAATCTACTAGACTAGACCCACAAGTTTCAGCAGTCTCTGCAGGCTGCAAAGAGGTCTATAATACACCTATTTTTCACTACCTTTAGTATTACCAGATATTACCTTTAGAAAAATCCTTTGTGGTTAACATTGTCTATTGGAAAATGAGAAATAAATTTACCTCTGGTACGGCATACAACAACTTGACTCAAAAATTGTCGTCTTTTGGGTAACAAACCATTAAATATAATTGGACAGCGAATTGTATTCAGTGTACTAACTATGTGCAAAACACGGTGGTGTTTAGATGACGTTTAAGTTCCACTGAGGCGATATCACGCTCCTCGGATCTTGGACTCACTCGTTTCTTCCAGGACGATAGCGACTAACGAGAAACGAGATTCTCTCGCCACCCAAACTGCGACCGATAGAGAGTCGTTCGAGGACGATCTCGGGATACGTATCCCGAGTGTGGAAACACTATAAAGAGGCACTTATTGGAGAGGAATTAAGCCTCGACGCACCTATCGTTCTCTTCAATTAGTGAATTCTGGTTCTCATCCTCAAAATATCGGGAAGCCGCATAAAAAGGCAAGTCGAACTCGATTCCGAAATCGGTGGTCCAGCTCAAAAGATCGCCATAGTAATCGACAAAAGGTCTACCTATCCTGGTGTTTGGTTACAGTTTGTAAGTTTACTTTCTCAGGACACGTCGAGACCAGGGGGTGACATGTTTCTCAGGGCTCCGACACTATCACACCATGCAAGTGTAACATCTAGGGACCAGGGAGCGTCGGGCCCATGTCGGTTAATATATTATCGCCCGTTTCGTGATATATTTGACGCGGGTGTCGGAAAAATTAATGCAATCCTTTTGCACGAGTATATCGCTTGGTGGTCCGTCGACCTGTTCACGACGTTGGCCCGGTAACCGGAGATGTCGGGATACAAATATGCGCGCATTAATAGAGACCCGCCTTTCAAAGACGGGCTTCTTTTGATGTACGATGAGCACAATCTACGCTTCGTTGGGGAACGCTAAATCGAAGAGAATCGGGTAACGATGCGAGTACAATAAAAAAAAATATGCCCGTTTCGCGAGCGCATTCTGAGTACAGGTCGCGCTCCCAGTTGTGCTCTTCGGAAAGCTTGCGCGCTTACGCCCTGCGTGAGGCTTAGCAACCTGTATCGCTGCTATATATACTTTTGTTTTTATTAATCTAGTTTTCAATGAAGAGGAGAACTAATTAACTTATGGTTCTATCCACCTTAAGAAACAAATTCTGATCGGGACACTTGCGCTTCGCGCTTGGTTCTGTTTGCCATAATTATACCATAATAGATGTACAAGTAAATAGTTGACAAGTTTCAGCGCGCCTACGATGCGCGATTTGGTCGTCGCGCTTTTTGCTCAGGAGTATTTAATCGTCAAGCTTCGCGGTCAATTTCTGTATATATTTCTGTACCTTTCCAATAAATTATACAATTGAAAATATAGTTTCTTTCAACTATCTGAAAAAGGACAAATTTGTAGGTCTTCTGAAGGTCAATCATTTTTTTGTAATATTTTCTCATATCTCACGTTGTTTGGGTGGGAAATTGAATTTTTTTATCTTTTAACTATATATATATTTTTCACTATTAAAATGAAAACTACTTACCCTTTCAAAAAATGGTTAAAAGAGAATTTGAAGTTCTTTTTAAAATCAATAATTATATGTTTACTAACTTTCTCTTTCTCTATCTCGCGTTATTTCACTCAAAATTTGGATTTTCGATTATACAAGAAAATTGAAAAAGTTGTTATGCCAATATTGTAGGGGTTTTTTTTTTCTTTTCGTGACTTTTTCTTCATATCGTGTCCAGATTGGAAATTTTCATTTTTTTGTGATTTTTAAATTTCGGATAATTTTTTTATCGAAAAAATAAAAAATAAAGATAAATTTGTTCGACTTTCTGAGTGTTACGAATATCCTTGCATAGAATTTGTAAATTAAAAAAAAAGTGGTCTAAAAAATTTCCAAAATACTCTAACTTTTTGAATTTATACCAAAAACCAATCCAATTGGTCATTTTGTTCGGAATTTGGAGACAGATTCGTAAAAAAAAAATTTGCACTTCATACATTTCGTAACTTAAATTCTCTCTCAAATTGAATTAGTGCTCTCTAAACTTGAATAAATGAAAAATCAGTGAAATTCCACTGATTCTTAGTGACTCTTTGCACGATTTCAATCAGTGAATTAATGAAAATTTCAGTGGATTTTCACTCAATGAAATCTTGAGAAGAGAGTCCCCTGAAAATCAATTAACTTCCACTCTCTAAAAGTGGAAGTTGACAGATTTTCAGTGACTCATTTTTCAATATTTCATTCAGTGAAAATCCACTGATAATCAGTGAAAAACCACTGAAATGTTCAGTAATCGTCACTAAACTGCTGAAAATTTCAATGTCTTTTCTCTGATTAAAATCGTAAGAAGAATCACTGAGAATCAGTGGAATATCACTGATTTTTCACTGATTAAAGTTTAGAGAGCACTGATTCGATTTGAGAGAGAATTTAAGTTATGAAATTTATGAAGTATAAATTAGTCTACAAAGTAGACTGGCTTTTATTTTATCACATTCTACTAAATGAATTAGTAAGGGTTTTCTACTAATTTACTTATCAGTACTAACTTACTAATTCAATGAGTAGCAATAAATTGGTAGGGAAACATAAATTATTAATTTGTTGGATACCTTCTGGTGGTTTTTAAGTTTTAAAAGTTTAATCTTTTCTCAATTTATATCCTAAGTTCATATTATTACACTAATAATAATTGTATATGAACAATACAATATTCAAAATGAATAGTTTATGGAGAAGTGGAAAGCGTCATTGAAGAAAGTTTATATGTATTTTCAGAAAAATTGAATATCTTCGAGACGTACAGCGGGCAGCAATTAGCAGAAATTCTACAGAATCTACTTAATTTTCAATCTATTTAATAATTTACTATTGGATTTAAATAAAATTCTATTCATTCTACAATTTGTTTTCAAATTCATTTTAAATTACCGTTTAAAATAGTAACATTTACATTTACATACATTTACTAATACACTTACTAATTTATTTAGTAAGTTATTCTTACAGTAAACGAATCGACGCTATTTGAATTAGTAGAAAACTACTACTAATTAGTAGCTTTCTTCTAATTCAGATTTAGAGAGAAGAGTTCCCCAGAAATAAACAAAGAGCTGCTTGACATTCACATCCAAGTAAGGGATTCTTTCTGCAGTTGACAGAGTCTAGACGGTAATTGTGATGGAAGCAGCGTCATTGACGTCAGAACTGTCCTTGATAAAAATCTATAACGTACAGATTTAATTAGATTGTTCTTATTCCGTATATATTGTACAAAAAAAATGTCTGATCCTTGTTATTACTAACTAGAATCAGCTATGACTGATACGAAGGGAATTTGTGAAGCTTCGTTTCGTCCGAGAGGGCGTCTGCAGCTCACCTCGGTTCCATGCCGAAAGAAATACGATTCCGTGTTGCTGGGACAGTGTGCTCAAAGGATAGAGATAAAAGAAATGAGCCAGTGAGAGGGTAGGTGAAGGCAAAAGATAGAAGGAGAACAAGAGATGAGGTGACGAACAAGATAGAACAGGACCAAGACCCCCTACCGTCGAACCTCGCACTTTCCCACGTGCGGGCGATCCCGTTTCATCCCGAGCCGACGAGGTCTCTTCACCTCGACTCTGCATACTACACCCCCATCCGCCCCTTAGCCTCTTGCAAAAATGCTACAGACAAGCGGGCCTCCCTTCTTTCGGTTTCTGCATTGCTCTTTCCATAGTCATCTTCGACTGTGGTCCATCCTAATCCTCAACAACTCTTTCATTCCTTTTCACCCTCTCCACAATTTTCTAAACTTTTACTCAAAATCTGTAGAAAATAATTTTTGCATTGTTATATTTATAGTATTTGCAGTCCCGATTTCTTCAATTTTGGAAATGTTTGAAAAGTAAAATAAAATAAAACTAGTGAGAAAATTATGTCTTTTAAGAAAGTCGGTTTTTATGAAGGATTGTCGTTTTTTGTGGCTTGTGGTATAATGCGCATTGGTATATCGTGAAACATTGTTTTTGACGAAACTTTACTAAACTTTCATTCAATATTGTAATTGCTGAAGAAATAATCCCGGGGAATATAATTATGCAATTTATTTTTGCTTCTGATAGGTTTTACTAACATTAGTATACGCATTAAAGTAATTTTTATGAGAAGCTAATTTTAGAACAGAATTCTTGGCTGGTTTGTCAGAAACATGTCAGTTTTCTTAGTGAGCGGGCGATTAGACGATAATGAAATACAAGAAGCGAGACAGTGATTTCATCATGTTCCTGTTTTGCATCAATGGTCACACCCAAAGAGAAGATCCAATTGGGTACCTGGTGCGGATTGGGACTCATAGTTCACGGCGAATGCGGCCTTTGAGGATCCTGGGTCTAATACGACATGCTCTTTGGGATTCCTGACGGTCGTTTCGCGGATGTTAACAAGGCATCAGCATGGGCCTCGTGCCTGGCTGCGGTCAGCGGCCAACTTGTGGATAAGGGGCATCAGAGGCGAAAGAGGAGTAGATGAAGGTGTGGAGGAGCCAGCAATGTACACAGAATAGCATCGCTTTTGAGAGGTTCTCGATTCGCCGCATGTTTTGCGGTTTGGCAGACCTCGAGCTAAAGTTTCTCTTTATACTGTTCAATTTTCACCCTTCATTTTCTTTTAGTAACTTTCCTTTTTACAATTTTCAAATGATTTTATTATTTTCAACAAAGGCGGAAAAATGACAGGAGAAATAAACATTTACAGGTTTAGAAGTAATTTGTTTACCTTAAAGTTTTGAAAGTTTTTAACTTGTTTCACGCAGCAGTAAAAATATTTGTAGTATGAATTGGTTTGATTCCGCACTTTATTTTCTCTGATTTATAATTTATAATATAATATATAATTTATAATATCATAAATGTATCATAATGTATCATAAATAAATAACACATGAAAAGTATACAAAGTCTGTTAAGTTAAACATTTTTTAAATAAATGTCCACTTACTTAATATAAAATTTTTTTTATGCTTCAATAATAATTTTTTCAATTAAACATTATTTTTATCACTTTAAATAACCTTTTTGACAACAGTGTCTTCGCTATATTGATAACATCACTTTTTAAATTTAGGCGTTTTTCTATATTGCACCTTTCGCTACAAAGAGTCAGAGGAATGTATAAAGAATTTCCAATCAAAGGATTTTAAATTGCTTATAGGGATTCAAAAGTACAAAAAATAATTGAGAATTTGGAAATTTTGAAATAGAACAACTTATAATTCTTTGTTTAATTTCAGGAATCCCTATAATTTTCATAAAATTCCTTAAAATCCCTTAACTTCCTTCAAAATTTGGAGAAAATCCTTCAAATTTCGTAAAATCACTTGGTATTTCTGACATTCTTTAAAATTTCACAAGATATTGTTATATCCCTTAAAAGTCCTAAAAATTATTTAATATCCCATAAAATATGGTAAAATCCCTTTAAATAGCTTAAAATTCCACGAAGTTTATATTCAATAAAATCTTGTAAAATCTCTAGAAATCCCTTAAGTTTTTAAAATAACTTAACATCATCCCATAAAATATTGTATAATATCTTAAAACTACTTAAAATTCCATGATTTTACGTAAAATCCTTTGAATCCCTTAAAAAATTTTAAAATTACTCAAGATCCCTTAAATTATCTTAAAATTTCTTGAAATTTCGTAAAATCCTCTGAATTCCTTAGAAGTCCTTCATATTCTTTAAAATTATTTTAAATCCCATGAAAATTTCATTAAATCTCCCCAAAGGCCTTTAAGTTTCGTAAATTTTATAAAACCCTAATGACTGATAAAATTGTTAAATATAACAATAAATTGCTTAAAATGATTTAAAATCCCTCAAGATTCATTAAATCTCTTAAAATTGCTGAAAATCCACCGAAATTTCGTTAAATTCCTTGAATCCCTTACAAGTCTTTAAAATTATTTAATAACCTATAAAATATCTGAAAATCCCTTAAAATTATCGCTAAAAATTCAGGAAATTTCGAAAAATCCCACGAATTCCTTGAAAGATCTTGATATTCCTCAAAATTATTTAAAATCCCATGAAAATTGCGTTAACTAGTTCAAAATTTCTGAAAATCATAATAACTTTCATAAAATTTCAATAATTTCCGTAAAATTTTGTCAAATATCTTAAATTTACTCAAATTCACATAAAATCTCATGAAATTCTTAAAATCCCGTACAAAATTTTCTAAAATGACTTAAAATCTCTGAAAATCCAATGAAATTCCATAAAATCTCTTGAATACCTTAAAATTTCTGAAACTCACAATCATAAAATTCCTTGAATTGCCTTAAAATCGTATAATATTTCTAAAATTTCAATAAATTTCTTAAAATTCGTATTTTTTGTAATAATATAACCTCCTCGATAGCGATCATTTTGACAACGAAAGTAATCTGAAGGTATCTTTCAAATTCGGCACATTGACACAATTCGCGCAATTTCCAGAAAACAAATCAGGTTTTCAACAACAATATGTTCGATATATGTCAACACCTCTTTTTTAAAAAAGGAATTGATAATTGATTATTTTATCAGACGAGAATCCTCCCTCCATAGTTGCGATATCTTTTCACTTTCACTTCGATCCTACAGAAATGTTTATTCCACCTAGAATAGACCCTGAGTATTGATCTTCATTCCAGATAAGTAAAAAAGTAATTATTCATGTGCTACATAATGTGATGGTGTAGGCACGTGTCTTGAAAAGTATTATTCAAGTGACTCAGGAGTCACAAGTGAGTGGATTGTATCATATCTTTGCAGGCCATACCGGACCAGTAAGCTAGGTATGAGGAGCATTTCCGCCGCTAAGTCGCAGCCAAAAAGCAAGGTTGACCGTATTCTCTCACGCTCACTTCCAACCTATTTGTGGCTCGATCTTCGATGAGTTATTATCGAGACCTTGAAAATTGTTATTAAATTCATATTCGCGCATATTTTATCGCTTTCTTCTCTTTGACTCTTTCCCGAAACCCTTCGGCTCCCCACGAAGTCTCACTCGATTCTTCGAAAAAATCACTTCAAAAGTGTTCTTCGAAGGAACGATTCATATTTTGGGTGACTAAGAAAATAGACAGGAAATTGGAAATTCTTATGTAACTATACTTGCTCCTTCAGCTCCCTTCCACTTTACACAAAAGACGGAAGTTACTAGGTCTACCTTTCTGTATTCCTTCATCATAAATTATGATATCGCAAACTTCAAAGTAGCAACAACCCATTTTGTGAAGTGAAGTATTTTAAATCGTATTATAGCTGACAATTTTCTATTTATCTTCTCTCTAAATATTTACTTGGGACTCTGACGCCAAAGCGATTTAAGGGTGAAGTGATTTTCAATCTCAAGTGATTTAGGACACTACAGGGCATCAGGTGCACACTTTACCATTCAGTGCTTTTTGCAACGCCTTAATCCGCCGTAAAGGGCCAGTTTTACAACCTTTTACCGAGATACCTTGAAGCTCACCTGCACCCTCACCAAAGACTTCAATTTAAACTTCTTTGTACCTCGCAAGATGAAGGGTTTGATAGCACCTAAGATAAAAAATCTAGTCTAGATTTTTATTTCTTCGAATGCAGGGGAGAATGGTGAACTTTAAAGGAGATCATTGCATTGTATCTTTTTGCAGAGGTATAGTTAAATCAAGTGTCGACGATGGAGAAATGAGAATGCATTACCCGACGCCTGTTCGACGTAGAGATCAACGTTGGTGGTTCTCCGGATAGGCAGGACGTCTGGGGATCTGGACGCTATTACGAGTGGATGAGAGCGAGAGAGATTCCTCCGCCTCTCCTTGCTACGGCATTCTAAAGAAAAGACAAAAACGTGACTCTGGTTCAACGGTGGACAATATGTAAATCAGTGGCTGGCCGTGGTCACGATGTCGCGACCTCGGCGTCTCGCGTTGGAGTGCCTCTCAAACCTTATAGTGACTACCATGCTTTGAAAGCGATCGCATGCCTGCTTCCTCTGAGGGTCTTGGAGATCTGTAACGATTGTAATGGCCCTGCTAGCACGAGCCCTTTCGAAAGAATCTCACCTCCAACTCCATTTGCTTCTCAAATTTATACATTCAACCAAATAACCACTTTAATGACTCCTTCAAAAACTCTTCAGTACAATTAAAATTCTGTTTATCATTTCTTAGAGTTTACAAAAGTAGACAAAATTGCTGGGATAGTCAACGCATTTTCCATTCAAGGTTTTGGCTCTTATGAGCTTCTTGCAGATCATGTGGATCATGATTATCATGTATATCATGACATTATACATCAAATTCAAATCAAACTGAACAAGTGGATTAAATTGTCGGATGCGTTTCTACTTTGTAGGTCTGAGCAGGATCTTGAACTATGCAAATGAAGAGAAGATTCCACCGTGTGACGCATCAGGTCAGGTGACTTTGGGTTCCCATGCATTTCACGAGCTGATACCACAATGATACCGGCTTCCACGCCCAGCTTGTCCTCTTCTTCTGGTTGCTATCAATGGCAATTAGCCGCTGAAAGTGTTCATGTGTTTCGGGGTTATCTTGCCCCACCCACGCACCCAAAGGAGCTGTTATCCGGCGACAAAATGGACCTCATTGGCCAGAACATCAGTGCGAAAGTAAGTGTGATCACCATGACAGGAACTCCTGAGATTTCTACGGCTACGCCAATGTTACAAAAGAGCGAAATTTCCATATTGAAATCTCCTCTCTTTCTGTCTTCGCTTCTTCGGGTTTTCTCTCTTTTTTTTCTCAAGCAACGTCTTCATCGCAAACTTCTCAGAAGCGGTCTCTTGGTTCCCACGAACGGCTTCGCTTTTCTCTGAAGATCGCGTCGTTTCTGAGCGAACCCTACCGTTCAACCGATGCGTTTTATGTACCGATCGAATGTCAATGTAACTTTCAAAATTGGTATTAGTCATTGGAGTAGAGCTCAAGAGACTAATCTTCAATTTAATTTGTACTTGTGTTACATTGAGTCTATTTGCAATAATTATTTATCTATTTCCAGCTCATTATTATTGATTCAAAAGTAAATATATAACTTTCACTCACATTATCCCTTTCAGGATAAATATACGTTTATTATCTGAGATTCGTAATTCGGACCGACTTTAGTATATAGTAGTTGGCGCAGAGTTGACTTTTTACGGTCGTATTCGTTCGCAAACGAGTTGAAAAGCAAATTAATGTTGTCTGCGGGGAAAACGAGGTTGTATGGCACGTCGTTTTTAACTGCTGCTGATTGAGGGGCGTTACCGTGTGTTAATAGGTTCTATCTTCCTCTCTTCTACCAAGTCCCAAAACAGCCTAGACTTATTTCACGACTAATTTCACCTTGTTAGCCGAGAGGACGTATCCTGAGTTGGGCCTTCGGCTCTTAATTCTGTTTGTTCGCTGAATGCGTTCCTTGTCGGGGACTTTTAACAGGCCTTAATAGTCGCACGTTAACCTCACCACTTCCACATGTTGGACATGAATTAAGGATTTGACGCCATTGTGTGATTTCAGTCCTAGGTAACCGAGAAACCAGTTGGATGAAATCATAAAAGATGTAAATTTCGAGAAGCCTCAACTCTTTATGATCACAAGAATATCCCGTGAAGAATCTCTGCTCGAAGAAAAGAGATAGAAATCGTATCCCTTTCTATCTCTAAGATAGAAAGGGATATATAATGGTTTACCCCTTTCTATCTCTCGCCTATCCCCGTCTATTTCTTTTTATCTCCATATTAATTCTCATCCACGCCTATCTCTTTGCATCCCCTTTTTTATCTCTTTTTATCTCTTGTCTATCCCAACCAATCTCTTTCTATCTCTATCTGAATTAAAATGTCTCCTATCACTTTCATTCCGCACTTCTCTATCCTTTTCTACCTCTCACCTATTCTTGTTCATCCCTTTCTATCTCATTATCAATGCCAATTCACTCATATCTCTTTCAATACTCACTTATCTATTCCTTCCTATCTTTCGCCTATTCTCGTCTATACCTTTCCATCTCCTTATCAATTAAAATTGTTCTTATCTCTGTCAATCCTCACCTCCATATACCTTTCTAACTCTCGACTATTCTTGTCAATCCCTTTCAATCTTTCTATCTCCTTATCAATAACAATTCACTCCTATCTCTTTTAATACTCACTTCTCTATTCCTTCCTATCTCTCTCCTATACCTTCCTATTTTCTTCGCAATTAAAATCGCTCATATCTCTGTCAATCCTCACTTTTATATCCCTTTCTAACTCTCGTCTATTATTTTCAATCCCTTTCTATCTTTCCATCTCCTTATCAACACAAATTTACTCCTATCTCTTTTAATACTCACTTCTCTATTCCTTCCAATCTCTCGCCTATACCTTCCTATTTTCTTGGCAATCAAAATCGATCTTATCTCTGTCAATCCTTACTTCTATCTCTCGTCTATACCT
>JAUESI010000029.1:13188639-13208288 GCA_032275145.1 Synergus laeviventris
ATCTTCTTAGCAATCAAGATCGCTCTTATCTGTTTCAATACCCTGATTTCTATCTCAGCCTGTTCCTAAACCTATCTTTTTCAATGCTGTCTTCTCTATCTCATCTTAATTCTTTTCTATTCCAATCCATCGTTGTCTATCTCATTTCGGTTCAATTAATTCGTTTTAAAAAAGTAATTATTTGCAATTAATCTAGGGCATGTGGGAGGCGTGACCTGAGCCATATATATTCCTCGAATTGATTCTGAAATGAATAAATAAAATACATTTATGAAATAGAGAAGAGCGTATTAAAACATGAAAGAGTGGAACCATTTTAGCGCAAGGAAATATGAAGTAGATAGAAGTAGCAAACAAAAAATAGGATAAGATAGAGAAAACAGAGAACTGAAATAGATAGGTAGTGATTATATAGACAAAGAGAATAGAGATTGACAGAGATATGGAGATGCATAGACGAAAGATAAGTTGGGATAGAAATGAGGAGATTAAAAGAGATAGGTTAGTGATTATAACGACTGACGAAGATTTTTAAACAAGCAGAGGTGGATAGACGAAGGATAAATGAGAAAATTGAAGACATAGTTTATAGATATTAACAAAGAGATTGAAAAAGATCGAGTTGGCTGAACAGGGAATAGACCTCTTCCGGATGAGTGGTATTGGGGTTATACCGCATAACACCTCAGTCCTTCGTTAGCTCAGAGGACTACGTATTGGATATGAATTATATTTATAAAATTATTATGCATGTTTGAAATATGAAATTTAATATAAGTTAAGAAGGGAGATAGAAAGAGATACAAATTACTAACGAGGGAGATGATTTAGGTATAGAAAGGAATTAAAACTTTCTCGCATAGAGATGGACGAAGAGATAGCAAGAGGCACAGGGATGGACTGATCAGGGATAGGAAGAGATAAAGTTTTGGGGATGCAAATCGACCAAATTTCTATCTCTTTCCTAAACTACCAGATCTCTTCCCAATTACCTGCAGGGCCCCGATTGAGAATTATCGAAGAGCGCAATACATAAATAGGAAGAATTTAGACAGATTGATCGCATTGAAGAAAAAAGGAATGCAGGATCCGACGATTTAGGTATAGAACATTCCTGTGGCTCTGCATTTCCTGTCAAAGAATCTCATACCGCACATCCCGGATCAGGCTTGCTTGTGTGCTTGCCTGTTCTTCGATCGGGGACCACATTCATTTGGTATCTGCAGGATCCTAAGGAAGCCTTTTGTCTCGCATTTATTGGAAGTTGTCTCGAGGGTCACCAGGAATGTAGCGGGAGTCCAGCTTTGTGGAGCCAAGAAACGCGGAGGGCAAGAGGATTATGAGGATCGAAAGATGGAGGCGGGAGGACGACGACTCCTTCCACATGGGCCATGCGGGCACACTGTCCTAATTACAACGAGGCCTCCTATTTTTTCAAGCTGAAAGGAGCCGAAATATTCGCCCCGCGGCTATACGCGGGGACTAGACGCGATTCGGTATCGCTCCCAGGACTACTACTCTGGACCAAAAGCGCAAACGGACCGCCATCGTCGCCGACGCCCTCCACATTGCCTCGCCGATAGAGAGAGCTATGTCTATCATGTAAGCAGGAACTTGGCAGTTTTTCCAGCCATTCATGCCTCCAACAGATTTTTTTCCCTTCGCTTTTGGTCTCTTCTCACGACTCATTCAAGTCTCGCCGCATGAGATTCGATCTACCTGCTGCCATATACCGCCAACGACATCGACGTACCATCCTTTTAAAGGATCGAACATTGTCTGTCGTTTGAAGTTGGTAAGGAGGATTCTCTAGTTTTCCCGGATACTTCACTCCATTGTACTTCCACTCTCACAGGGTCAAATTTTCGTTCATTCATATAACTGCAACCTTCACAAACTAATGGATGTATAACGAGGAATTTTCATTTTGTAGCTTTCAATTAGAGAATTGGTACCTATGAAATTCCTTTGCTAGATCATTTTACGGCTCACATCCTTTCATGGCCAAAACAAGAGTTGTCAAACAAGAATTCCTTGAAGAATTTCTTTTAAATCGCCCCTTCACGAGGAACATTACAAATTTCAAGGAATTAAAATGATAATTTTAAAATGATAATGATAATTTACGAGCATAATTTTTATACAGGAAACAAGCAGCTTGTCTACTTTTCTCATGTAACAAACTAACAACGTGTGACACGTAATCGTGACGCGGTGTATACTCAAAATAAAAGTTACAGAGCGCACGAGTAAAAGGAGTCCTAACGATCTTAATAGCCAGGTAAAACATTGACACCTTGGCGCCGCTCGGAGACCACCTGGATGAAGAAGTTGAAGGGAAGGAGGGCGAGATACGTCAAACAGTCGGGCCAGCATAAGTTGGATGACAACGAGCTAACAGCGTGGGCAAACATGGCGGCTTCAGACACAGCATGATCATGTATTTACGCATTTCCTCTCAAACATTCAATCCCGCACACGGGCCAAAAGGGAATGCCTGTGAGAAACAAGAAATCCTTTTTCTCGCACGACAAAATCATATCACTATTTACTTTTCCACTTCAAACGCTACTATTTTTCTATAACTGTGTGAATAGTGATTTATATTTCCGCTATTATTACTCAAAATAAGACCCAAAATAGAGCTCAGAAAGATAAAATGAAGGAAAGGACGATGTGAGGAAAAAATTAGAAGATATGATTCTCAATGTTGAACGTCTTTGGTTTAATATGATACAGAATGGGCTTTCTGAGGGGGCCGGGCGGCCCACTAAACATTATACATATCCACATATAGTATAATACTATCTTGTAGCTTCGACATCATTAAATCTGTTTATATACAATATATACGAAGCAACTTACAGGTAATTTCGATCGAATTTTTTATCTATATGGTACTAGAACATTATTAATAGTAATAAAATTGAATTGCGGAAGGCGCACGGCCGGGGGATCCAAATCGGGTCGTCAATTTATCGTCGGTTGCACAATAACAATTTCTTTCATAAAACTGTGAATTTAAGAACAATAGGACAAAGTGTGAATTAAAATTATTTGGATTTTCCAAGAATAAATAAAATGGTTATCCCCCGGACGGAGTTTTCATTAAGACTCAATGATTTTTGGCGCTTGTCGTCGACGAATATGTGAATAAAACAGTCGAAATTTAACTGTCGACGACCGGTTTCTAAGGAACATTATGGTGATCGATTATCAATGCCAAATAAAATGGATGAGACGAGAAGCTTAAATAAAGTTTAAATATGAGGGTTGTTAATATTAAATTTTGTCTACGTCTCAACCTGATATTGCAAATTTTTTTCCTTTTTTTTTTAAATGTATTATAATAAGCTTCTTGTCTCAATTGTGCATTCAAAACTTCAAACACACGCTGCTGCATACAGATATGCTAAAATACAAAAAGTAAAATCACAAAATATCTAAATCGAGATATTCGAAGTGTGGTGAAGGTTCTGATGAAACAAGTTGATATTTCGAGATTGAGATAGGCTCAAATTGATATTCGAATGTCCAGTTTTACGAGAGATTTATTAATTATGCATATCACAGACACGATATGATGAGAATACGGTTACGTGCAATTTACGAATGTTAAAATTAAGTGAGACCAGAGGCGCAAATAAGGCATAGTTCCATTTTTAAGCACAGGTTTAGAGTATAATTTGAACCAAATCGAAATTCACGACGCTACTCTACCAAAAGAACGTCCTGACAATCCTTGACATTCCTACAATTAGTTTTTCCAAAATATTTCACTTTCAGCCCCCGCAGAAGCTACACAAATCAGATTCCTTGCGATTGAAAGAATTGAGGAATTTTTCTTCGATCTAATAACATTAAAAACAAATATAATGAAATCTATAAAAAATAATCTCATTCTTCAAAGTACTGCTACGTAAAATTTATTTGATTTATTGACGAAACTTTCCTCAACTTCTTTTCGCGCAGTCTTATTAAATCCAAAAGATCGATCTTTATAAAATTCGGTACACGTTTATAAAAAAAGTGTACATTTTAAAAAAAAAAACTGATTTAAAACTGTTCCACAGCTCACTGGCTACAATATTTTTTTCTATAAAAAAAAGTAACAAATATAATATAAAAAATTGTCCAGTTTCCTCGCTTCTAATATGAAAAGAGAAATCACACTCTGCAAAGAGGTACGTCTAAAAAAAAAAAAGGGAAAAAGTGTAGCAGCGCGGCACTTTTAACCATATTTAAACTGGAGTTTAAATTCTAGCTGACCGCGTCGTATCGTGCGATTCTCTTTTTTCATTTCATACCTATTTACAAAATTCCTTCATCGTATTCTACATACATTTATACTTTAAATACAGTATTCGATCAGGCTACTTGTAAAGTCTTTACAAAAATAAAATAAATAATCTGAATAAATATGTATATTAATCCTAATAGTAATTACGCAGTTAGTCAATAAATATTAATTGTGTAAAATTTTAAGAGGGCCGCAGGCGGAACGTTTTCGCGAATCTTTAAATACTAAAGTGAGCCGTGCTCATGGTACTGATAAGCTCTTTTATGACGCACTTATTTGCGTGAATACTATATTATTTCTCACAAAAATAATTTGCCTTCGCGTATTACCATTTGTCGCAAATCAACGAATGTTGATATATAACTCGACATTTTTTCGACATTAAATGTGACAACCAATCTCGGATTTTACCTGACAAAAGTTAAACGGGAGGAACAAATATTTCTGCGATCACCTCAACTTTCTTTCTATGTTCCCTCTATATCTCTCACTCTTATGCTCTCGTGCATTTTATACGTCTACTCTTGTTGCACATATATATATATATAAAAAGAATAATTATCTAAATTGCGAATAAAATCAGGGTTCGTATACTCTCGATAAATTTCACCGTCGCAGACTTGAAAATGCCGTGCGAGAAATGCCGCGAATTTTTATCCGTACTTGAATATGAAAAATTGCAGTGAATCATAAAACAATCCAAAGAAAAGTCGAAAAATTAAAAAACCTATTTGCGATGGAAATTGATTCGAATCACAGATAAAGCGCTTAATCTTTCTCCCTCTTCGAAAGAGATTGCTCGTATCACTGACACTTGTTTTGCATATTTCAAGGATGAAAATAAAAAATGCGGGAGTTCAAATCATACAAAAAGGGGTCCAAAAATGAGGACAGAAAACGATACAAATTTTCGGAGAAAGAAAACTGAGATTGGCCCGAAGTCACGTTTTTCCGTAAATATTAGAATTTTAGGGCAACAAATGATTGAAATTCGTAATCCAGAGGGCAAAAGTCCTTGCGAGTGAAAATCGTGCAAATTCGCGTTACTTTCTTTTTTTTTTGAATCAGCATTAGGCGCCTATACATCTCTACGTGTATAAATGTGCGTGCTCTTGTGCGTTTATTACAATATACGTGTGCGAAGTATTTCGCCAGCTACATGAAAAAATGACTCGATGGCGGCGAAAGCCGACGGGCTGTAAATGGTTCGGGCGACTCTCTTTCTTTCTTGCTCTTTGTCTCTTGTATTCCTTCCATCTTCTCAATAATGAAGAATCCATCGTCTTGACTCGTAGCCACGTCATTCCTCGGTCAAATCCACCACTCCAGGTCATTCAAGATGGAAAATTCGATGGTTGAATGGCACCATCAACGAGGCACCAAAGAACTTCAGCGAATCTGAAGCAACAAAATCTTGAAACACATTTATCCATGCTCTGATGAAGCTTTTTCCAATGAAGGCTTTTCGTTCAAAATTCAAGATAGACTTCAGAAGATAATCACTCGCCTTTCTTGGGAAGAGTGATATGCTCTATGAATCATCTTGACTCAAACGCACTTGGCATGTGCAAACGTCTTCTTCGAAAATGTTGTCCAGGATTGTCCATCTTCCAATGACGTCCAAGGAATCTTATTTTCATCAAGAAGTAGAATTCCAAAGACTAGAGCGCAGTTCATCAGGAAGAGAACGGATCATTCCTTAACTCCTGAACCACGTCCGGCTTGCAAGAGTCGTTCGGAAATGCTCTTCAAGAATCGCTTTAAATCGCTTTATAAGTGAAGAGCTTCCAACTTAAGATGACCTGGTTTTCTGAGACGAGCGAGTCGTCGCCTGGATAACCTGCGCCTGCTTTCGCCTTGTCGCCCTCAGGATTCCAAGACTTGGCGAAAATGTTCAAACACTTGGACGATGAATTCGAGACCATTCATGTAGTCTCGGAAGATCAACCAGTCTCGCAAATGTCGGAAGGTGTTGTCCGTCATATTCCGGAACTGGGGACCCATCACGGCACGGGTCACATCCGGTCTTAGAGTCACAGCACGTTCTATCAACGCCACTTGTAGCTCACACAGAACCTGGAACAAGATATAGAATTCCCATTAATATCAACGAACACGACACGGGTTTTATAGGCATTGTTTTTTTCACCAAGCAGTTATCTATTATTGGATGCACTCATAATCTCACTCAGATTCAGTTACACATTGTTGCGATCATTGAACTGGAGATTCATCAGCTTATATATAAGTCTATATAGAATCTCTTTGTTTAAATTTGTAATTATATCTATAATTTTTGCAGCTAGAGTTTACTGAATAACGGTTCATAAAATCACGTTCCCTTGCCTTCTAGTCGAGATTTTAAGACCTCAACTCGAGGTGGCCGTAAAACTTGTCTTTTTACTGCGAGCTATTCAATCGCTATGGTGAAAGTTCGCTTTTTGTCCTTATAAAGTCAAACCTCGTGAAAATGGAAAACTGAAGTGGGAACTATATTCTGAAAAATTGAAGAAATTACTCACCGTTCGAAGCTTGAACTCGGTATCTTGAAACTGCTTTTGGAAATTCAAGTTGTAATCTTCTTGATCCCAGACAATCTGTTCTAGACCCACTGCAAATATCTGCATGTATTCGTAAGTATCTAATAGAATCTGATCGAGCTGCAAGAATAGACAAAAGTATATTAACTTCTGAATCTTCAATTTGGGATATTCTTATGATATGAAGAATATGAAGAAAACTTGAAATCAGCTTACATTACGAATCTCTAACTTGTTCAGGAACTCTTGACTCAGAGGTTCTCCAAGCTGTTTTGGTATCTCCTTAAGACCAGGTAGCCAATCGTATCGATTGGATTTCCACGACGAATGAAGATCATCAAAGTCGGTAGTGAACATCTCTTTAATCTGCAACAAAAACAAACTAAAATGAAAAATCTTGCATATTTGTGCCAAAGAATTTTATATCAAATTCTAATTAGAAGTTAGAGTAAAGAGGTGGGAGAACAGAAGAAGCATGTTGTATTGTCTACTGGGTGGCGCCGTCTTATCCCAAGAAGATAACGATTGCGGTTATCAAGCTAAAAAAAATAATGCGTGTCTGAGATTCTAGTTTTGAAACCTTGAACCAGAAAATTACCTACATCAGTACTTGGAAAAATACTTCAGAGCTTCATTCAAAAAGCAAAATATAAATTTGCATGTCGCGTGTCAAGAATTTTTTTTCTTTCGGGAATTCCCAAAAAGTCAGAGTCCTGTCACATGTAAAAAGGCGTGAAAAGAGAGAGGTACGCTTACTCATATGAGCTCTCATTTTGATCGTATACCAGGAAGAAAATTGGAGTCAGGGCGAATCACATAAGTGAATCCTCGTCAAAGTAATCAGTGACTAAACGCGCATTGGCGTAGAAGCGGCACCAAAAGGATTTTCTAATTCAGAGAACAAATAAAATGATTAACGAGATTTATCATATCTTTACGTAAATAAAATTATTTCTTCAACGTTGAATAATCTAAAACGGAATTCTCAATGATGGAATTTATAACTGAGTTGCAATTTAACGAAAGCAACATTTTCAGAACGTAATACCGCGTGAAACATGCAAGTTATTCTCGCACCTATGTGACAATTGTAGCTACTTGGAAACACTCTGCAATGTGGTTGACGCAGCACGCGCCCTGCAAAATGCACCGGCTGCTTTAATAGAAGCATAATAGAAATGCCTTTTGAGTGGAGAGTTTATTACTGCGAATGATAACAGGCCGGAAGATACAAACGTGTTTATATGCGAATTTTTAGCTTCGTTTTGGGGAAAATTATTCACTTTCGATTCATCAAAAAACACTTTGATTGTGTCTTTACAGAGAATAAGCAATGATGTCATAAAATGAATGAAGATCCAAACTCATTAACTCATTGCCAGTGATATAATGTAAAATTTTTGGAGATTATTGAGACGAGTCTCCTAAAAATAAATTTGGCGTTTGAGATATAAAAGATTGGTCATGGAGGGATAATGTTGAACAGCAAGTAGTCGAATGTTGAGACTCTGCATCGATGCACTCAAGCAACGGATGTAAGACGAGATATCAGCTACTTCCGACTAAACCTGGTCCATATGACCTCGGTTCTGGTCTCCAGTCTTGCAGCCAGCTGGCCCACGGGGATCGCATCGTGTTCAAGTTCTTATCAACCGTAGGAATGGCAATAATCAACTTGCGATACTACTCCACTCAGACTCAGATTATGATAATGTTCTGCATCTGCTAAGCAAAAGAGAGACCAACCCTGAGAAATGTGCTGTCAACGAATCCTAAACACTCCCAGAGCAGAGCAAAGTATCGTCTCGCATCAAATTAAAGTAAAATATTTTCTCTTCGTATCTCATGTTTTCAAAACATGGTACTTGGCTACCTACTGTTCTGCAGGTATCATCTCATTTCATGATACTTCAGCATGGGAAAATGACTTGAAGAATGTTCCTGTTTGCAACTATCAAATGTTAATCAGAATCTCTAATCATTATGTCCTTGTCATACTTCTGATAACATTAAAAGACAATGTAAAAGAGGACATCTTCAGTTCCTTAAGTAGGTTTGTATCCTTATGTGTTCATTAATTTAATCCTTCCGAAACCCGGTATAAAAATTCGGCGGTGGGTTTCGAGGCCGTCGCACTGAAATTTTATAACTTGTAATAAGCGACAAAGCGACGCCAGCTGAAGAAAGAGCGAGAAATAGAAAAAGAAGAGGCTAATTGATTTTGACGGGTCCTCCACTACACTCGGTTACCTACAATCCAGCCTACTTCCTGCCTTCAGTCGACTTCGAAGCACCGACTTATTTTACGATGATATTCCCTGTGTGGCCAGGGAAAAAAGGACAGAGAAAGAGTGCGAGGAAGATTTTTTACGAGGTACCAAACTGGTCCCTGCCATGAACTCTCCATATACATAAGACTTGCGCTAATAGCCTGTGATTGGGCCTTACAATGTTATCTCTTTCTTTTATGCTCTAACTCCTATTGCCTATTTCCTATTGCAGAAAGAATTGGATTTGAAGAAGTGCTATACCCCCTGTGGAAACTTTTTACTTCTCCGAGGGTCTATAATCGCTTTGTGGTCACTTTTATGAATTTATTAAGGAAATTGGTGACACGAACACATCGTAAATCCATAGTTAATTAGCTCTGACGCGACGTCGGTAAGTCGGAACCCCAAAAAGAAATCGAAACGGATATTATTAATAAGTATATGCGACCACACAGCGATATTTTCTATCCTTTACATACGAATACGTAGCCATCTTTTTCTATGGTCTTTCACAATAAAAGAAGCAGAGGAGCAGACAGTGGATTATCCATCATCGAACGGGTTTGATGAAACTCAGAAAAAGGTATACCTGAGAAAAGGCAGGCACGCGTGCGAAAGAAGCTACTTAGTCAATTCTGTAAACCCTGTGTAAAAGCAATAAGGACTAATCAAATTATACTTTATAATTCGAAACAAGACGGTCGTTGTCCACGCGAAGTGGAGACTTTAATTAATTGAACTAATCCTACATTTCAATTAACGGGAAGCGATTCGTACAATTTTTGAATAGAGCCAAGAAAGCAAATGAGTCAGCCAATTCGGATTCTTTTCGCAGGATAATAAAGTGCATCCTTGAAAAACCACAGGGTGACTGAAAGATGCACCAGACACCAAAGAATCGTAGTATCAAGGCAAGTTTATACGTTGGCGTGTATCGTATCCGGTCTGGGTTTTAGTATGCAGGTAGAGTTCTGATGTTGGTAGGTGCCTCACTCAAGGAGGGGCAGCTTCCGATTCTGATTTATTGGAATCCTGCGCTTCCGATATTTTACGATTCTTTGCAAAAAGCAAAAAACACGTATCAGCCGGCAAGAAATTTTAATGTGAATGTCAATGGCTTAGAAAGTTTTAAGAAACAGTAATAAAGTCATCAATTTTACTGTTTACTTTTAGATTAAGTTAAACTTAGAAGTAATCAGCGGAAAGGATGATCAGAACACTCCTCTATTTTTGGCTCAAGATACTTGCGATTTTCGTTCGCTTGAACTTTAAAGACTCATTGGTGTTGGCTCTTTATCAGTAGTTCTTTCTCCCTTCACTGGCACTCTGTCTCTGCCAAGCACGAAACGATAGACTTGAATGATGGCGTCACTGGACCACCAGACAGTGTGTCGCCGTAAGTTGGTATCAGTCAACAACACACCTGTGCTACACTCCAAGCCAAGAGCTCTTCTACATCTCTTCCTCCTCTTTCAAACTCGAATCCTGCTCCCATAGTCGTTCCAAGGAATATATCCGATTATCCGCTGACTTAGAAAACATCAGTCTCGAGTATCTCGAGCGCGATGATGCAACTAGCCATGAACGCCGTTGTTAAAAGAGGGTTAGGACTTGTAGAAACTCAAAGGTGCGAAAATCCCACGACAATTTACACAACATTGTTTCACTCGATAAGAAATAGTGTCACGTGCCTTTTCAGCTGGAGATGTCAACTGCTTTTTAAGAAGGAATGCTACTTTACTTTCCTACGAAGAGTGCGTCATCCTATCTCCATTACTATCAAGTGTTTCTTGAAGAAAGACTTGATAACATGTTTTTTATTCAGATACTGATTTGGTATGCATCTTTATTGCATGTTACAGCCTTATGAATGTCTCTATTTCAGGATAAGCGAACTTAATATACAATCATCGACACTCGAGACGTAAGAAGAAACACTTTTAACTCATCCAAGATTGCACATGACATGCAGATTAGCAAAAAATTGTTCTAATATAGCTCAAAAAACAGGGTTAAATTTCATCCGCGACCACAGCTCGAACCTGTGGTTTCCGCTTCTATCCCTTTTGTTTCGGTCAGGACCTTGAAGAGCGATTGGTCCGAGTGATTTATTGTCCTTGATGGAGATAATAGACACGATCGGTTACGAGGACTTCGTTAAGGGAATAGTTAACTTTGTCTCTCTGAATTCTTCTCCTTCCTTTGAAATTCTGAGCGTGACACACGCACAACAATTTTGAAAAAATAGACCAGTTCTTCATTCTCTTTTTATTTCGATCATTATGATACGAAATTGTAACTGAATTTCCACGTGGTCCACACTAACAATATCTAATCGTCATTGAATATTCAAAGGACGTCTCATCTACGTGAGTGTATGCTTTTCCATCATAATTATATGGATAAAATTTTGCCTAACGCGTGACTAGACCCAGAATGCTTTGCTTAAGCAAAGCTATTACCCTATCTGGCAATGATCCCACGATGTAATCTATGTTTTCGAAATATTTACATAAAATCTCGCAGGCGGCGAAAACGTCTCTTTCAAAAGTTAAAAGCAATCCATGTGCAAAATGAGAATGGAATTATTCGCAAACATAAAATGTAACTGTTCTTTCATGCAATGCTATATATCCAGATCTTAAGATTTTTTTCATCATTTCAGTTTAGCAAGCTTGACTCTCTCTTCTCTAAATTCCCTTGAACTTAAGCAACAGGAAATCAATTTCGACATTTTTTCGTTTGACTGAATCCATAAATATCAAAATTTGAATGTAGCTTGAAATTTAATTAAACAGTCAACAACCGATCCAGCTTATACTGTGTGACGGCAGATTAAACTCCAACGAATTAGCAATTCTCTGGGTGTTCCAGCGATCTATCAGTCGCAGGTAGGGACGTCGCGGGCTCGCATTGATAGATATACGTCAGATTAACGAACGTGTGTTCGAGTCTCCGCACTTGGGAAGGTGGGGAACCACAGAACGTTCATCCATTTCCGGTGACCACGCACGCGAAGACTCGGGAGTCTCTTACTTACTCACGAGTACTCAAAAGAGCCGACTCGACTCATCTTATAATCAAGCAAACCATTTTTTTTACAAAAAGATAAACGATTAGCCATTATTATTATAGTGCTCATTAAAAGACTGAGAACCCAGCTTTCCGAAACACTGAAACCTGGCAAGAGACAGAATATTTGTCCCACGATACCAGATTTTTATATTTATAAATCAGCGCGACTCGGAAAACGCAGCTTTGGCTGAATTCAGTTTCCTCTAAAGGCAAGAGCTTTCAGCGAAAGTTGAATATATATATTGAGATATTGATATTCTGTGGCTAGCCGGAAGTAGAGCTATATCTGTCTTCCGCTCTCCCCTCTCTTTAAAGTCTGGTAATTACTCACACTCATTGATGACATTGATGTATTTAATTATATTATAGTGACTGATATATTAGAATGCAGAATTTTGAGTACTTACATAATCATCGCGGAAAAGTTGTGCATGCATAAGGGCTGTTTTGGCTTGTAAAACAACCTGGGCAAGAAGTTGATCGTCACTTAATTGTACTACATCCTGATCAGCCTCAAAATCATCCGCTGCTAAACCACAAGGATTCACCCACTTCGCCGGGACATCCATCCGTCTCTCTCTGCGGTTCATTGCTGGAGCACTGGTCACCGACACAATGAGAAAGGCCAAAAAGAGGCTGCTTAGCCCTAAAACACACACAACTAATGTTAATTAAATTAAGCTGAATAATTTCGAAAAGGGTAGAAATAATCTTATTATTTAAAGTAATTAGAAGGGAAAGTTTACAAAATAAAGGCAAGAAATGTAATGTATCATCAATAGCAGTTATTGCTCGACGAATTTGTACTCGCAAGTACCAAATTTTCACCCATAAAGAATTAAGTCCAATACGAAGTGAGCATATAATAAGCAAAAAATGAATAATCGCTGGGAATTATTCGATTACAGTCAAGCATCGCTGCTTGGATAATGCAATAACAATTTGACCGAAGTGAACGTGAAGCTTCCAGGGCATCAGTTGCCTTTCGTCGATACGGATGGGTACCCAAATAGAGAATTTCGATCAAGACCGACTTTATGATCATCCGGCAGTTTCGGTCCTTTTCGAGGACGAGAATTACGTCCACGCGAATTCCAGAGCTGGACCCGGACGCCGCATCATTTCGCGAGTTACGACCCTTGATGATGGGCCTCGCGACAACCAAATGCACCGATTTCGTACCAATTACCGCCAATGAACATACTCTGCACTTAATATGTTACTCCCTTCTTGATATCTTTATTCTCTGATAGACTTTCGCAAGTTTCAATTTACAATTGCAACAGGAGCGCAATCTTGTTCTTTAATTCTTCGACTGGAGGAAAGAAATTTCAGAATGAGGGGAGATAATAACTTTATTCTAAAGTGGCTAAAGTGGGTGGCGCCATGTGGTCGAGGTGTTGAAAAATTTAACATAAGCACGTGGATCGCCACACAGGACGGACGCAAGGCCCACTCTTCTGGAGAAAAAGAAAGAGGAGGCAAGGAAGAAGCATCGTATACTTAACGCATATTAAAGAGAGGCTTTTAAGCCCCGTCTCTCGTCAGAAATGCAATCTTCGCACGCAAATTTCTTTCTCAAGATACCGTCAGTATTTTTATTTTCTAACTAATGAAGCTCGTTTCCGAATAAAGAACAACTTGAATTAAACTTCCTTGGATCGATCTTCCGTTAATTTTGAGCTTAGACGATTAAAAAATTAATTATTCGTTTTTTTTCGCATCACACTTAGAGAATAGCGGTTTATCTTTCTTGGGCACAGATGTGTGATCTGGGGACTACCTCAACGAGACTCTAGAGAGTCAGAAAGAGTAGGACTTGAGCGTTCGCGACGTTCCAGTGAAATTCTTGAGAACCGCGGCATAAAAGAAAAAAGTGAGTTGTGCGGGCGCGACCGCGAGAGCACAAATAGTGCAAGAGAGACAGTGGACAGCGCGAAGAACGATGTGGTCCGAAGGAGCATCTCGCGTTGTGGAGGCAAGAAACACAAAGAAAAATGCAGTAATGGTGCACTGTCCTCGCATTGCTTGCGACAATTATACCCCATTATACCCCACCTTGCAAGTCGGTGGTCCCTTGTCCTCTCATCCCGATACCCGCGACTCTTGCCACCACATTACTCCCTCTCTTGATCCGAGATCACGGTGCGTTGCGGTAGGTCGCGTACGCAGCACACGTTCACCGATTTATTAAGGTCGACTCTCATTCGAATGCAAGATTTGTCTAAACTTTTAGCAATGTCAGTTCCAATATAAATAAAAAACGTACAAAAAATTGTAAGGAAAACACCCCTTTAAAAGTCCCAGAAACTAATTAGGCGCTAGTTAGTTTTTCCTTGTTCGGATAAGAGATTTAAAAGATTAACTACTCTTCAAGAAAGGTAAGCAATAAAATAGAGGCAGGTAGAGAAGAATATAAAGTTTATGAGTTGGAGAAGAAGAGCACAATCAAGACTTTATATAGGTCAGTATAATTCGTAACAGTTGTGAGGTTTTCTAAAGTATTCCCATTTCAATTGATTCCATTCACTGGGCAAATAAACACGGGTTATAAAGTGACTTTTCCCCTGCCCAAATATTGAACCACCTGTAGAATGCGATTGCGGCTTTATACAAACTCAACAGGTGGATCACCTCAACTCTAGCCTCAACTATAGGTATCCCCCTCCTCGATTTCCACCTTCTTTCCATAGACCTTTTCACTCGGATAATAAATCCTCCATTAGGAAAAATGCTATTTAAAAATATTTGTACAGAAGTTGACAGTCTTAAAATGAATCCCAGCTTCTTTAAGATCAGGTGTGGAATTAGGTAATACTATCTTTAAGTTGAACCGTTACTAACTTGATGACTAATATACGTTCATCGGCTCGCACGACAATGACGTCAGAAGCTTGTGAGACACTGGAGGGAAAATCTTGCCGGCAAGAAAAATGCTTTCCGCCTACGATATATAAGGAAACGATGCGACACGGGGAATCCTCGTTTTTACGCACGCGATGACAGACTCTCAGAGCATCAATATTGAGAATTCAGATTTCAAAATATTTTTTTTTTTACATTCCAGAGAGAAAATTTATATCACTTTATAAATTACGAGTAATGTTAGAAGAAAGGAAACGGAAAGTCAACTCACTTGCCCACCCGTCAAACTTTATAGGAAAATAAGAGTAATGCAAATGGCTTAATGACAGTCAGTGAGAGGATATCGCATATGTACAGATTTCAGGAACTTTATGTTAGTTATTCGATGTCGATTTACGAGTAATTGTTAAGGCGATAAATAGAGAAACTAATACATTTTTTTCTGATTAGTAATCACTTACAGCAACTCAAAGATTCACAGTATTGGAATTTACTTCTGTCCAAGAGAAAATTATTATTTGTTATTCATAACTTTATTCCAACCTGTTAGAAATTTATTTTCGAAAGTCGGTCGTAGAAGTTACTAAAAATGTTTGAAATTTATTTTCCAATTCGGGGCTCTAAGAGAGGTCTTATTGACCCACCTCCTATGATCATTGCAAATCCCGCGCATTACATTCGGAGAAATGTACTGGTGAGCTATCAAGTGCTGGTGGAGAATGTTGATGAGATAAATTAATCGAAGCACGAGTCCATGCTTTTCCGGCCGTTAAAAAGCCCGCCAACCGATTTCCGCTGCGGTACCGCACCGCCGAAAGACTCAATAGCCTTCAGACGACATTAATTGATTTATGAGACATTTTATTTCTCCACCATACCCACCCTAAATTTACATTTATTCTAATAAGCGGATAATTAAATCAACAGTTTCTCTAGATGTTTGAAAAAATTGCAACTATAAAATGCATTTATGGATCCAAACTTTCGTTCAATCAAGAGCTAACCAAAGCTGGTTGATTCAACTTAATTAATTAATATTCAACCAAATAGACTTGCAAATTCAAGAAACCCGCTTGTTTGAATCAAAGACATTTGTCCCCAGTGTTCTAAATGTTGAAAATATAGTAAGATCTCCTGAACATCATGATTGATTGTAAAAACGATGATGAGGAACTTAAGACATGTTTACTGTTATCGCCAGTAGATCAAAACAACACAAGATCATCGGACCATTGGTACTACAGAAATTTTGCCAAGTGAAAGAAAAATGATGAAGATGAAAATGATGGTGAGGAACTTACTGAGCCATGAGCAGACGGAGATAGTTTTTCTTGAAGATCCTATCCTACGTTCGCAACTAGAACGAGTAACGATACACGGATCACAACTAGGCACTTTAGAGTACGTTCTCACGTCATTTTTGTCTGTCCGGGTGTTTGGCACTTGAATATTTAGCATAGAGTCTTGAACCGTCTTGCAGTCGGTTCTGCATCTTCTGCTAAAGGTAGCTGAAGATGTTTCCAACGTCGTCGTGAACAACGACGGAACCACGTTAGGTTTTGAATAACAGTCAAGGACCCTATGGACCGTGGTCCTCTGATCACGGGTCAAAATCGCCTCCATCATCGACGGATGATCAAAATTGATCACTCTATCCGCACCAAGTCGCTCCATCATCATCGCATCGCACTTTATCACTGGTTCGCTCTTCTCAAGTACATAGATCGATTCCTTTCGCGCCTCACGATCCCGCACACACGAACGCGTCATCATGCAGATAGGTGGAAGGTGTGCTTTGCATGTGTACAAATCTACGTTGCGTAGAATAAAAACGAACTGCACATCTACTGAAGATGAATCAAATGCAAATACTTGATCAATTATGATGCCACTAAGAAGTTAACCAATTAGCAAAAGGGGTAGTGGTGTACTGATTGATTGATCAATTGTTAAAGACACTAAAACGTGTCTGCACAGAATCACAATCCGTTTGGCACTGGTCCCGCCACACGCGATGCACTGATTCTTATACAAGGGGGGTGGGGGTGAGATGGAGGGAGACAGGGTAAAAGGGGGAAGGTCGAAGGAGGTGGTACACTAGTTAAAGAGGAAGCACCAATTAAGGGTTGTAAATTCAAGTTGATATAAATAAAATTTCCTAGGGGTTGCGTTTTGAAGTTTGATCAAATTAAAGTTTGACACTTTGCAGAAAGTTGACCGGTCAAGCTAGAGGGAACGTGTCCTCTCGAGTGTCAGAAGTTGACTGAGGTGACTAGTCTCGTGTCCCGAGTAGATCCCAAGTGGTAGTATCACCTTCACGTATCCGTACGGTAGGTAGATGGGTAGGTAGGTAGGCGTTGTTATAGCAGGAGTGAACCTGCAAAGGTATGGAGGTGGAACTTGGACTTCTGTCTACCAGTGTCGGTAGGTCTCTTTCTAATCCCTCTTTCCTGTTCCTCCCTTTCACCTTCGGTCCTGGGGTATCTTCTGCTCGTGTCCTGTCTGTCTGTCTTTTCCTCTCTTCTTCTGTATCTTTCTCTATTTCTCTCTCTTTTTTCTGCTTCTCCCTTTTCTTCTCTGTCTTTTTTGCGTTTCTCTATCTTTTTTTCCATGGGATTGTTCCTCTCGAGTGTGAGCGGAATGTATGACTGTATGGTACCAGTTGGACCGTGCGATGCCTGTATAGAATTGTAAAGACAGCGAAGCACGTGGCCCTCACCCCGCTTTTTCTCTAATGCAATTCTACAACCCCCACCACCAAACGCCCTCCGGAGTGCTTGGTCACTTGCCACTTCGTCCGCCCCCACTTCGCCATACCCTCTCTACTACTCCACCCACCTCCTACGCTCGGAGGCTCCGAAACTCATTCATAACTCCCCGCAAGACCGAACCACCCCACCAGAAACGCTACCATCATCCCCACTACTACTCGGGTCCATGGAACGTACAGTTCCTCACCAACCACTGACTCATTCGATCCTCCGTCTTCTACAAGATAATAGATCATTTCGCAGGTGCATTATGGTACACTTTCTCCGCTAAGAAAAAAGTATAGGTTGCTCGCGCTGATAAGATCCCTAATTTTCACCCAGGAATCACCCTCAAACTAGTCCAAGTTGACACGGGGCGAAGAATTTAATAGAAACTTCCCTACATCCCTTATTTTTGCCTGCACTGAGAACCCTGAGACCTGAGAATTTTTCTCGGGTATCCAGCCCTTTCATCCAAATCCAATAGAACTATTTCCTCGATTTTTCGTAACGCTTTCTATATTGTGTCCTATACAGGAAGTCTATCCGCTTCCCTGGGGTTGAATCGAATGCTCGTTTTAATGGAACCACAGTTCAGCGAAAATTTCTCATCTTAATCAAATCTATGTTTGGTGATCTTATTAATCTGCATCCGAAAATATATATGAAATAGTAGAAACAGGTGGCCTAAGATTCTAAATCATCAGCCGGAATACTCATCTCAGACATTTATCTTGAATTCCAGTTACTGCTCAGAAAGTTTCGCGAAAAGAACTTCCGTTTCGTGGTATATCTCGAATAATGCTGAGGTCATCCCTGCCGTGAGCTAGACGAGGCACGATAATTGACCGATAATGACACGACTACAGACTTGAGTCTGCATGTTGTAACAAATGAATTTCATTCAAGATATCAGTTCACTAGGGTGACCATCTGACTGGATTTATCCAGACAGCATGTCCTCTTTTTTGGCTATGCGACAGGATTTTTAACTACATCATGTTTTTGTCCGAATTTATGAATTTATGTTTAAGATAAAAAATATTGTGTGGCACTTAGAGGCTTTTTTCAAATTTAGAATCACATATTAACATATTAATCTACGATTATAAAAATAATGAATTATGAAGTTCTGTCCTATATTATATCTTTTCGAAAATTAGTTTTGGTCACCCTATAGATATCACTATATACTTTTAAATTTATACAAATCATTGTTTTAACATTATTCCCAAGTGTTTCAAAATCAAAATGATCTTGCCGAAGCTCTTGAATAAATGAATTCGAGAGAAAGTTTAAAAAATACAAAAACGTCATTTGTTGCACGTACGCCACGATCTATAAAAGGATGAAAATGCTTTTCAATTCTATTCGGATTATTTTGAAGGTTTTGCGTCCCAAACATATTTAATTTTGATCAGTCAATAATATTAAGATAAAATAAATTAATTGGTAACTACTTACTAAATGAGTTAAAGTAGCACTATTCAATGCAATATCTTAAAAAATTTTACATCCCTTAAATTTTCGGAAAATCTTTTAGAAGTCATAACAATCTTTGCAAATTTTTCGATTTCTTAAAATTTCGCTAAATATTTTACACAATGAAAAAATATTTAAATCTCTAAAAATTTCGGTAAATCTTTTTAAAATTCATGAAAATGTTCTTAAATCGCTTAAAATTCCGCGAAGAACTTTAAAATCAGCTAAAGTTCTTTAAAATCCCTTAAAAAATTGTCAAAATCTCTAAAATCCCTAAAAGTATAATGATTAAATTTCTTAAAATTACTAGAAACTCCTTAACATTCGTGAAAAAATTATCAGTCCTATTCAAATTTCGCAAACTCTT
>JAUESI010000029.1:13217369-13227945 GCA_032275145.1 Synergus laeviventris
AGGGAGCAAAGAAGCAAATTGAATGGAAATCTTGTTTTTCACAAAACCTTCCCTTGAAACTCAGGCACTTGAGCCTGACGCAATTTAAGAAACTGTTGATTGTGACGATTTTAATGTTTCTTTTATTTTCTTCTTTGGAAGTATGATTTGTTTCCACAAACTGTAGATGCAAATTAACAAACACCTAATGTAAATTTTCAAATATTTACTACAAGCAGAAAATATTTCATCATTTCCCACGAAAAGTGCAACCTTCCCTTGAAATTGAATAATCGCACCTGATGCAATTTGAAAATCTCTTGATTCTTGGAACAAGAACTCACTTTTTATTTGTGGTAAAAAAGGGAAAATAGCTAACCAATGCGTCCGTAACTCTTATCTGCTGAAATTTGTCAATGTTGATAAGCATTAAACTGACAATGAAATCTAAAGGAAGGGAACAGGTATCTTCTTCGATATATCTCGCGGTATCCGTTATTTAAACTCGAGTTTTCAAAGTGGTCATCTTAAAAAAAAATGAAAACAATCAGTAAAACATCATGAGAAATGTGGGATTCGATTTTGATAAGAGGTTCGTTGCACTCAGAGGATATCACACGTGTCTTTGGAGAACCAGTCCGTTTGTTCCGTAGTACAAAACGCGCAAAATTCGCGAAGCGGTCACCGCGACGCGCGTGTTCAAAAAAACACTAAAACCGGTCAAAGTGGAAAAGGCGGTAGCAATTTCTCGTTCGAGTAATTATCGATTCGTGTGGTCCGCGATGTAAGAGGTTGGGGACAAAAGAAGCGGATAGAGACATCGGCCACATTCCGTGGTATACGAAGGCACGCGGATGAGCCTTTCTTTCTCTCTTTCTCCATCGATCTCTCCTGCATCATTTCTCCCTTACTCTGCTCTGCTTAACATTTTCGGTCACGTTGGACCACCCAGGATTTTGCTTCGACGCAATATGCAATGCGTGCTGTATATACCGCGAACAAAAAGCTTCTCTTCGCAAGAGAACTGATCGGGCGATCAGCCCAAAAAGAATTCTATTGCGATTTCCGAATCGCGAGAACAGCGAATTCAGTCCGATCGTTTTACAAGGGGGCGAAAGAATAAATAAAAAGTATCATCACAGTTGCGTAATATGCTAAATATGTCTAATGGCAATTTTGGATATTTTTCTAATCACTAGAATTTCTTCACTTTTTGGAAATAATAGATTTTAAACTCGTTACAATTAGCACTGGGCTGAAATGTCAGACGTATCTGATGAACACAAACGTTTTGGACATTTTAATAAGCAATTTAGTTTCCGTCGATTAAACATCTGTTACTTCAGCTCAATCTAATTAGTTCACCGAGTCGGTAAATTTGAAGAGCTTGAAAGTCTTACCTAATACTGGAATTCAATTCAGTATGTTTTCCAGAAATAAATATTTACGATTGTATAATCTTCAAGAGTGTTTTCGATTCTCTGAATATATTTACGAATTCAAAAACTCTTTAATCATCAAAACACTTGGTATTATTCAAGCCAATAACATGAAAGTTATCCCTATATTATTTCTTCTTGAAAAAAAAAAAACAAAATAGTCAAGACTTTTATTTCCCTTTTGGTGACTCAATCAAATTACCCATAAGGCTCCTAATATTTAAAAAAATGTGTAGATTTGTCACTCTAAGGTTAACATCCTAAAGCTTGATTTTGGCTAGTAGACGAATCTGTCAACTGTCAGAAGAATAGAGACTATTCTAATCAAATATTTATATACTCTTTGCTTGTGGAGCTTATTCACGAGGCTCACCGGGTCCTAATATTCCCATCTAGATGGATATGGGCCAATATTTTTTCAAATCATAGTCCAGTCTTCATTTCTCGCCTATATGTGATCCCATTTTTTCGAAACGGTAAATTTTTTTTTTTTTGGTTATATTGTAAATCGTTGGAATGGAACTGCACTCCAGCTTCTGATTTGTGTCACATCGTTCTTGATTAAATTTATAAATCCGGTTCGAGAGCAAAAGGAATTTTGTATGTAAGTAATTGTTTTACTTGAAAATAGATTCAAAATCACGACAACGCGAAAAATAAAACACACGAAACATGTGACATATGTGCGGTTGTAAACGCCAACTGTCATTGCTGAGATTCCTTACTATACGAGAAACTTTTAGGAACTGAGTAGAATATCTATTTTGTTATTTAGTATTAGAAAAACATTTTCTCAGGAATATTACTTTTTTTCTATACAGGAATATTTTCTGGGAAGATGAATGTAAGTAGATGAAATTTTCTGAGAATGAAAGCAACTTGATAAAAATAATGAATTGTGATGTGATTATGATTAGAATGATTTGATCAGGCATGTTTACCGGGTCGGATGAGGGATAAAATAAAATTGCAGCCCGAATTTCCAAAAGGGCTGCCATTTTAAAGAAGCTCTCCAGCAATAAATCCAGCTTCATGATAAGCTTAGGATCGCGCACAAATACACGCATTTCACCTCGCACCTATCCCTCACAATTCGCACAAATAATTTACAACAGCACTGTTAAAAAATCTCTCAACGAATATCACAGTTTCCTCGATCACAACACAATTTTAATTATAAAATCCACACAATTCCGTGGTAAATAACGAAACCGTGCATTCTCCTCGAACGGAGAGTACTGAACTGGCATTATTACTAATCAAGGTGTAAACATTGTTTATTTACATTCAACGCATACAAAGTCAAAGTTATCATTCTGAATATTTATTTCCTATTCACACGAAACTTCTTAGGTATATATATATATATATATAGGTACATTTATAGATTCATTTATACTTAATCGAATGAAAAACTTTATTCATTTTTCTATTGATATAATTGTTACTCATTTTAAAGTCATAGCTATTACTCTAAAAAATTCAAAAGCTTAATTTAGCTTCTGATTCACTTTAATATTAATGTCTACTTAGTTTATAATATTAAAAAGCTCTATATTATTACGCAATACAAAAATAATTGGACCTGTCAACGTAAATCCACCGTGTAATTAAACGGCGTTTGGTAAATATACAGTTTGTATTTATTATTTACTGAACCCTGCGTTACGTAATAGATGGAGGTAAATGATCTTCTGTATAGATTTCTTATGAATCTGTCTTACACCTCAAGATTGTAAGATGCGTAAAAATAAAATAGGTAAAATTATCCTATAATAGGATACTTTTTTGTCAATTATAAGGTAATTTTTTTAAGCTCAAAGGGTACTGTTTTAAAACAATTATTATAATAATGATTATTTTTTTATAATAATAGTAGTATTATTATTATTATTATTATTAATGATTATTTATTAAATTTTTACAATTTGAGGAGCAAAAAGAAAAAAACCTGTTGTGGTTTTTTGCAAAATAATCTCAAAATATCCTAAAAGTGGAATTCTGTTCAATAAATTAAAAAAATAAGATTTCAATTAAACGAAAATTTTAATTTTCGTTTGCACTCAAAAATATAATTCTTGAATTTTCAACCAAAAAGAAGTTTTTTTTTTACTTAAAAACAGTTGAAAAAAATTGAAACTAACTTAAACCAATAGAACGAAGAAAAGAACTTTAAACACATCAAGAGGGTTTTAATAAAATTCAAGGTGAATTAAACAAAATTTAAGGTCAATTCAAAATTGGGAAGAATTCATAAAGAATTCAAGAGTTGAATTAAAGAATTGAAAAGAATTTTTAAAGTTTTCTTTTGCAATTAACAAGATTTCAACATATTTTGAATGATTTTAAAGAATTTCAAGGGAATTTTAAGGATTTGAAATTTTTAAAGTGCTAAAATAGTTCAGAAAAGTTCAAGAATTTTCAAGAAATTTGACAAGATTTCAAAGATTTTAAGAAACTTTGAGTGATTGTAAATAATTTCAAGGAATTCGAAAAGTTTTTTTTTTAATTTTTTCTTGAAAAAAAGGAAAAAAGTGAAATCCTTAAAAAGAAAAGTAAACAACAGGAATGAGAAAAAGTTTATGAAGTCTGTAGTCTGTCGATTTTTTGAAAATTTAAAGAAAGATTTTACACCATTGATTAAAAATAAAACTTCGTGAACTGGTCGCAAGGCCTCCATCTGTCTTAATTTCGAAAAATAAAAGAAAAGTATCCAAATAAGCAAATTAAAATGAAGACGTTCTAGTACTTTCTTCCTGCAGTATTGCAGAAACTTCCTCAGTGAAATCAAAAGCACAAGCCATGCTCCAACAAACCAGGCTTATTTTAACCTCAAGTAGAACCATCTAGATCGTCTAAAGTGGCTGATCAGCATTGGTGAATGGTATAGGTTGAGGATATAATCCTAAGACACAAAATAGTCACAGCTTGCTCTTCCTCCTGCTTGATTCATTTATGCATGTCTGTCTGTATTTTTAGCGAGTGATTGGTGAGTGTAGTGATGGTGGTAAGACTGTCTACAGGGAAAGCGTTTATACCAACTTTATGCCAACATTAACTCGCATATTAGGTCATCTCGCGGGCTTGGCTTGCATAATGATCAAGCGTTTCTGTCACCAAAGACTAAGCCGATCGCCTCACCTTAAAACTGATCATTGAAATAGTATTTCCACGATTGGAAAAACTAATTCATTTGTAAGCTTGTATATATTATTTTATTTTTAAAGCTTCACGGATGAAAAATTGATTAGAATTCCAGAGTTGCCCAAAATGTATTCCAGATTTAGAAAATGTCATAAACATTACTAACAGTTCTCTTTCTATTGTGTCTTGACGTACCATTGAATATTATCTTACAAATTCAATGACATTGTGTTCGGACAAATATATATTGTAATATACCTCGGGAAATATTTCAATGTAGCTTCGTATAGCGCCAGAAAAACGTGATGATATTGTAAACGCGTGACAGCACCTTTTTATTGAGAACGACTTCTAGATTATGTTTATTTTTAGATTCAAGAATTACTAATATTTACACGATACCTATGCGACAATGATGATGTCCGAATTTTTCACATAAAGATGAGTCATGATTGTCATTTTCTTAAAATCGAAAGAGTTTTGAAGATAAAAGTGATAAAAAGTAAAGGAGAACAGCCATGAATGAAAGGATGTGCATATAAATTTTAATAGTTGAACAGACTGACGTGAATATGACAAACACGAGACGCCTAATTTATTTATACGAAGACACGAATCATTGTGGTTTCCAAGGGTCAATGCAAATTTAAATTTTCGTCTGGGCGATATCCTCATTCTTAGATTCTGTCCAAGAAAAATTCTCATAGCCTTTCTTGTATTTCTCGTATTTGTCGTATTATTTTGTATTAGCGTATTTTTAAAAATAGACATTTTTTTGGTATTTTATTAATAGTTCCTAGAATTCTAGGTAGAAAACTAAGAATACTGTGCTATTATTTAGAGGCATTACGTATAATTGATAAAAAAGATAATCAGCAAAAGATACAATGTATCGATGAGTATACACTCCTCTGAATCCATCATCTTCTTTGTCTATCAAGGCGAACGGCTTACAATCAAAACATTATATAACGCGATTTTTCTGTAATTATTAATGTCCCTGAGTCGGTACTACTGAGATAAGCCATTGACATAATATTGTACAATCACATAAAAATCAATAAAAGAGGTAACGATAGGAGGTAACAGCTTTAGCTATTGTAATATTTACCTGTACAATGCATATAAAATTTACAGACAGAGTAAAAATATACACGTTTTTTTAAATGACGAATGATAATCCGATATATCAAATATCGAATCTAGCTTTTTAAAATCAAATGTCACTCCGCTATCGGACAAAACTTGCTCGAAAAAGGGCCAAACGGACACTATGAAGGTGGATCTACAATAGGAAGAAATTCGACATTGACGCTAACGTCGCGTCGACTCTGACGGTAACTTTAACGTGCTGCGCGCGCATGCATTGCCAACACTCCAAATATTAACCACTGCTCCAAAATTAACAAGATTGGATAATAGTCCAACATTTTCCTTACAATTTGCAACAGAAAAATAATTCTCAACTGCTGGAAGTAAAGAGATGTAAATTCTATCTCTTTCTATCACCTTCTATCTCTTGTTTTCCATCTCAATTCGTTCCTATGTCCTTCAATCTCCAGTTCTCTATCCCTTTCTATCTCCATGCCAATCTACATCCACATCTATCTCTTTCAATCGCACTTCTCTATCTCTATCTTTCTTCTCTGCCTATTCCAATCTATCTCTTTTTATCTCCATCTGAATTAAAATTGCTCCTATCTCTTTCAATCCCCACATCTTTATTCCTCCCTATCTTTCGCCTATTCTTGTCTATTCGTTCCTATTTCCTTCTTAATCCAAAATCGGCTTATCTGGTATTGTTCTTACAACGTTAAAATTGGTTTTTAATGCATTTATTATTATATGTAAATATATGTACTATAGGTTTTATATGTAAATTAATTAAAACAATGGGGATACAAAGAGATAAAAATTGCTAGCACGGAGATAGACTTAGGGATAGAAAGGGATACACATTTTATTGTGGAGATAGACTTAAGGATAGAAAGAGATGAAAATTTAAAGAAAGAAAGATAGGCTTAGGGATCGAAAGAGATACAAAATTGCTACCCAGGGAGATAAATTTATGCAAGAGTTCTGTAAAACTATTTGGAACAACAATTAAAGACATTTTTTAGTTGTTGTGTTTAAGGCAACCAAAATCTCAAACTCTCTCTTGCGGTCAAGGACACTCCAAGGACGCAATTGTTAAGAAAAAAATTTGTGTTGGCAATTTTTTTGTAGTCGAAGGATGTGCTAATAAAAGACAAAAAACCATTCTTCATTATCATGTGTAGTTTTTCTGCAAACCATTCTGAAAAATAGGCTAAAAATTTTGGCCGGACAAAATTGGACAGTTGGCAATGCATGCGCGCGCAACGCGTTTAAGTTACCGTCAAAGTTAGCGTCAATATTGAATCTCTTCCTATTGTAGAGACACCTTAATATAGATTTAATATAAAAAAATCTCTTTGCTTCAATAGTTCATACAAGAGAACTTCACCCCATCGGAAGAATGTCGTTGTTTGGCAACGGATGCGAGTCCTTCTCCGCCTACGTTTTTACGACTCTTCGACTCATCGCGAAAATATACGTTGCAGGAATGCAATACAGGAATTTCATTTTATTGAAAATGTAAGAGTACTCACCTTAATATCAAGTATAATGTTAAATCGGCCCTTGACAACACCTGCAAAAAAGAATTTTCATTAGATTTCAGTTTCATTGTGTGAGAATAATTATAGCAGATAATTTATACAATAATCTCAGTAATTTTTCTCGATACTAAAAGGGAAGTTGATCGACTATTTAATGGAGTTTATCTCTTCCATTTCAATTTTCCAAGTATTTCATCAAACAAGTCTTAGAGAAAAATTTGGCAATCGAAGGAAACCATATTTGGTAGCTAAATACATGATTGCAGTATACGAAACTTCCGAGAAGTCGCTCAATAATTATAGAACTATGTGAAAAGAGAGCCATCGATAGTGTGGAGCACGCGAATTATTGTTTTTGTTAAGGTGTGCCGAGGATCGTTTCTACCGTGAATTCACACATTTCTTTGGCACTATACACTTTCATTGCGTCACACCGCGCTCAGTGTACACGCAGGAAACCATTGACCCCGATTGTCAAACAAAACGGCTGCGACACGTCATTTTCTAGAAATCCACTATTTTACAATGATCCGCTGTTAATACATATCTTATAAAATTATAGTTTTAAAGTCAAAATAGGTCACAACTGACGTAGACGAAATAAAATGTCATCACTGCATAACACTTTCAAATTGAATAATCTCAGAGAAACTTTATTCATAATGCATATTTCAGTGCTGGACGCGTGAGAAACTATTTGCAAGGATGGTCTTTCGAGAAGCGTTTTTCAGTAGGAATCCCTAGGGACTGAACAGAGTTTTACCATGAGCTGATAAGAGCAAGTGCTGAGAACACAAGACACCTATATCGACCAACAAGAGATGGTGAGGCACCTGCTGCACGCATTTCCGGGTAATCCAGAGGGATTTCGCTTGGGAATTCAACCATCTTAGGTGTAAAGTCTTAGGATTAAAATTTTCTGAAGCGCAGTGCAATGGCATTTGTAAGTTGTGTACCGCGTAAAGAAGTCCTGACGTCGCATACTGAGAAGAAGTTGAGAATAATATATTAGCAGCGAGGCATCTGTTCTGGAATTTGAGCTTGCATGTGCATATATCTGCACAAGTGCAGAAGTCTGAAGTAAATCCCACCAAGATTACCCTGTTGCTTAACATTTCAAAGGAATGATCACTCACATTACAATACCAGCATTTAAGAGGGCACTCCAAAAGTTTTGTCAAAGTAATTTAAAAAATGTAATTCTGATTCAAATAAACTTCTTTATTGTTTCTCAAAATACACTTTTGTATACCTTGGAACCAGTTAATACAGCAATTACATCAGGCAAGCAAAAGGTTGTATACTAATCAAGAGCCACTGTTGTTACATATCGATCCATTTCAATCATTTCTCGCACAGCATCGATGTTAGCTGGAACAACAGCAGTTGATGGTTGACCTTCACGAAATTCATCACCAAGACCATAAGTGCGTCCAAATTTAAATTCACTGAACCAGCGATAAATTGCTCTTTTCGATAGAGCATCATCATCACCAAAAGCAGAAATAAGACGTTGTGAACACTATTCTACATTCAAATTAGTTATAAATCAAGTTTTGTAAATGATGTTCGGAAATTCTTATATTCGAAATGTTGAACTTTAGAAACTACTGGTTTGCTATAGTTAAACTATAGTTTAGTGATTGTTGTTATGATTGGCTTTTCACGTTCGCACTTTACTTACTCTGCATACTAAGAAAAAAAAGTCTTCCAGTCACTTCCTTCGAGTGATTCACTGAGGTGTTGCCGTTCGCAATCCGTTGGAAGCTCGACGGCAAGACCTCCATGATAGGGTCGAAATGCATCGCAGGGTATCACATTACTCCCTTGAAGATGGTGGTGCACCTGTGGCATCATCCAGCTTGATCCAGCTAGCTTCGCATTCTTGAGTAGAGACAAGATTAGACCACATTGGGACTCTTTATCAGCTTGTCACTCACAGACGATAAGATTGCCTTCATTGCCTGCGGCATATACTATATATACAGCATTATAATGCGATCCATACTCTGCAAGACGCTCAGCTAATAACTTCATTCATATTCGCAAGCCATTCAGCTATATAAACATGCATTATATTATATATATAGTATAAACATTATATATATAGAACATAGTGACTATATAAGAATCCGGTTAGACGTAGTGTTAAAACTATTTTGGTCTATATGGTATAAGTGTTGGGAAGTCCCAAAATGACTGACGTGGACTGTCAAACATTATGTCAGATTATCATTTCTTCTGAACAACATTGTCGTCAGACACGCCAGGGTGATCATTCTCAATTACGGAGGCAGAAGAGTGGAGCTGCATGTGCTAAATTTGTATACATTTTATTAAATTATGTCCACCAAATATTTTCGTCAAGCTTGTCTTTCCTCTATTATACTATCATCTAATCAGGACCTAAAATGTTTTGTAGTTTGGAATTCAAAGTGGTGCACCTTTTCTAATCCCATGAAACATTCTTAGAAAATGCTAAAATTAGACGTATTCTTCTAATGACGACATGTGGCATTTGTGCAACGTTCAAGGTAGTTTTAATGCAACTTTGCAACTTCCGCATAAGGCAATTCGAATCTTGACTAACGTGAGTACAAATATTCAGGAAATTGTATAGTTGTATATTTACATATTTACATATGAGTTATTTAATTCGTGACTCAACTATGTTTCGAGACTACGAAATCTAATTATATAATTTTTGGAGGATAATCAACCTGAATGAGGAATCTATATAGGCAAATGGACCAGGGTTCCCTTTGATTAGAATTGATAAGTTGCTGGCCTTCTAAAAGCCCTTCGGCCAGCCTTCTTGATTCGTCATCGTGGCGGCCCATGAATTTCGAGCGCAGTCGCTAGAATCAACTAAGAGGCGATCGTTAAGTTGTTGAATCACCGCATTTGATTCCCGGAAAGCTTCATTCATCTCCAAGCAATGTCTCGGCCCGTACGGGAATTCTTGCGGAATCGATGCACGGTTTTACGGAAGCCAGTTGCTAACACTGTTTTAGCCTCATTCAATTCGCGGTCACGGTTGCCATTTGGTTTAAGGCCACCGGTTTCCTGTAGTATGTACTACGCGAATTTCGAGAAAATTTCGTCATTGTCACTGGAACACGATCGTGATTCGATCACTTTCAATCCTCGATGACGATTGCGTGATTAAGAAGCTATTTTTGGCCACTTATAATACTCGATAAGAAATAAAGATTTCAATTTTTTCACCTGATTAAAGAAGATTACATTTTTATTTGCATTATCATGAACCTTAGAATTTTTGTCTTGTGATTCATAAAATAAAAATAAAATGGTTTTGGGAACTTCTTTGGATATTCTAAAGCCAATAAATGTAAAAATAAGAAATAAGAAATT
>JAUESI010000029.1:13239479-13280830 GCA_032275145.1 Synergus laeviventris
TTTCACTGATTCAATTTTAGAAATAGGGCATTCAAGACTTTTCCACATGAAAACCAAACATGCCGTACAAATAGAAAATTCCCGAATTTTTCCACAATTATAATTATTTATGCAAAGATAAAAGATGGTTATCTGTATAAATAATATTTTTGACAACAAGGACATATTATAGGAACTTTATACAGGTTTTTATAAAAATTATTATTGTATACACTATATTTTATGACAATATTTTTTCATAATTTTTTAACAGCTAAAAATTTAAAGAGATTTCAAATTATAACAAGAGTTTGTTCTTTCCACATGTTTTGATAAGTCTGCAATTTCTTGAAAATTCTTTAATTTTTTCATATTCTCTTTAACTATTTTGGAAATATTTCTATATTGTAAATTTTGCAAAATCTCTTGAAATCCTAGAAATTCACTTGAAATCTATTTAAATCGCTTTAAATTCTCCTGAAATCCTTTTGGAAATCTTAATATCTTTGAAATTTATAAAATTTCTTAAAACCCTTTGAAATTCCTTAGAATCACTTTAAATTTATTTTTAAAATCCTTTAAAATTCTTTAAAAAATGTCCTAAAAAAATTTCTTTCAATATAATTATTACCTCTTTTTTATAATAGGATTTTTTCCAGAAAATTAACTAGTTAACTAATCAAGTTCTGCAAATAATGAATCCAGAATAGTGGGGTCCTTTCCAGTTTTCCAAATCAGGACCACACTAGCTCTAGGGAAAACTGGCTAGGACCCCATCAGGATCCCATCATAACTTCTGTATGATGAGAATTAAATGGACTGTATGAATTTTCATGAATTCAACTCAATTTTGATTAAAAAATTATCGACGAAGATTTGGGATTATTTTGGATTTGTTATCAAGGTATGTACTTTTGTAACCAATTTCTGCGAACCATCTACATTCTTATATTTTTTCCTTGGAACTAAATACGAAGGTTAATCCAAGTTGCCTTGAGATATCTCTTTTTAAACGAAAATATAGTTCGATCGATGGCCGATAAATAAGATTAAGCTCTTTACTCCATCGGCAAAGAATCAAACTTGTTACTCAAGAAGATTAGCACATGCAGAATTTTAAAATCATATAAAGATTAATGTAATCCAAATGATAAATTAAAATTGTAATCACTATAAATTCTGCCAAACTATACTAGACCAGATTTAATGATTTAAAAACTTGAAATTGTATTAGATGTTTTCTCTAACGATTTGACAAGGTGAAAAAGTGTTGCGTTTTTAGATGACCTGGTTCAGTGGATCCAGTGTCCTTAGACTTATTGAGTTTTCTCCTACCCTTTGGCAAATTGTAATCACGCAACGGATAATTACGCTTCTGCGTGAAGCTGGTTGTACCGACCGACTGATTTGATGTCGATAGAAACGGTTTAGATCAAGTGGTTGTGGACCAATCGTGAGACTGATATCTGATGGTGCCACGCCCCACCAAGCCTCCGGAGAGATCGGCGTTCGGTCCATGGATGCTTTGGTATATTAGAGCTGGCTTGAAATTGTCTTTATTCTCCATGACAACCTGGAAATGATTCGTGTCAATAAAAAAGCCTCCACTCGCATGTAGAGCCGTAAAAATTTTGGCACCAGCTTACCAAACCAACGGGAATCTTTCGCGTATTTTAGCCTAGCTTGTTATCCACAAATATTCAAAAAAGCAGTCCTTGGATATACTATCAATCTCAACTGGATTCTTAGACAATTGTTTTCTGGATATGGTTCTAAAGTTGATTAGCATCTCTTGGAAGGAAAGTCAATAGTTTTTCTAGAGGTTCAGAATAAGAATTGTGCAACGGGAAGCCATTATTATTGCAACATCGACCCAAGATGGTGGGCATGTGGTAACAAAGAGGCACAGGTTGAGCTCAAGAGGAGAGTGGTAGTTTGCAGAGAAGGGGGTTTCGTCCCTTTTTGCAGGAGAGAAGGCGAATATATTGGTGGACCACCTCATAAGGAATTTTAATTGAATGTCTCGATCGAACGCTAAGAACTTCAGTCTTTGTCCTTTTTTTTATTATATGAGAAGTAGCTTTGAAAATTACCCGGAAAATTAGAGGACACCGTATGTTAAAATAATGAGGATCATTTTGATTCAAAATGATTCATTCATTTGAATTTAAAAATGTGAAATAAAGTTAAGATTAAGTAATAATAATGGTTTTTATAATTTTAGAAGATTAGCGGCAACAATATTTGAGAAGAGACATTTTTTTAATCTCATTTCACTGCAAACTCCGCTTTTACTAAAGTTTACAATGAACAATAATTTGGAAAATATTTTTAATATCTTGTGCTAAGCATAATAATTGATATTCTTACTGTTCCAGAGTGATAAACATTTTTATTTTTATTTAATTCATCAGAAAGAATAGAAACTCAAGTGATCAAGTCGTCCGACGGCAAAATGCCGGCTCTTTCTACTGACAGATTTTTACCTTGATACCCTTGAAGAGAGAATGATCACAGTATCCAGTTTAATAATCATTGTTAGTCACATATTCAATTACAAAGATTAAATTTATGTTTTCATAAAACAATAAATGTTTAATTTTCCGATTCGAATTCTAAATGGAATAAAATTTATACAAAAAGAGGAATTGTCTCCACAGCATATTGTTAAATAAATCCAATTGGCAATATTTATATGAATATTTATATTCAATATTCATACGAATGGATTGGAATTAAGATTCCAAGATCTTAAAAAAAAGCAAAACTCGTTTTTTAAAACCGACTGTAACAGAAAGTAAAAGTAACGAAAGGATTAAAAACTTCTTAAAGTCACTGGGCCTCATTTTCCCTTTCAATAAATTAATCAGATTGATTAATCTTTATACTCCAAGACACCGATTCCTAGAATTTATTCTTGTTACTAACACGAGATCCCTTCGCAGAACTTGAGGAAGGATTAGGGATAATAGTTACACCCATTAGCCTAGTCATCTAGTCATCTTTCGATTAACATGTTTATATTTTGACTGTGGCTCCCAGGCCTCCATACTTTATTTAATTTAACAATAATGATTGAAAGTTTAAAAGTTATTTACAAATATAACAATATCGGCAGGAGTCAATACCCTGTCAATAAATCGCCTGCTTAAATAAAATTCATTTCAAATCTCAAATTGTTTCATTTTATCACACCCTTTTTGCCTTTTACGAAACGGCGAATTTTTAATTCGTTCCGCAACTAAGAGGACATCTTAAACAATTTCGCCGGATTGTTGTTTCGCCTTAAGGGATGAGTAATTGAATCAATTAACGAATAAAGCATCGATTCTTCACCGACGGCACGTATTACACCTCCAAGATGAGTACTCCATAGAGGCCTAAGAGAGGGTAAGATTTTACTGATCACTTTTCTGAGAAGAGATCGACACGCACTGGCCCTTAAAACTTAAAAAAAAAAAACCAATTGTGATACATTCCTTGTAATAAAGGTGCTGTAACTATGCCTTGAAATTGGTCCCCTTCAAAAATTTATAAAGCACTTTAGAATAATCATCCACCCAAATCTTCTGAATCACAATCAGAAATAATAACTAGACAAGTTAGTTTGTTAGTTAGTTAGTTAATTCATATGAACATGAAATCAAAAAATATTTGTTAGATTTTGCAATAATAGAGCTTTCAATATATAATATACTTCTATGGATGAATTGTGGTCACTGACTCCATCCGAACACGATTGAGTCGAACTTTTTACATAACTTACAGCACGTGAATATCACCGAAATCTGCTCGCAATTCTCAGTAAGAGGAATTTTTTCTTAGAATTTAAGCGTGAAGTCAAAGCATAATTTGATTTATCACATTATCGTTTTTGCGATCGTTGAGGATATAATCTTGACAGAAAACTATGTTTCTTTCTTAATTGGAATCTATTTATAATATAAGATTTAGCAACTTAGATATCTCAGATGACAAAATTCTCGGTTAAAAATAATATTTCAGGTATATTTTTAACAATTTTAAGTTTCATGTCTATCCATGTAGAAATATATAGTAATGAATCTATATTTCATTAACCTACTTTAGAAAGCTTTCGTGCGATAAATGTTATAAAGTTCTAGATAGGATCACTATGGAAAATTACGTGATACGTTATAAAAAAAATAAATAAATAAAAACGCGATATTTAACAGAGCACAAGAGATAAGAAGTCGTTAAGATGTTCTACAAGATTAGATATTATTCTACAATTTGTTCAATGTACTTCACAGAAAATTCTAATCATATTTTTTCACTATTTATCATTATAATTTTTTAATTCCTTTGGATTTATTTTTATATTCGGATTATCAGATGGAATCGGGTTTGGATTCGATTAACAAATCGGTTTAAATTGTGTTTCTTAATCAAAGTTCAATCTTCAGTATATTCAATAACCCGTGTAGAATTTGACCAATGTTTAACATAGGGCTCTGACGAGGCCCTGGTTGGGATTTATATTATCAATAAAAATATTTTAAAATAATTCGGCATTTATGGGTCCACGATATAATAGTAATATCTCATTAATACCAATATTGTTGATAATGAAACAGGGCATTACAGAGTTTACCACGTCTAAATCTAACGTCGGAGAACATAGGGAATTCCCAACATTTTCCACATTTCATTATTTATGAAAATATATAAAACATCATGGTTATATTTCTACATTGGAAAAGTAACTAATATGCATTTTATTGACAAAAAAATACATATTTCTAGGAACTTTAAACAAGTTTTTCATTGTATATTAAACTATATTTTATGATTTTATATTTTCATAATTTTTATTAGGTACAGATTTAAAGAGATCGCAAATTCAAACGGTTTTAAATTGTTCAAGGGATTGCAACAAATTTCAGTTGATTTCAAAAGATTTAAGATATTTTTAAAAATCCAAAAACATTTTTTGTTATCAAAGTAGGTACTCCAAAATCGTGAAATTTTTTTGAATTGTTTGAAATTCTTTAAAATCACTTGAAACCTCTTGAAATCCTTTCAGATTCTTTGATATGACTCTGAAACTTCTTGAAAATTCATTTTTATTATAGTCTATTAAAAATCTTTTGAAATTTTTTTATTTCATTAAAGACCTCTTACAACACTTACAGAAATATTTTTAAATAATTAAAAGTCCTTAAATGATTTGAAATTGTTTAAAGAGTCTCTAAAATTCTTTATATCATTTAAAATCTCTTGAAATACTTTACAACATTTGTCCATTACTTGAAAATCTTCAAACTTTTAAGGATTCTTTCGAAATTCTTTAAAAATTTTCTTAAGTCACTGGAAGTCTATTGGAATCGCGTTAAATTAATTAAAATCACATACAATCACTTTAAATCGTTTTAAAAATCCTTTAAAATCCTTTAATATAATTTTAAATACAAAATGTTTAAATCACTTAAAATCTATTTAACTTGAAATGTCCTGGAATCCTATTAATTATTTTAATATCACTTGAAATCCATTAAAATTCTGGAATACTTAAAAATACTTTTAAGCAATTACCAATTTTGAAACAACATATCTTCAATTTTCTTTTAAAGTCTTTGAAAACCCCTTAAAATCCTTAAAATCTCTTGAAATCCTTTAGCAGATCTTGATATCTTTAAAATCTCGTAAAATCTCTTGAAATTCCTTAAGGTGTCTTGACATTTTTTAAATCGTGTGAAAACTCTTTAAAATCCTTAAATTCTTTAGTTCATTTAACATCCTTTAAAATTCTTTCGAGATTCTTTTAAAATTCATTAAAATCACTTTATATCGTTTTTAAAATCCTTTAAAATTCTTTAATTTCATTTAAAATCCTTTGAAACTCCTTAAAAATTCTGTAATATCATCTAAAAACCCCTGAAATACTTAAAAATGACTTTTAAAAAATTGAGAATTTTTTAAATATTTTGAACTTTGGTTTAATTCCTTAAAAATTCCTTTAAATCCTTTAGCAAATCTTGATACCTTTAAAATCTTGTAAAATCTCTTAAAATCCCTTAAGGTGTCTTGACATTATTTAAATCGTGAGAATGCTCTTGAAAATCCTTAAATTCTTAAATTCTTGAGTTCATTTACCATCCTTTAAAATTCTTTTGAAATTCTTTACATATTCCTTAAAATTTCTTTTAAATTCCTTAAAATCACTTGAAGTCTATTAAAATCGCTTGAAATAAAATATTGCAAATAATGAATCCAGAACAGTTTTTTAATCTTGATGGGATATTAACCAGTTTTCCCTAAGTGAAGTATTTACCGAGACCACATTAGAACTAGGCAAAACTGGACAAGACCCCATTAGAACCCCATAAAAATTTCGGCACGGGAATTGAAAAAACACTGCGGTACGATAAGCAGATAATTCATTAGGCTGAAGTATCAGACGTCTAATCTTACGAACATTACATTTTTCCTTTTTATTTACAAATATATTTCAAATAAGGTCAAAAACAAGGTTTTACGATATTTTGATGCACATAAAGCGACAAAAAACCACAAGCCTGTCAAAATTGACAACTACAACGTCGAAACACAATAAAGATTTAAAAAATGTTTTATTATATATAATACTACTGCGTAGTAGTTGTCATTATTGACAAAATTGTGGTTTTTGTCCTTTTACGTGCATTAAAATATAATAAAACCTTGTTTTCGATCTTCTTTGAAACATTTTTCTAAATAAAAATGAAAAAAAACGTAATTTCCGTCAGAGTAGTGCTCAATAGATAATTTTTCTGCATGTTGAAAAAAATGATTGAAAATCATGTCTGTGAACTAGTTCCAAGTTTCAGATCTGCTAGTTCATACCGACCTTGACCTTGCATAGCAATTAAATTACGACAGTTAACCTTGTTTGAAGATGCGTCGATTTGAAGGAGCAAGACGGCGGCGTAGACGTTTTTCAAACCTTTTGAGATTAAGTCAGGTCTTTGCATTGTGGTGGATGTCGAGTCGATACGGGTCGATAACGATGGAGGTAGAATCTATCGAGAGACCAATGAAAAGAAGGAACAGATGAAGGTGTTAGTATGGAAAGAGTTGGGCTTGAGAGACTTGGTAGATCGAAACGCGAACTTCGTGGAAAGGTGACCGGCAAGATGCTTCTCTCAGATCATCGAGTCTCACCCCATCTTATATATCTCAAAGCCAATGTCCATGAATTAACCGTGCAGAGAGAGAGAGAGAGTGTGAGGATAACGCTAATCAAATTAATTAATAGTACATCGCCCTTTCAGATCAAGGAAGGTCGTTTGACCATCGAGTATATATGTAAATAAAACACAATAACGGATCTGTGGTAAAATTTTCAGAATAGATTATATAATTAGACAGCTATAATCAAAAAGAGACATAGAAAATACAGAAAGCGGAGTTCAGAGATTGAGTGTAAGCAATTTATTTGCATGCGCCACGCTCCTCTTGTTCACAATTAGCGTGGTAAGCAATGTTAAGTGTCAACAACGTCGCGTCATTTCCTTCGCGAGATCACGTCCAGTTACCTGAACAATTCGATGCTGACATGCAGATTCTTGAACTTTCCATGCAAGTGGCATCTGGCAAATAACGTGATCGGTGAAGTGGCTGACTTCCATCTTCGAAAGCTTTTTATCATCCCACTAAGCGACTGACGCTAAGAAATCGCATAATGAGTTGAATCAACAACAATATTTCTCTCTTCTCTACATTTCTAAAGATTTTCTCAGTCGATGGTTTCAATGTTAGTACCAATCGGGATTAAAATATATTTTCTTACCAGAAACGTGTGTCTGTAGAGATCTCGTCAAGCTATCACAAAAGAAAGCAATAAAGTCTACACTTCTATCAACTTAATACACGAATGATGGTTATGGTTAAAGACGATGTTGTTATTTTGCAATAATTGTTTGTTACCGTTTCATCATATCTACTCCAAAATTTTATCAATTGACCGAAAACCTAACACCACAATTATTATAATACATTTATTTTGAGACTAGTGTGTCAAGTTAGTTGTTGCTGATGAAAGAACTCCTGTGATACTGACTGGATAGTTGATACAAGCACAGTGATGGTGTGAAATAGAACCTAAACCTATAAGGTTTCGTTTTATGGAGAATCATGATCTTCAGTTTATGGGGTTTAAGCTTCGGAGGCATTCGATGATGGTCGCGACGCGTTACCGAACACAAGATCCGAGCTTCCTGGAAAAGGTTAGGCGTTGTTAACGGCCTTCGCCGGACGTCGACCCTGGTGTCGTGGTTTTAAGTTTGAAGAGCCTCAGTTGATCCGTGGACCGAATTGAAGATTTTTCGAATTCTTCTGCTACCGAAACATGGAGGAACCTCCCATGCCGAATTAGTAAATGGAAGGACGCTCTCCCTCGATGATTTGCGAATCTTGTATCTTGTATACACGCACAAGGAGGCGCGCACGCGGCCATTTCGCAATGCCCCGCCATTTTAGTATCGCTCTTATGTCGTGGTTATTAGAGCCGTTCAATAAACGGCCAGAATCACCTCACTATGGACTTTCCTGTGATGCCGTGCGTGAAGAGGCGGGCGTGACAGTGTTCGTGCTCCTGTCAATCGCTCTCTGTAGAAAAGTGAACGCGTGTGGCCGTAAGGAATTCAAATTACACCGTGAACTGCGATTCTAAATTTCATTATGCTAGCGACCATTTTATAGACCTCCAACTAACAAGCTTCATTCCCATAATTAGAGAAAAAAATTTTGTTCAGAGTTTGCCGGATTTGCTCTTTGCTGAAACTGATCCGCCGTTTTGGTAATTTACGTTACAAATTTTACGCTGTTATACGAATTTCTGTTCATTTACATTCAATTTTTGGAATTTTGAGAAACTTTTTAACATGAAGAAAATGATGTTTTCCCTTTCAGACTGTTGAGAAAGAATGTGAGGAACGCTGGAAGGGATGGTCTCTCCTCTTCAAGACGAGACATCAGGAATCTTCAGCATTGGTCCGTAAGATGGAAGCTTGTGAGACAAGGTGTGTAATTTGTCTTCGTGGCAGTAAGTGAACGCAAAAATGATTCTCTTCGTCGAATGAACTCTTACTTCTATACATTTCTTTTTCGCGTTTATCGCAGCAAGTTAGTGTACTTCTTTATCAGCAAGTCTTCCTCTTTTGAGTATCAATTGTATTTATTGGTATTTATTCTAATCTGTATCAACGAAGATATACAAAAGATTATGGTTTTAATCAAGTTCTGATGGCAAACTGTCAAATTGGAATTGAAAGAATTTGAAAATTGTGGTGAACCGTTATGAGCTTCCTTACTACGACTTTGTACTCCTGATGAGAATGTAAAAGACGTTAACTACGAGGCCGTAATTCTACGTCGCTTGGTTAATTAGAAGAACCTATTAGCATGGCAAACAGCGCGATTAATACTATATTCAAAACCCGAGGCGCCTTCCTCCGGATGTCGATGCGGTGCTGAAGATGTCGCGATTTTCGGCATTGTTTTCTACACACCTTTTGATGTGAACCAATACTTTTGCGATTCCCCCCTTAATTTACATATCTGGCGAATCCTTGCCACCTTCATGAGCTCACATTCCTTTTTGGCGCCAGCAATAACTTCTTTTAAAGTATGGTATATGAAGAAACAATAAAAAAAACTTATCAATTCATGTCTAAAAAATTTACCAAAAATGTTTTAGTATTCTGGTATGTGTGCACTTAAGGAGTGTAACAAATTATTCAACGTACAAATAAGTACTTGTTTATTATACTTATAGGATTTACGTGATCGGTATAAATATCGCCTTATAATATAAAACTTTGTTGCTTTATTATGTGATTGCAGATATTTCATTGTTATAAGAACAATTGTGATCTAAATCGACTCAATTTACTTATCGTCATCATTATTTCTTAAACTTTGATGACCCATCAGTCTAGAATTTTTAAATGCTCGAGAATACGCTTCCACGAATTCTGAGTCGGAATATCTTCACATTCACTAATCCAATTAAGAACTGGTTCGGTATATGAAGTTTGGACTTTTTTAAACACCATAATTCTTAATCACCAATAGTGTGAAATCTATTTTTAACAACGCAGAGTGAATGAGCACCGTTTACGAATCGCGACGATTGTTTCCGACAGGAAGTTTAGCCATCAAAGAGGAAGCCCTGGACTGCGTCAGCAGACACAAACTTTTTCATTCTTTTATTCTCTTCTGCTTTCTGCTTTAGCCAGCCTTTAGTGGTCTCCTCGTGCCTTTTGCATTTACCTCTGTGACAACGTGCCGACAAAGTCATCGTACGAATACGTATCGCGCATTTTCGATTCCAAGACCCCCTCCTGATGCTCTTTTCAAACCTGATCGTATACCTACATCACACCGTTTGCTATTCGCTGGCAAAGCAACACTTATTCAACTTCTTTTCGATGAAAATAAATCAAGATAAACTTAAGCAGATCGTTATACAATGTTTATAATTATACTAAAAGTGGATATTGATATGGTTATATGGATATGGAAGTAGGTGAGAGACATGTTGCATATTCAGTGGTGCAGAGAAGCTTTCCATGCGTACGAAAGTGACTGCGGGATTCGCGTTCGCAAATCTTGCCACACCCTTCCGTGCAGCTTCCGCCCTTTGCGGCTTCAGGTTTACAGCAAATTGGAACCTATCTCGCCCTTCCTACGTCGACCGGTAATTGGCAAGCCGATCCACTGGGCGTTTTTCTCAGTCCGGCCTCAATCCTATATAATTGTGGCTGCTGTTCTGCCTATATACCAGAGAACTCTACATGTACTTCAATTAGTCCAGATATGTATTAAAATGCATCAGATAATTTAATAGGCTTTGCATACTTTTATGTAATCAGCTGAAATTGAGAGGGAAAAAGTAGCCAAAGATCTCGCCAAAGATGATGAGGTATTGAGAGCAGGAAGAGAAAAGAAGAAACGGAAGCGGTGTGCACCCAGCGCCCTGTGATCTTGTATAGCTCGTAAAGCTTCCTCATTCACCTCCTTCGCCTACTATTAGAACCTAGTATTTGAACGAGTGTGTGGCATCGAAGACTACCGTCTTGCTTTCTGGAGATCGCAGAAGAGCGTTCGTGTTTCGACCTGAACGAAGGTTTGAATGGAGGCGAGGTTGTTCGTGATGCGATCACTGGGCCGAGTAATTGCTTCGCGACTGATTGACTTTTGCGAGGCTGTCTTCTTTTGTGTCTCACTGCGAGCCGCCTACTTGTCATCAACCTGACCAACCGATCGTCATCTGTCGTACCGACCAAGTTGAGTTGGTAATAAGCATTAATTCGGGGAAGCGTCGAACCGATGACCAAGACTCGAAGTTATTTCACTCGAACAATACTGCCTGCACTTTACATCACTATATTTGCATTATTTGCAATGGTTGACCCACTTCGACAGATTGTCGATTTCCGATTTGACTGATTAGGGAGGAGCAAATTAACGTCTACTCTAGCACTAAACAGTAAACACCTACACTGTACTAACAATGCAACACCGACTGCAACAGCAAATATCGTTTTATGTAGATCGAATTATTCGAATGAACAGAGGTGAGAAAAATAAGCTTTTCTTGTCATTTTTATTAGATATCATTACAACTTTGTGAATGATGTAAGATGTAATAGGGAAGTGCGCAATAGGAGATAAATTCTTCGAGCAGTTCAACGACACAGATAATCGTTGAGCAATTTCGATTAATGAGTAGAAAATGGGAAACACGCAACTGTCGCCAACCCCAACGATTTTCTGCTTTCCGCCTTCGTGACTACTAGTTACAAATTGATAATTAACAGTAAACTGTGTGGCGTTACGACATTTTAGACATAGTTATCAACTGGGAGCATTTTTCGATTTCTAGTACTGAAAAAATTTTCCATCTAGTTTTTCTAGATACTCGAAGGCTCGAAACAACCGTGCCCTAAACAGGGCGGTTCGTTTTCGGTGACACCGAGATTCTATGCGCTTCCGGTACGCGAAAGTACCGCTTATTGGAAAGCTATTGAAAAAGAATTTCATGCCATTGAAAAATCTTTTCTTATATTCCTCGTGCGAGCAGCCAAAAGACACTCTGATTAATGCCATCGGATAAATAGTTACCTCCTGTAGCATGTAAAGGTGCCGCCTGTGAAACGAGAACCAAGATTTCGAAAGCCTTCATGGAGGTTGCGGTTGTTCGCCTCGGAACAACGTGAAGAATGGACGAGGGCGGTCTCTTCTGGCTATTATTGGTTTACGACTTTGTCGAGGGAGAAGCGTTAAACCACCCGGTGTTCAGGTATTGAACTGTCACCAGAGCGAAAAGAGAGAGAAAATGATATCCGTCGAAAGGCATTTGACCAAAGTTCATGCTGGGTAAAATAACTTCATATACCAAGCAATTTTATTGTCGCTGCAACAGATGCCATGACTGATGGTTGCCACAACATGTGTAATATGTGTACACCACGAATTTGCCAATTTAATCAGCCTCAAGTTTACCATTCCAGTGGTTCTTGTTTGACTACAAAATTTTAAGAGTATTCATTACTATGACAATAGTAATAACTCTTGTCATTCATGTAGTTCCAAAACTTCAAACTCTAACGATGGGACATTTTTTTTCTAGAAAAATGACGACCTTCACCCACGCACAAATTTTACCTGGGAATGCGAGAGAATTTCCTGGATTCTCTCAGCAATTTCCCTGGAATTGGTCAGGAATTTCTCGGGAATGAAGGGAACTCTCGCAGGTATTGATTTTCGGTTAGCGGGTTAAAAAATGAAAATGAAAAATTGAATGTAGCAGTTGCAAATTATGTGTGAATATTTTTTCTTGATTGATTTTCTTGAATTATTGTTTTCTTGAACAAACTGTTTTAATTGAAGTTTGGTTCATTCATAAACACATCTGATTAATGGAAGAATACGCCTCGCACGGTAGAACTTATCACTGGATTCAATCGGAAATTGCCTCTGTGTAAAATAATACATCCGATTGTATTGTGTTATAATATATTATTTCCAATAGAGTATGGCGACTTTATGAATGGAGGTTTCTCGTGTTCATTAGGGTAAAACTCGACGGGCTCGAAGCCATTGTGCACCTTGCTACCCTTCAGCGCAGGAGGCCCCTTCATTTCCGGACTCCCCTTCGTCATCCGCAAGAAAAAACATCTCGTAGAGAAGATAAAAGCCCTTTCTATAGGTGTAACAAATTTATCCCTTTAAAGCTTCGTTAGAAGAAGATGGAGAGGCCACTTACAATCTAAACGTTACTTCCGAACTCTAACCGAACATTCCTTTATTTATTTCATTCATCACCTACAGTTTCCGGCCTTGACCATTCAGACACCTGTTTCACAAGATGGAGTAGATTAAATTGAAAGATATTTAACAAAAAAATTGATGATGCTACTTGTTGTAGATCCTGTATGATATTAAATATTTTTAGACAGAAGTTTTACCAAAAATTTTGGCTAATGAACATAGGATCTCTGTAAAAATAGAGTATAGAAAAAGGAGAGAAAAATACGAAATAAGATCACGCATGTGATCGTGTGATCTAAGCCGTCGTATGTCATTAGCAGGAAGCTTGTTAGGTGGTCGGTTTGTGGATAATGGTTGGCATTACAACACGCGACCGTTATTAAAGCCTTTATTGGGCTCTCTCGCACTTTCAGATATTACCTCGAATCCCGACAGACCAGATACAAATCATTATTCATAATAGGCGCGTAGGGTAAAAAACTTGTAACGACAGATCCACGCTACGTCAAATGGACATAGCCGATGCGGCTCCCATCGGAATCTTCTGCAGTTCTTCGGAAAAGGAGTCTAAAGATCTTGCAATTAGATGAAGATGCCTCGACAAGCGAGGGTAGTATTGTGATTGCTTTTGAACCCAAACATTCCGGAGCGTCCGTCATTTACTCAAAACATGCCATCACTGAAGTCCAACCGCAAGTTTTAACAAGTTGACATTTAGTAATAAGTAAAATGTAAGATTTTAATGAATTCTGTCATCAAATGTATCTCCAGGCATGATTCCTTTTTTATCTCCTCTTGAATCAGGTAGAATGATGAGGGCTTTCGAAAATCATTTCGGTAAAGATAATCAGTAGATGTTGATAATCAGGATCACCTGATTTGACTTGAGGAATGAAATCATCAAATCTAGCGCCTGATGATCGTCTGAAGAAGCTAAAAAGCCAAAGAACAGAGCATACAGGAGAGATACATTCAGATGTTTTCGGGTGCTACCACGAGCCGTTGGCGATGGGAACACGTCTTTATCCCCGGTGGGTTGTCGCATTCCGAAATACTCGCGGGAGAGAAGAAGATCGACGAGATGAATCGCTCACGATGAACCGTAGAAGATCACCCAAGATTTCCCCTTAGACGTGGTCTCTCGTTTCGTTCTTGGCCTCTTCGTCGTGTGGGTCCGAGCGTGCCGGACATAACACTGCGTCCCCGTTGGTTTTGTCGGTTCGCGACCCGACGGTTTTTCGCCGACCTCCTCTGGCGGCGAAGTCCTCTTGCCTCGCTTTGCGAGCTTGGAGTGCATTACACGCAATTAGATATCAGGGTGGCCCCAAGGTATGTCCGACAAACGGCCCTCCTCTCTTTACCTCGTCAAACTCTTCTCATCGCCCTCCATGACTTCTACCACTTCCCCCACTTTATTAGGCTTGAGGTACTTTTTCCCCACTTTTGCCCCACTCCCTATCTTTCTTCCTCAGGAGTTTTCTTTACAGTTTATTTCTTACTTCTTGCCTCTTACTTTTTACTTCTTACCTCTTCCCTCCTGCCTCTTACTCCTTAGTCTCCTTACTTTGTCTTACGACTCGATATCTCAGTGAACTCTCCCTCCGGCTCTCCCACATCCATTTTTCTCTTCTCCAGGGCGAACCTTGTATATCTACCTTTGTACTGCTGTGTAACTCGCCGCGACAATTACCATTGTTATCTACCCCAGCCCCCCTTACCATGAACGACTTGACGTCCTGTGCGGTCCGACCATGTCGATCTGTCCATGCTACTTTGTTCCAATAAGCCAACACTGGAACGACTCTTCTCGAAAGAGGTTGAAAAATCATTGAGAAAGCACCCTTGCACGTACCCGCGGCCCGAGGCGGTTTCCTGCCAATTCACTTTGAAATCTTGTCATATACTCAGAGATCTTCTTCCACCTTCGCTCTGAATTAAAGTTTTGAGAGGCCATATACCACGTTGGCAATAATATCTATATTATCAAAAATATTAGGTGCGCAACTAAGTTCCCGCTGTTTGTCAATTGGTGGCTCCAGCAGTAAGTGCTGGTCGATTTTGACATATTCGAAACGTCATGAACCAAGCTTACAATTAGACATATGTTAAACAAACCTTTTGACACATTAGTGATTTTATTTTGGCTTCATATACTTTTAGTTGTGTGAAAATGTCTGATTTTGTGCCAAGTAATCGTCATATTTGCGGGAAGTGTTGATTTTCTTCTTTCATTCGAAGAAAACGGCGCTGAAGCGCATCGAGATCTCCAAAAAGTTTACGGAGATGCTGCTCTAAGTGAAATAACTTGCCGTGTTTGGTTCCGCCACTTCAAAGACGGTGATTTTGATGTTGACGACCGTCCGCGTAAAGAAAGGCCAAAAACCTTCGAAGACGTTGAATTGGAAGTCATTTCTAAGCGATTGCATGCGTTGGGAATGATTCAAAAACAAGGAACTTGGATTGCTTATGATTTGAAGCTTGATTCGTCGATAGCCGCAAAATATGAACACTTTTACAGTAATGGTATTCGAGCTCTACAAGAAAGATAGGTAAAAGTGGTGACTAACGATGGGCAATACTTTGAATGATTCATTTGTAACCATTTTTTCACCATAAAAGTTCATTTCCATAAGTAAAACAGCGGGAACTTAGTTGCGCACCTAATAGAGTGTGTCTCATTTTAAATGACACTTGGAAATATATCTTAAAATAGGTATTCCATGTAAAAATTGAGGTCAATTTCAAAGTTATTTTAAGGTCAATACGATTTTTTTAAATGGTAACCCCGATTTTTGACTGCCGATTTGAAAAGCGTGACCTTTGAAATGTAACAAATCGAGGTCAAATGCCCTTTTTTTAAGGTCAACGTGGTCAAGGTGGTTCACACTCTTACATTTTATCTACTTGTTAAAAGCATCTTGAACGTTTGTTATTCTTAGAAAACCACGATAATTCCAAAAAAAAAACATCTGACCGTTTTTTTGACATTTGATCTCGATTTTTGACCTACCAAAGGTCACAAAAGCAAATTTCTTATAGAATAGTTTTAACGTGAAATTTTCCGCTATTTTTAAATCTGCAGTCAAAAATAGAGGTTGCTATTTTAAAAAATTGTTTTGACCTTTAAATGACTTTGGAATTTGACCTCAAGGTCAAAACTAATAGTACCGTTAAATGAGCCCCTATATGTATAGTTAGCCCTTCTGAAACTTCTTGTATCATCCATGAAAGTTACCCTTCTCTAGTGTTTTCTCAACTTATACCATTTTTTAGCTTTCAGAAAGAGATAAATCACAAATATTTAAGACTATTACAGTTCAAATTTTTCTAAACTCTTGTGAATTTTTCTAAAATTTAGAATCTAAATCTGAATAAGGTTTCTACAATTTCATCACCATTGTGACTGTAAAGTGAGTTCTTTGGAAGGGTTTTTAGATTAAAAGAAATAGTTTTCTGACATGAAAATCAAAAATGAGATGATGCTTGGAAATCTCTTTTTTAAAAAGGTTCATAGGAAGTATAGGTTTTATGCATTGAGTTCTTGCAACAACTTGAAAAAGAAGAGCAGTGAGAAAGAGAGAAGTTACAGAGGAAGAAGGGGTGCTGCAAAAGAAGCAGTGGCACCGTTTAGAGCAGGATACTATGGCGCGCTCGGCTCGGCTCAAAGTGTAATTACTATCAGGGTAATTAATTTAGTTGACGAGCAAGCGTTAATTTACTCCGCGTGCCTCCGCGATCCTCACTACCTTTTAAATCGTGGGTATACACTTCATACCTATGATTTCTTTCTCTGCTGACATAACGAGTTTTCACAGTAAACTCGAAGAAAAGTCTTTAAAGAACCATTTATCAAAAATTCAATGAGTATTTCAATTAAAGACAGGTGACTTTACACGAAGCAGTCTCCATTATCTTTTAGAATTTTGTAAGTATAAATTCTCGAATAAATGCTCAAATAAGTGCTCAAATAAATGCTCGAATAAATGTCTAGGAAAGATTTTTCAACATTAAATGATATACTGAATTTCATGGTTCCACAGGTAAGTTTTCCATGGATGTTAACGACCTGCAGAACGTAAATTTGAGATTGAAAATTGTCAAGTCCCTGTTATTGTGAAAAATTGCTGTGTCCTCCTGAACAGCTGCTCAGATGGTGCGCCACCGGAAAGAATCTTTTTGAATAGCATGGAAATTGCAGTGTCGCCCGGCTCGAATGAATTCGAGACACGAGCCTAAAGTCGCGCGAGTCCTTTTTCTATTGTGAAATTTTGATCCCTTTGAATGTCTCATGCGACGCGTGTTTTCTTAATTTTCTTATTCAACTCGACCACATTGACTCCATTTCCGCCACTCACCCTCTTTACTCGAACAGAAAGGTCACAGTTTATTTCATTTGGATCACTAAGAATGCAAATACCAGGCGCCGTAAATGGATACTCACATCCAAAAATTGCCTTATGGAGTAAGGCCACTCTAGAGGTCGAAAAAATAGGCAATATATTTTCAAAGTTATATTCAAAATTTCGCAAAGACGTCCCTGTCCCTATCGAAAATTTCTCAATTAAGTATGAATAACATTTAATGAACCAAAAGTACCTACAAATGATAAACAATTAGAGGACCACCCAGTCGATAGTTAAACAATGCAAGGCATGAAGGAAACAGCTCGTCCTTTTCGCTTGAGAAACTTTAAAGACACTATTCTCTGCAATTAGTCGCTAGGTTCGATTTCTAGTGGCGCAACGAATTTTCTTACCTCCTTATAGAAAAGTGAACCGAAAAATCAGCGGCAATAAGCGATCGGTGTGGCCCAAAATCCATGTGATAGATGCTCGGCCCACCTTGAGAATAGTGGTCATTGTAATGTGTACCATTCGGATGCTGCGTGGCACCGGTGAAGATCACTCTCCTTTGTCAGAGTCCCAGGTTGACAATTGAGTGGCGAGACTCCTAAATATTTTAAAACTGCCGACAACGTGACCCCCGTTCCTCTCACAAACGACTGCTGCGATCCTCTCTATTTTACCTTGCCTTAACATCTGTATAATATTTCACAAACGTCGTCCAAAAGTGCTCGTGCCCTCTCTTGAACGAGTCACAAAAGAATAGCTGTCGCTCCATGGCAGCACGTCGCGACGGGTAGCTTTGGTGCTAACCTGCTCTTCCCCCCATTCTTCTCACACCCTTACTGTCATCCAGAATTCCTCCTTGGCTGGGACGTTATTACCTTTTTAATTTCTCAATCACGCCATTTTTTATGGGCAAATCGTTCATTTAAGAAGCTAACCTAATCCTTCCCGCTAACCTGGAAGAATTTGATGATTTGATGATTTGATGATGAATGCTTGCGCTAGTGCTTGCATAAAGTTGGATTTTGGTATTATATGCTGCATGTGAGAAATGACCTTCATTAAAAAGACGAAACTGTCCGTGCTGAGAGTTTCAATCACGGTAAGAGATGGCAAGGTGGTCCAATTAACGCAACATCCATTGCAATGAAATAGCTCGCGAGTGGCAGCAGGGTGGTTGCAATTGCTGTGGGGCCGCCGTATACATTTCTCAGTATAAATGGTATAAACTGGCTAACTGTTGAGGACTTTCTTGCGCCGGGTTGTTGCTGCCTCGACAAAGAGTCGCAATGTTGCGCGCGCCGCGGTCTCCAAAGAGTATTAAAGGCTAAATTACTCGAAGACAGTTACTATCTGGAAACGCATCAGTGATTACAGTTAGTCGTTAACTTAGCAACAGTCCTCTTTGACAAACTAGACAGATAATTTAAACATAAGTAGGCATTTTTCTTACTTATGTCCACAGAATAAATAATTGGAAACTGATCAAGTTTCCGGAAGTTTGCCGGAACCTGAATGAAAGAAACCTGATGAAAAGATATTAGAGGTGTTGCTTGAGAAAAAAATCATGTCAGCGTAGGCGTACTAACTGGATGCTAGCCAAGATTCGCAAATCGTATTCGTTTAAGTGACCCGCAAATAACTTGGTCATCTATGCTAATATCATCAAACTGAACCGAAGCGGATAAGTTATGTGATTTCTTTCCATTTCTTCAGTACTTGCTGAGAAATGCTCCGCATCGTATGCTCAGGACTTATGTTTATCGACTTTAGTGAATTAGTAGTTTGCTTTAATAAATGCTTAAAGAGTGAAACATATTTTGTTTAGTGTGAGATTTCAGTAATATTTGGATATAATAATTAAGATGCTACGTGCTGTTTCTGATAGTGCTTTTAAATGCAGCCAGGTACGATTATAACTTATACCAATGAGCGCGGAATGTAAACCAAAGCCTAAAAATAATTCACGATTTGTGATTGTACGTGAAAGAGAGGTTTGAAATTGAAAGAGCCGGCCGGCAAGTATCGATCTGTTTTTAGTTTACACCAGTCCAGCTTCAGCTCAAGGCTTATTACGATTAAAATTAAGCTTTTGGATTCTGAAATATTCAAGTAGTGCTAATGTGGGAAGATATGGTAATAAAATCGATGTTTATACACTGTTTATTTATTCCAAAAGACGAAGTTGCTGTATTCTAAAATTCGGATACCATATCTGTTAAATAAAGTAAAATAAGTGCAAAATGACATTCACAATACTATCTCAAGGTTTCACAACAGCTAGCAGACGTGAGACACGTTTCTTTCGTATTCAAACTACAACATGATTCAATCGGCTACGTGATAAAACGCTACGAATGACAATAACTCATGAAGAGTCCTTTTTCGATGTGTCTTGATAATAGGATACTTTTACAGTGCAAAACATAAAATTCGATTTTTTTGTTGTTTTAGGAATCATCATCCATTTTGAATGTCGACGAAGAAGCGGAAACTTTAGAACAAATTGACGGATCGTGGAGAAGGAAGAAAAAGAAGCAATGCTCAGGATTCAAAAGATTCTTTCAAAGAGGTATCTTTTTGTCCTCTTCTCCTTCAGCAATCAATAAAAACATTATTCCCCTTATTATATATTATTCCATCTTCGATACTTCTAGGTATTTGTTCGAACTATTCGTTATATCAGTATTTTCATTTCAAAGCAGTAATTTCAATTAATTATCCATTATATTTTCGCAGGTTGGTGCAAAGAAAATCTCAATGATGAGGACAGAAGTGAGACGAACTCAGGAGGCAGTAAAGATCAACAACGTGAGTTCTACAATATCTTTAGTTCCACATTTTATAACTTCCCTACTATACTATATGAGGATAAAATTTCCGCATGATTTCCTGCTTTACCGAGTAGAGATACAATTATTTAAGAATTTTGGTTCTTGATTTTTTTAAATATTCTTTATTTAATTCACTTAAAAGTAAAGATGCTATTTAAGTAAATTTTAATGTACTAGAGTAAATAATTGTCAAAAAATTGACTGTGAGTCGGTAATAGTAATGAATTCCTGCAAGAGATCGCTCCACTTTCCGATAAAGTTCTCCATAAGTTTCTCTTCTCTTGAAGGAGACTCCTGTCTTATCGATTCTTTTGTAAAATTCAACTTCTTAGATTCAATGAAAACATATTCATAAAAATATTCTTTAAGGGTGGAAAGGTCAAGTGCTTCTACTGGTACATAGGTTTACAAGGAAGGTCTCAAATTAACAACAGAAAAACACCTTAAGGGCTCTTATTACCATAAGAGCAAATCTAATTTCGGCATTTTTACATTTGCTCTTGTGGTAATTACCACATACTATAAAAACTCGAGTTTTTTCAAGACTGACAGTCCTAGATTTAGATTTAAATTAAAGTTTAGTTAATTCGGAATCTCAAAAAAGTCCTCTACAATTTACTGATAGAAGCGAAATATTTAAGGAGATGAAAATTTCTTGATTCCTGTTTGAAAGTCAACTCAATTTAAACTCTATTTCAAACTGCAAAAGAAATATTTATACACATCTATATCATGACAGACGTTTCGTCAAGAGTGGATTTTCCTCTCTATTTAAAAAACTGTCGATGCGAAATTGAATATTTAAGACACATGCAGTATATGTCACTAAAGGGTGAATGTTGGTAATCTTCAAGAAAAAGTTTTGAATCCTATGAGACTGTATATATCATTATAATATGCCTTTTAAAATTATGAACATTTCACTCGTTTCATCCAAAGTGGAAAACTAATTTTAAAATATCGTTTACTCCTTTGAATTTCATTTCCAAACAATTATTATAGGATCACGAAAATGTAACATTTCATTTTCATCCTTCCTACCATACTTTTTTCATTCGTATTATGACTTTCCCTGCGGCATGGGAGAGGAAACTTCGATCTCTCTCTTTCCTTCATATTATTATATTCCGCCTTCCACTGTAATAGTTGTCGAGGGCGATTCTTTATTTTCTCTGGAACGACCTTATCACCCAAAAACGACTTCCACCACTGTGCCATTAATTTCCACCTAGATCACACAATATTATCTCAGTGCTATATTATGCGAATAAACATCAAAAACTTCCATATTTGAAAAACCGTTATTACTGCACTCGCACTCTTTTTTATATTAATGAACAATGATTGAATACTGTAGTTTTCTTTAACATAATAACCGCTAGAATTGATTTTCGAACCTTATTCCTCTGCCTGCAGACGGTAAACACAAAGAGAAGTTTTAATATTAAAACTTCGTACAGTCAAGCAGTTTTATCAGCTTTTATCCTCAAGCGTCTATTCGCCCACCCAGAGAGTTGGACAATGGCGTTCCATTTCACAACTATTTATATCTTGTGGAGTCCTTTTTCCTTCAGTCTTGTTTTTCCAGCTTCTTCGTAAAGGATTTATACCAAATAGCCGAAGCCTTTAAGTGCGCTTATAAATACGATTAAGAGCTTTTCAAGTCATTGAGAAATTTGTTTATTTATACTTCTATTATCACTCTATTATTACTTCTATTAACGAAGGATAAAGTTTACATCGATTTCAGGTGAAAGTTCACTGCAAAAAAAAATTAACCATGTCGAATAAATTGTACACAAAATGAAGATAACTTCGCGTTTTTAAATTGCCTAGGAATAATTTTTCAGTTACTTAAAATCGCATGAAATCTCATTAAATCCCTTCAAATTTCGTGAAATCATATAATATTCCTGAAAATTAATCAAAATTCATTAACATATCGTTAAATTTTTTAGAATTACTTAAATGTCATAAAATCCTTTTAAATTTATAACATGGTTCTAAATCAAATCTCATAAAGTCCCTTAAGTTACATGAAATCCAATTATAATTGTTAAACTCTTGAAATTTCTTTAAAATTCCTAAATTATTAAAAAAAACGCATGGTTTTAAATCCCTAAAAATCCAATGAAATTTCGTAAAATCGCTTTAATTCCTTAAAATTAGTTAAAATGTCCTAAAATCTCTAAAAAGATCCTCAAATACTTAAAATTGCACGAAATATCGTTAAATGCTTTTAAAATACTTAAAATCCCATGAAATCTTATACTTTTAAATTCCTGAAAATTTGATGATATCCTTGTAAATTCCTTAATGTTGTTCAAAATCCTATGAAATTTTGTAAAATCCTATGAAAGTTCTTAAAATTACTTAAAATTCCACAAAATATCGCTAAATCCTTTAAAATGAAATCGATATATTTTAAGAAATTGTAAGAAATATCCTTAAATCCTAATAAACAACTTCTGAACAATTACGACTTCTATCGACTTTATTTCATGCTTGAAATTTTTACTATTCAACAAATTAATTTTCGAACTAAAAAATTACGAAAAAAAGTTGATAATTATTTTTGTCAAAATACGTTTTCATTTCTAAGTCTAATTATTTTTAAAATAACAATTAAATAGGCAAGCACAACACTTTTTGACCTTTCAAAGATCATAGAGTATTTTCCATTTTTTTCAAATCCGCAGTCAAAAATATAGGTATTGCCATTTCAAAAAATCGTCTTGACCTTTATATCATGTTCAATGACCCATTTTAATATACAATTTTTGTCTGAAAAAATTTTTTTTGTATGTGGAGTATTTTAAGAAATACACATTTCCAATAATGCTGAGATAGAATGATCTGTCCATATATGCGACAACCTAGAAAGTGTTACCGCTTGTGAGAGAGAAATAGGGGAATCCAGACAAAAGCGAATGAATTCCAGATTCCATTTTACATATAAATATGATTCCATATTTCGTGTAAAATGCGGAATGAATCGGACTCATTTCGGACTCGAGTTTTATCCCAGATGAAATCTGAATAAAAGTATAAGATGAATTCCAGATTCCACTTGTAACAAATATTATTTGATTTATTATTTTGTATGAATTCCGGATTGAATCGGACTGATTTCGGATTGGAGTTTTATCGCAGACGAAATCCGGACAAAAGCGGATACAGTTCAAATTCCCCTTACACATACCCGTGCAGAAATTACCCATTGGGCCCTTTATTTAACATGGGGTTCTGACGTGGCCCTGGTCGGGATTTCTATTTTCAATAAAAATATTTTTATACAATTACAGGGCAACGATATAGATATAATGAAGCAGGGTTTTGAAGAGTTTTCCACGTCCAACCCAAAAATTGCATTGCGTAAAAAAAAGGAATTCCCAGTATTGTCCTATTGTCCACACTTAATTATTTATGAAAATATAAAAATTGGTTATATTCATATATTAGCAAAATTAAGTAATTATGAAAATTATTATTAAACTACATTTTATGGTTAGAGTTTTTCATAATTTTTAAAATAATTACTGATTTTAAAAGATTTCAAAAGACTACATCAGTTTTCAAGTAATCTCAAAGGATTTTAACAGATTTCACAAGGTTTTAAGAGATTTCAACCAATTTTTAACATTTTTTGTTTTCCATTACTTCAAAATATTGCAACTTTTAATCATTTTTTGGAATACTTTAAATATCTTTGAAAATTCTTCCAAATCGTTACATTGAATTTCGAGGATCTCAATACATTTTAAAAGATTTTTCAGAAGACTTAAAAGAAATTTAAAAATATTTTGAGTTATTTCTAAAGATGTTAATGAATTGAAGAAATTGAAAGAGATTTTACAGGATTTTTATGAATTTCATGAAATATCAAAAGTTTTCAGGAGATTAAAAAAATTTTAAAGAATCTAAAAATTAATTTTTTTTAAATGCCTTCTAATTACTTTTGGCATTTTAAAATTTGGTGAAAGCTATTAAAAATTGTTTGTAGTACTTTTAAAACCCATTAAGATTCCTTAATATCATTTAGAAATAATTTTAAAAAATTTTCAATTACTTGAAACTCATTTGAATTCTTTTGAAATTCTTTTAAACAACAAATTTTAAATCACTTTGAATCTATTGAAATAGCTCTAAAAATCACTTTAAATTTTTTGAAATCTTTTAGAAAATATGGATATCTTTGAAACTTTGTAAACTTTCTTGAAATCATTTTAAATTTCCTATAATCACTACCAATCTGTTGAAAATCCTTTAAAATTCTTTAATATCATTTAAAATCCCTTAAAATATTCAACAAAATTTCTGTATTACTTTAAAATCTTGAAACTCCCCTAAAGTCTTTTGAAATTCTTTTAAAACTCCTTAAAACCACTTGAAATCTTTTGAAATCACTTTGAATTCCTTAAAATCAGTTGGCAGCCTGATATCGATTTTCAAATAGAGGCGGCGAATAGAAATCCAACCAATGGGTGAAAAGACATTGCCGCTTTATATATTCGGATTTTTTTCTGAAAAATATAATAAATAGTATAAATATATAATAAATATATGGTATAATATATAAATATTACAAATAATTCATCCAAGAATAGTTTTTTAATCTTGATGGGGTATTGACCAGTTTTCTTACAGTGAAAATGCGTGATACACCATGTGGGGTTCTTGCCAGTTTTAAGATCAAGACAATACTAGAACTGGATAAAACTGGCCAGGGCCCTACCAGAATCCCAACCAGATTTCTGCACGGGTAAATATAATGATTGCATATTTCATATAATAAGTTTCGGATTGAATCGGACGCATTTCGGATTCGACTTTTATCCCAGACGGAACTTAAACAAAACCCGGATGAATTCCAGATTCCACTTTACACCTAAATATAATTCATTTTTTATTTCGTATAAGTTCCGGACTGAATCGGATTGATTTCGGATTAAATTTTATTTTCGGATAGAAATCGGACAAACCGCGCAAAGATTCCGTCTAGCATTTTGGGAATAAGATATGTAGTAGAATATGGTCCCTTTGCAAATACAATCGCTTTATACAGGAACTGAAAGTTAGGAAATTAGATTAAACTGACCTCAAGGTGTAGAGCATCGTCGCTTGCTTGTTTCACCTTGTGGGAAACTGATCCACTTCCAGTGTCACCCAAAAGCCCCAAAAGTTATCCACGACGGCCTCCGCATCGCCTAGAGTCTTACGCGGTTTCGACTGAAACAGAGCTCGCCACCACTTTATCACCCTTATCGCCCGAAAACTTTCACAATTAACCCCTAATTTGCGTTCCTGACAGTTGGAGAATGCTAATTTGTCGAACTTTGAATGTCAAAGAAGAAAAGAGTCATTTTTTACTTTTTATCAACACAGAATGCTGAATAGGAATTCCATTTTAAAGGAGATGTGACTGAAGTTTAAGACGTCTTTTCGGACGATATTTTTTTCAATTTGAAAATTTTTTAATTTATACTGTCCTACAAGGAAGACCAAAACCAGTTTCTTTTTTATTCACTAATGACATTAATAACACTTTAGAGTTAAAAAAATCGAAAATTTTCCGCAATCGACAATTTTGCAAGAAACATAACTCTTCTGCAAAAACTATGAGTGCTAAATTTTGAATGCGACTCAATACAGAAAGATACTCACAAAAGAAATTTTTTTATAAATTTCTCAAGTTTTATCCTTTCACCGCGAAAGGAAGTTTTAGACTAAGCCGGGTTGAAAATGTTCCACTTTTGCTTTTTTTTACCCTAAACTAGTATCAGTAAATAAAAAGACTGCTTTTGTACCTTGGTTTCTATTCTCTGGACATTATAAACAAAAAAATTGAAACAAGGCTTTTTCGGCTGAATAATATATATTGGTATATATTTTTTTTTAACGAACATATATTTTTCTTATATAACTGACCAATGCTAATTTTCCTATCAAAATGTTTCATTAATTAAACTCTAATTTCTCTGATGTTATATTTATCACCTTATAAATATTGAGCCACGATTAAAATTCCCATTTTTCAAATTCAAATAAAAAATCTGCATTTTTAAACGTGTGACCTGGTTACGAGGGTTGTAAATTGGCAGGTGAAATGAAATTGATGATAGCAGCATGTTATGTAATATATCTTAAGCATTATGCGAAAATCGTGTACAGCATTACGTGAAGTCTCTGATCCGAAAAATGACTTGCTCGTGATTCTCATGAAATCGTAAATGCACTGCTTATTGCCAAGTATACTCGTATGTTCGAGAATTTAGGGAAACAGAACATGGGGGAATTTGATTAATTACGTTGCTTCAAAGTCAGTCAAAAATGCAGAATACCTTCTTTTTTTTAAATTAATTTTATTTCTGCGGTACATGCAGACAATATACAAGAGCTGTCTAGTATTTTATTCACGTGCAGAAATTTTCATGGGATCCTAATGGAGTCCTGACCAGTTTTCCCTAGTTGTATTCTGGATTCATTATTTGCAATATTTTATTAGTTATCTTAATAGTTCATGTTGTGAAAAAACATTGTATTATGAAAAAAAGGAATGAATTATATCAATCAAATAGTTTTAAGGAACTTTTTAACTTCAAAATAATTCAAGGTTTCAAGATTTTACAGCGGTTTACATTTTTTTTTTTATTATTTCAAGGGGTATTAAAGTGATTTTAAAGAACTTTTAAAGAATTTCAAAAAATTTTGGATGAGTTTCTAGATTTTCAAATAATTAAAAAAAAATTGTTGAGCATTGTAAGAGGTTTTAAAGGATGTAAAATGAACTCAAGAATTTAAGAATCTAAGGATTATCAAGAGCTTTCACACGATTTAAAAAATTTCAAGACATTGTAAAGGATTTCAAGAAATTTTTAAAGAATATATAAGAAAATTCAAAATATTTTTGAAATTTTCAATTATAGAAAAGTATTTTTAAGTATTTCAGGGGATTTTAAATGGTATTGAAGAATTTTAAAGCATTTTCAAAGGATTTCAAGTGATATTAAAATATTTAAGAGAATTCCAGGTAGTTTCAAGTCACTCTAGATAATTGAAAAGGATTTCAAGAAAGGGATTAAAGAGAATTTAAAGCGATTTAAATAGATTTTAAGTGATTTAAACATTTTTTCAGGTTTTTCAAGGGATTTTAAATAATATTAAAGGATTTTAAAGGGTTTTCTCAAAATGATTTCAAGTGATTGTATGTGATTTAAATTAATTTAACGCGATTTCAATAAGCCATTTTAAAGAATTTTAAAAGAATTTCGAAAGAATTCGAATGTCGAGTTTGAAGATTTTCAAGTAATTGCAAATTTTTGTAAAATATTTTAAGGGATTTTAAATGATATTAAAGAATTTTAAAGGCTTTTAAAAAAACTTAAAATCATTTAAGGATTTTCAATTATTTTAAAATATTTGTAAATATTGTAAGGGGTTTTTAAGGAATTTCAAAAAACTCCAAAAAATTAAAGATTTTGAACTACTTTGATAACAAAAAATGTTTTTAGATTTTTTAAATTCCTTGAAATGTACTGAAATTTCTTGAAATCCCTTGAAACCATTTAAAACCTTTTGAAATACTTTTAGATCACTCAAAAACTCTTGTAATCTTTTGCAATCTCTTTAAATCTCTAGTTAATAAGAATTATCAAAATATACAATCATAAAATATAGTGTAATAATAATTTTGATGAATAAGTTTTGTGTAAATATAATGAAGTGTAGAAAATGTTTGGAATTTTCTATTTTATATAGTTATTAGTGAGGTATTACTATTATATCGTGGTCCAATAAATGCCTAATTATATAAACATATTTTTATTCAAAATAGAAATCCCGGCTAGGGCCCCGTCAAAACCCCATTTTAAAAAGGGAAAAATTGCACAATTTTTGCACGGGTTAGTCTCGACAGATTTTATTCTGTGAAAATCGATCTCATGATGAAAAAGAGAAGGAATATTAGAATAGAACAATGCAGAACAATGGATGAGTGAATAATGTAATCGGACATATTACAACCTATATATATTTATGATTACGGAATATCCAGTTACAGTTTGCCTTTACTTTGAGGGGCCTATTGCTGGAGTCTGGTGTAATTAAATCAGTAGATAATCCGAACACGTATTCTTCATTTATTCTGAAACAGAATTATCGCAAAGATAATTTATTTATGATAATTAAAGTACATTTAAACTTTGAGTTTATTGGATTATTAAAATACGAGACCCTTTCTATAATTCGAATATATTGATTATTCCTATATTTTGTTCAGAATATTATCAAGTAGATAGAGCATGTTTTGCGCCATCTCTTCGGAGTTTATCTCATGATAAACTGATTGTCGAACTTACCGAGATCCATCCGACACCTGAATAACAAGAAGTAAAAGCTGGAGAGATAATTTAATTGGATGAAAATCGATTCAAACTCACTTCCTCTTCTCTTCTAGTTCTTTAGCTGAATCCACCCACAATTCTCTTCCTCATCTTGCCCGCTGGGAATATATGCACTGAAGATTGAATAAGTTCAGATGAACTAACTCCTGAAGCAAAAAATGTTCTTGTTCGCTTCTGAATAAAATTACTTATCAAGCAGAGTTGGCACATCGATATTAATTTCATTCTTATAAAATGGTGTGAGTTCGAAATTCTTCGCAAATGGGCTGAAATCGGCTGAAATTGAATTTCTTTCATAAATTAATGGACCCCTTCAAATCGTTTTTACTTGTTAATGAATTCATAATACAGTCTGAAATCTGTATATTGAATACATATTTCCATATTTCAAGTATTGAATTTATTTCTTTTCTCTCGATCATTTTCCTTTCCCTATTTTCCAATTTCTTCTCAAGAGTCTCCTCGAGTTATTTTCTCCATTAAGAAAACGACGTTTAATCCAAACACTAAAAACCGTTGGAAAAAAGAGATTACACACAATATTCTCTACGGTAAAGACAATGGATTCGAATCTTCTTTTCTAGGGTCTTCGATCTGCTGGTGTTATTAGGAAATCAATAGAACGTTTCTCTAAATGAGGGCTCTTTACGAGTGGACCGCAAATATTATTCTTATTATTGAATAGAAGCAAACGAGAATGATGAATGTTTCTTCAAGAAAGAAATAGAATATTAAATTAGAATAAAGAACCCTTTTCTGATACAAAAAATCCTGCTCGGCATACTTTACTTTCTGCAATCCAAATTCCATTTTATAATTCAGTAGAATGACTACTGATCCGACAGACCACGCGTGACAAGGTTACAAAATCATCACTTAATGTTTGCGAATCCATGCTCCGAAGAACAAGAGATATATGGACTTGTAACACGTGCGTTCATCATGTTAGAAACTATCGGAAACTCATTCCACATAGACCAAAAGGCATTCTGTAGAATAAAAAAAGGAGCATGTGTAATATAAAATACACACAAGGATATTGATATTAATTCATTATTATTTCCTATATGAAAAACCAATATGAAAAAGAGAATACATAAATTGCATAATTTGTATTGCTGTGCAAAAATTGATAACACTAACGTGAAAATCAAACGTATAACTAACTATTTTTCATAATTTTCTGTTCTCTAGAGAGCCTCGTGATTTTAAAGAGTATAAGAAGTAATTATCTCACAAGAGGAAATTTCCGCCTTAAGTTTTTAAAAAATGCAGGGAAGTCACCCTAGGGGAGAGTTTAAGGCGGTTTCTATATGATAATATTGGCTCTACGAGTATGAAATAAATAAAGGTTTCGAAAGAGATTTTCTCACAGGAAGTATTCACAAATGTGGCTTTGTGAACAAAGGAATGCAAAAGTTCCTCCTTGCTTTACATTTCCATCCTCTGCAAAGGGAACAACAGCTTCATAATATTATCCTAAAGCGAAACAATTTTATCTTGTACATGTTGTCTTCCCTCCGATTTTACCATTCATTAATTTTATTTTGATATACCTTTCAATATTTCTGCCTCATTCATACACCATTAAAAAACTCGAAAAATAGGTAACAATCTTTTAGAAGACATCCCAGGCAAGATTCCCATCAGCCTACGATAAAAACGATTCTTCAAAATCTAATTAGGTCAAAGCGAATGATATTTTCGCGAGTAGTTTGCAATAAGGATGAAACTGGATATACACGTATAAAAATGAATATGTTAAAGTTACAGATTCAAATCTGCCCGACATTTATGGTATTCTAGCAAATAAAACCTGTTAAAATAACAGATAAAGTCTGTTAATCTTACAACATTATCTATCAAATTTACACAAAAGGTTCTGTTAAAGTCATCTGCTAACTTAGCAGAAGGAATCTGTTATATTTACAGCTTATAAAATCTGTAACTTGTAAATTTAACAGAAGAAATCTTTAACTTTTAAGATTTTAATTTGTTAATTTTTTATTTTTTATTTTTACATTTATTAGATTCAGAATACAGTATTTTATCAGATTTTAAGTGACTTTAAGGAATTGTTTCTAATGTGGAGGAAATCATATGAAACACTGAATACATCTGGTAAATTTATACTAATAAATAATTTTAAAATTTGAGTTGTAATGAGAACTTTTGAAACTTTTTCTATATATTTTTGTTACATTAATTATGGAAAAAGATCGCCAGACACGTCTCAAATTTCAGCCCAATATTGGATGCGTATACTGAGAAAAAGAACTTAGTGATGGGAACAAAATAATTAATAATTAATAATTGTTTTTATTTCATTTATTTTTATGTTTCAACCTACGAAGAATCTGCAAATTCAAAAGATTTGGCGAGCAGAAATTTTCTGTAGATTCCGTAGATTTTTTTTCTGCGTGTAGAAGAAAGTAAAAACTGTCACAAAAGCATTAATCTTTGTAGTGTCCTGTTCATTTTTTATCTGTTCCGCAAACTTAAAATGAAAGGTTTAAAATTGATGTTCAAATAAAAGTGGTTTTACATCCAACAAATTTAAATATTTTAATCATTATTCGGCTTTCCTGATGCTCATAAAACGATAACTTCTGTTGCATATTCGATCTCGTGAATTATGTGTTCGTTCGAGCAGTTTGTTATAAATTTGTCGACTGAACTACGCAATAAAACTATCGTGAAAGTATGTGATCAGGTGTATGTATGTATTTATGTATATTTACATACCTGTTTACATGTGTGTGTGTGTGTTCTGGAACAAACACGTGGACTGCATTAAGCGATCTATACATCTATGTCTTCCAGTAAATACTTGATGCATCCGTTAAAGCATTTAACAGACACAATAAATCCAATACTTTCAAAAAAAGTTTCATAGTTACATGTTCCAACTTACAAAACGCCGATAGGGTGCAGATGAGATTGTCGCAAGACTCTATAACCAAAATTTAGGATCATTTGGCACCTCAAATAGAAACCAGACTTCCTTATATAATATATATTATATATAAGAATACAACAATCAAAAGAAATTCCAAAGTGCTTAATTATTTTCAATTATTTTCAGAGGGTGTAATATGGATCAACAGTTCATAATTTCATACAATAGGAAGATTAGGGCGTAATTTTAAGAACAATAGCGTTAATATTAACGTCTAAAGACGTTTCTGCATATACAATTTCAGTGCATGAATGCATCTTGAATAATTCCAGACAATGGTGTAGGTCTAGTCCGTAAAACCATTAGCATATAAATGAAACGTTATAGCCATCTTCTTTTATGTCCCATCATGGTTGCGCTACGCCTCGTTTACGCAAAATTTATACCGACGCTTATTTCAAATAATATATATCACGCAATTTGATTATATTTCTTCGGATAGTATTTATATTATTGATGCTCAAATCAATAATGAAGTGTTTCAGTATTACCACAGACGATAATTAGCAATACTTGATCTCACTTTGAACGTAAGTTTCGCGTCAATTGTTCCATTGGAAACAAGTTACTGCCGTAAATGTCAATATTGGAATATGACGCAAATAATGTGCGGTTCGTTTGATAGACATCAACCCGATATTCTCTATATTACCATAGATCGCTCGGGTGATATGTCGTTCAATAATACGCTATAACATACGCAATCTCGTGTAATGAAGCTAAAATATACCAAACAATATTCGGTTGAAAAAATTGTATACTAAAATGTCGCATTTGAGTAAATAATGCACAAGTCAAAAAAGAAAATTTATACACTCACATTGCTAAGTTATAATCACAGTTTCTCATGGTCGGAAATAATTAGGAAAGCCTAATTCGATGCGAAATTTTGTGAGTAAATTAATTCAGTAAATGCAACAGGTTCAAATGGAAAACTATAAAGAGTTTTTAAAGTCACCTTAATGTATGAGAGAGAAACTTTTCCCTAATTCAATAAAATCGTAGCAGCTACTTCTCGCAGCCCTATATATAGAGATTCAATTTCATTTGGGTTGAAGCGATAATCTTTTCAACTTATTTTGCCAATAAAAATATATATGTGTCTATAGAAGTGATTCATGATAAGAAACTTAACAGAAATATAGAATAATTTCCATTGTTTCGTAAAATCTTGTTAAGAATCGTTATCCATTGAATCTCCACTCAATCGTAATAAATGTAGATTTTCAGATCTGAAATTCCGATAAAATCATCCCTTTTCATCTTCCTGACCTAGTTTCGATGTTATATATTCTTTAAATAATTTTAGAATTAAGTTTGAAGCATTACAGGTGCATGAAATCGAATTCAGCAAATTGGAAGACATTAAATATGAACTGGAAGTAAAAAGAGGATAAAAATATTTCGTTTGAAAAAGTTGGGGTATAAATTTTTCATCGTCAAAATTTTTATCCCACTTTTACAAACGAAAAATTTTTATCGACTTTTTACATTCAGACGCTCATAGATAATTCAGCATTATTCATATAATCTTCTATTTTGAAGCAAGTGTTAAATCTCTTTACATTTTATAATAAGAATCGACTTTTGCTTTGACATCGACATAGGATTGTATTTCCTTTATTGGCTAATCAAAGGACCCGATTTAGTTCTAAACATTCGTTTGCAATTTGACCAACCATTCGTGCTCTAATTCCATTTCAATTACATTGGTGAATTAAACAGTAATTGATATATTATGTTAAGTATGTAAACGTTAATCATTGAAACGAATTACATTTGTGCTATATCTCGTGCTCTAGTTTATTTATATGCATTATATATTTATCACGTTTATCATAAATAACTCCAAACACAAAGAGATGCATTGAGCATAAATATTTGTAAAAATGAAATGGAACGTCTGCTTGGTAACTCGGAACATACCTTATACTTGCGGCGAGTAGAGCTGCCAATATCTATGAAATTCAAATCTGGCGATTTCGACGATGGGGATCGGAAACTTTAGTAAATAATCTTTTACTCTAAATAAAACAAATCTTTCTGTCACAACTGACGAATCGCTTTTATAATAAGCAGGAGAATCATTTTCAATATGGCAAGGGATGAGGAAGCATTTTTCCTTCTGAAAGGTACTCGATTTCACTCATAGATATAGGAAGTCTTTCTCGGCTCAAATTTTGATGAATGCTCAATTATTAGAGCATGTAAAACATCTCAATGAGAAATCGACCAAGAACGTATTTTAGCTTTTATGCTAAAAGACGTATAATATCATTTCAGTTACGTATCAGTGAACCAGACTGTAAATTTCGTGATGGTTCGTTGGAACACAAATAGCCATCGAATCACAAACCTCGAGATTGAGTGGGAAATAAAATTTAAAAGTGAGAATTGAATTTTTCTTTGACAGTAAAATTGGTCTGATCGAGGAAATAAGAGGAAGCGAACATCTTTTATGTGGTCGCTGGTTTGACGTCAGGAAGAAAAATGATGAAACTAGAGAACTGTGAAAAATTCAGGGTTCACTGAAATTAATCTAGTGCCATCTTTCATAACTTTGTAGGAATGCTCCAGAGTGAACCTCCATTTTACTTTTTCAGTCCAATCTCTTTATTTCCATCCATTAATTTTCCCCTTTATCCACATGCCTTACTCGTCTCCAAAGTCCGTGAATCTAAAGCCTTGTTAGAGTTGAAGATAGTTTGTGGATCAAAGTACTTTTTCCAAGCGCGAAAGTGCCATATTTGAACCATCAGAGTCTAATTTATTAAGCCAATTATGCTTCATGTTTACTTCTCATTAGCTTTATCCCTGAATCATTTTTCGCTGAATGTCTTCTGTTCATTTTTTCTATTAATCGAGTTTATTCAACTTGTATATAATCTCCTTTACTGGGGGACATACACGTTTACGTTTTTTAAAATTGCCCAGTCAACATTTTCACTGGCATTTTATAGTGAACTAACAATCGATAGTGTGTGTGTGTGTGTGTGTGTGTGTGTGTGTGAATAACCTTTTAATATAATAACTACTTGAAGATGCAAGAGCCCTTTGTGCATCAAGGACCTATGTATGCAACTTTGTACTTTAATAACACGTACAAAGAAAATTGCTATGCTCCTTTGTAATAAGAAAAATTAATCTTTTAAAATGTGACTTTTTAATTAGAAATTAAAATGATGGTTTTAAAAATTAAAAAATTTTTTAATTTATAAATCTATGAATATAATAAGGTGGTTCGAACAAAATAGCAAGAAATTGTTATCACACAATGGGATATAATTGCATTGCAGTACACACAAGAAAGCGATAATAAATAGCTGGCGATATCCACTGCTTTTCTTGCTGGTTTATCGATATTAATAGTGCAAGTAAACGCATTAATCTTTCTCACATGCTTAGATATTACGCTAAAGCAAAAACGCGGTGCAGAACTCGTCGCTTATGAAATTTAGGATCCGTCGAGAGAATCTGCTGCCAGCATTTTCCAATTGATAATTTACGTCCATATTCATTCTTACGAAATCAATCCAAGATTTTAATTTTATATAAAACTTTCTTCATTTTTCCATCTCCTCATAAAGGAAGCTTTATGTCAAAATCTAATTTCCAAAAAAAGGTTTTTTTTTCAATATATATTTCAAGGGGAATATATCTAATAAGATGTCCTGAAAAATCACTGCCCTATGGGGCAGTGGCTTTTTTATGCTATTTTTGAAAAATTATAGAGCGGAACCATGACGTGCTATAAACTTCGCTAATGTCAAAAATTTAAAAATTCAATATGGCGGATCCAATATGGCGGACCATTTTTTCAAAATTTGATCGTATTCGCTTAAAACTTCTTACTCGGGGGTTTTAAGAGTCGCTGATTACGAAGAGACAGTTATATTTTAAAAATTCAAAATGGCGGATCTAATTTCGTGAAAGTTTTTTTTTAAATTTTCTTCCTCCACCCCTAGACAAAAACACACCCCTCGTTCAAAGGTTACTTCAGCCTTTAATTTCTGATATTAGCGAAGTTTGTAGCACGATTAGCACAATTTTTCAAAAATGGCTAAAAACATCGTGTTTATATGTTTCACTCCAATTTTCTCAAAAACGTAACGTGATGGAAAGTTCTTGAATCCAGATTCGTGTTCAGCACGCAAAATCCATTCGGAAAAACTAGGTACCATCTTATTCGCATAAAAAAAATTTTTATTTACAGGACTGTAAATTAATTATATTAATTATATTAAATTAATTATATTTTAGCGTGACCCATCACACGGGTTTAACAAAATATTTCATTTTACAAGTTTTATGTACTTTTATAATTGTAGTAAAATATATTTTTCGACTATAAGTTCTCAAATCATACAAATTCAAAGATAATGCAAAAAGAAGACAGATTCCTTGTGTTGAGATAAACTGATTGACCTAAAGAATAATGCACTTAATTGAAAAATAAGAAAGTTATGGTTAATTGAAATTTTCAAAATTGGTCTTTCGACTATATATTCTTAAATAAGCAAAATTCAAAAACGATACAAGGAAAATAAAGAATGCTTGTGTCGAGATGAACCGATTGACCTAAAGATTAATGCATTTAATTCAAAATTAAGGTATTTTCTTCTATAAGTCTTCCAATAAGCAAAATTCAAAAACGATATAAGGAAAATAAAGATTGCTTGTTTCGAGATGAATCGATTGACCTAAAGATTAATGCATTTAATTCAAAATTAAGGTATTTTCTTATATACCATAAGTCTTCCAAAGAGCAAAATTCAAAGTCGATATACGGAAAATAAAGATTGCTTGTTTCGAGATGAATCGATTGACCTGAAGAATAATGCAATTAATTTAAAATTAAGGAAGTTATTCCTGAATTCAAAGCCGAAGTAAGAAAGTAAAGGTTTCTTGTGTCGTAAAAAATCAAATAATCTAATATTAATACATATTACTTATTGCCTTCTCTGCGAAGTTAATGGATGCATAATTTCATGCACCATAACGAATTTCCTCTATCTTATCAATTCTAGACAAGAATTTGCATCGAAATTAACAGATTAAATGTCTGTGTGGATATTGTCCAGAACATATATCCACGTGCTCACGATGCATGTCAATGTTATGTTATGTTGTAGATCGATATCCTGTTTTGTCATAAGTAGAGTGTAAAGCGAAATCGCATTTCAGTTCCTCGTCAGTTTCGAGAGCGTTTTGAATCCGTGATATGTCCAAATCAAATGTATCCCAAACGTGGCTGTCATTTTAATCCGAGCATGGTTGATCAGTTTCTCCAAATTCCAACAGAAAAATTCGAATGAATAAAAGTACATTTATAGGGACATTTCGTACAATTACCAGTCCTAGGGTTTCGAAAAACTTGGGAGTGGAAAATAAAAGAAGTCAAAACAAAAATCCAGAGTTTCTTCTCATTATTCAACTGACATTTTATGCAATTTATAAATCAGACTTGATTCTGGTTTGTTTTTTATTTTTGTGAACTGAATACATAAAACATTAGAGGATAGAGTCAGTAAGAGTAGAGAACAATAAATTGGAACGAGAGGAACTCCATATAGTGGAATACATTGAACAAACTAACAATATGCATGGATTAACATTTATTTAAAAATTCTCTATAATAACACCAGATAACACTCTTATACCAACTTCTCTTTGTAGAACAAATTATTATCAGTATTCTTTCTATATTATGGTATTGTCTGGAAAAGGAGAGTTGATAATATTCTAGCATTTTTTTAAATCTCTAGTATGTAGAGTTAACTAAAACCTTACAACGGAAAAGGAAGAAATCAGTGAAAGTTTGTGATGATTTGTGGAAATTGTTACAGGAATTTTCCTTTTCCCTACGGTGAAAAATTCTGGTATGTAAATCAAGCCAAGTTTTTCATTCTCCTTTTCTGTAAGTCGTTCACGACCACGTTCCCAAGGGGGAAAGTAAGATCCGACTAAATGTAGCGAGAGCACTACGAGAAGTGGGATTTCCTGTTAAAAAGTTTCAAGGTCAGGGTAACGAAAGCAATTTAGTTTAATTTTCAAAGTAATTTAACAATGAAATAGTCATTTAAATTATAGATACCAATATATTTTTTTGAAACTATATATGCCATATTTCATAACAGTAAATTTAATCTTTATATCCGTTTTTTGTGCTAACTAGAAATTCAGGGAAATTGTGGACCTATTGTCACGATAAACCGCAGCTTCGAGAAGAATAGCAAATTTCCTCGCTTGTGAAATTACATCAGTCACGAGCTGCCAGTTGCAATTGCATATAAAGAGTGGCAATCTGTAAGCGCCTTAATTTAATTGGATTAAATTCGAGCTAAACTCTGACTCTTTTCTAGCATAAACTATAAAGCGCTATGCATAAACTCTGCTGAACTTTTAAGTCTCGAAGAACACGAGAAAGACTTGAAGTCGTTGGAAAACTCTTTCCAACAACAATTCAAACTGTGTTTTATTGATTTAGATATGCTTCTGATCCGTCGAACTGATCCATTCGGCGATAATAATTCTGATTTGAATTCAATTTAGGAAAGTTTCTGCTCAGTAAGAGGTCGGCGTGACTTAATGGAATGTGCAATGTGGATTTATCTAATTTTAATTTTGTTAATTTTGCTTCTTAACAGTGAACACTAGGTTATTCAAATTATTTTACTACCTATACCATAAAATGTTTTCATCAGGCTGGTACAAAATTTTATTTGAAATGGCAATTCTACTTTTATTTAACTTCTTTATATGTAAATATAGATGGTTATCTAAAATTATCATTATTATTATTATTTTTAAAAATTAATACTCGCTTTTATTCTTTTTCCCGCGAAAGAAGCAGTGTTCTCTTTATAACTGACTCCTTTTAAAAGGAAATGATCACGACACGAACTCTCAGAGGATAATGAGGAGCGTCCTATAGAGGATCCAAGGAAAAAAGAAGACGAGAAAGAAGGAAAGAATCTAAGGCAGACGCGGAAGTCAGAAATAAGGGAAACTGAAATGAAAATTGGCAAATGCCCTACTATTTTTCCCTCTTGATATTCATTACAACAATTTCAAGTTATTTCCTCTCATGCATGCATATGAAAATGTACCTTTGTTTATTTCATTACAAAGAAACTCAATGGCGTCTAATTAAAACAACCGAATGTCTTTCATCTTCTCTGAGAACAAAATTTGCAGAGTTTACACAGCTTGAATTAAATATTATTAAAATTTACGACCTTAGGTTTTGAACATGCTGATTAAACTTCAGGTGGGAGGTGTCACGTATTGTGAGAGAAATGAGAGATTTTCTTGAAGATGCATATTTCCTTTCTTTTTTATTTGCTTTTTACTTTTTTAGAAACTAGAAAGGCAAAATGGCATTTGTTTGAAATAGTTGAATGACCTTGCCCGTGCAGAAATTGACCCATTATTGAATTTGACATTTGTGGCTCAATAATATAGAAGTAATATCTCATTAATACCAATCTGACATTGGCATTCTTACTGAGATATTGATGATAATGAAACAGGGCAAAGAAGACTTTCCCGAAATTTCCCACACTTAGTTATTTATACGAAAAGACAAAAGAGGACAAGTTTTTATGAAAATTATAATATTATTACACTGCATTTTATAGTTATATTTTTTTCATAATTTTTTGACATCTATTTAAAGCGATTTTAAAACATTACAAGAGTTTTTAAATCCTTTCACATGTTTTGATAACTCTGCAATTTGATGAAATTCTTTAAATTTTTTATGTTCATTTAATATCATTAAAAATTCTTTATGATATTTACAAATATTTAAGAATAATTGAAAATCCTGAATCTATTTTGAATTTTTTTGAAATTCCTTAAAAACTCTGTAAATTAACTTGAAATCTCTCAAAATTCCTTTAAATTCCCTAAAATCACTTGAAATTCTCTTAAAATCATTTAGGAAATCTAGAATAGTTTTTTTAATATTGATGGGGTATTGACCAGTTTTCCCTAAGTGGGATATTTACCAGTGACAGCGTGACACGCCTTGTGGGGTCCTTCCCAGTTTTGCAGATCAGGACCACACTAGTATTAAGGAAAACTAGCCAGGACCCCATCAGAATACGATCAAAATCTCTACATGGGCAATATTGTTGATACTGAAACAGGGCATTGCAGAGGTTTCTACGTCAAAATCTAACACCGGGAAACATAGGAAACTCCAAACATTTCCCACACTTCATTATTTATGAAAATATATAAAACATCATGGTTATACTTATACACTGGAAAAATAACTAATATGCATATTATTGACAAAAAAATACATATTTCTAGGAACTTTAAACAATTTTTTCATCAAAATTATTATGAAACTACATTTTATCATTTTATATTTTCATAATTTTTATTAGCTACAGATTTAAAGAGATCGCAAAAGATTACAAGAGTTTTTAAGTGATCTGGAAAGTATTTCAAGAGTTTTTAAATAGTTTAAGGGATTTCAACAAATTTCAGTTGATTTTAAAAGATTTAACACATGTTTAAAAATCCAAAAACATTGTTTGTTATCAAAGTAGGTTCTTCAAAATCTTGAAATTAAAAAAAAATTTTTCTAATTCTTTAAAATCACTTGAAATTTCTTGAAATCCTTTTACATTCTTTGATAAATCTGCTTGAAAATTCAGTTTCATAGTATTTTTTAAATCTTTTGAAATTTTTTAATATCATTAAAAACGCCTTGCAATACTTACAAATTTTTTTAAATAATTGAAAATCCTTAAATGATTTTAAATTGTTTTAAGAACCTTTAAAATCCCTTGAAATACATTACAAAATTTTTCAATTACTTAAAAATCTTTAACCGCATTCGAATTCTTTCAAAATTCTTTAAACATTTTTTAAAATCACTTGGAGTCTATTGAAATCGCTTTAAATTAATTCAAATCACATACAATCACTTGAAATCGTTTTGAAAATCCTTTAAAATCCTTCAATATCATTTTAAATCCCTTGAAAAACCTGGCAAAATGTTTAAATTACTTTAAAATCCTGAAATTCCCCTGAATCTTTAAATCTGTTTAAATCGAGTTTAAATTCATTTTAATCTTTAAATTCTCTTCAAGCACTTTCTTAAAATCCTTTTAAATTATCTATAGTCACTTGAAATTTCTTGGTATCCCCTTAAATACTTTAATATCACTTGAAAACTTTTGAAAATCCTTTAAAATGCTGCAATACTTAAAAATACTTTCAAATAATTGCAAATTTTGAAACAACATATCTTCAATTTTCTTTAAAAGCCTTTAAAAATTCCTTAATATCTCTTAAAATCCCTTGAGGTGTCTTAACATTTTTTAAATCGTGTGAAAGCTCTTGAAAATCCTTAAATTCTTGAGTACATTTAACATCCTTTAAAATTCTTCTGAAATTCTTTTGAAATTCTTTAAAAATTCTTTAAAGTCACTTGAAGCCTATTGATAATCAAGTCAGTTTTTTAAATAATGAATTCCAGTTTTTCACGTTAGAACTAGGCAAAACTAGACAGGACCCATCAGAACCCCAT
>JAUESI010000029.1:13280930-13297042 GCA_032275145.1 Synergus laeviventris
TCAGTTTTTTAAATAATGAATTCCAGTTTTTCACGTTAGAACTAGGCAAAACTAGACAGGACCCATCAGAACCCCATACAAATTTGTGATCAAACAATTCATCTTCAAAAAGGACAAAATATGTCGATTTTAAAAATAACATCAACACGTTGCAAAATCACTCAAGCGTATAAAACGTGAAATCGAACATGGGAGCAATTCATCTTCAGGTATTTGTGGAAATTTATCCCGTTTTCTTCATAGGTCGTAGAAGCTCAAACGAAGAGCCAACGGTGGTATGAAACTTATTGGTGAGTGTGCGGACGTGCGTCATTTCTGTCCACCTTCTCGTTTACTCTTCGCTTTTCATCTTCTATCCCTTCGGCACCATATCGAAAGTAATAGACGAATCGAAGAGAGTTTTGCAGCAAGGTATGTATAGTACAGCACTGAAGATTGTACTTCGTGTACAGGATAAATGGTATGAGGAAGAGGAAGAGGAGAAAAGTATCTGGGCGAGACAGCCTCTCCACTTCCCTTGTACTAGATATCTCGACCTTTCGTTTCCAGTTCTGATTTTCGGCAAATAACACCGCTTACAGCAAACACGACTTCCAAATGTGTGTTTTCCATCGAAAATACTCAGGGAGTTGTAAAAATGAGATATAAAATTTTGTTCGGAAATTTATTAAGAAATCCTCTTGGATTCTATCTGAGAAATGTGAAAGAACATCAAACTTCCATTCAGAAAACACGTTAACATTCTCGAAAGGATAGAGAATAATTAAACTATTATAAGTTTTGTAAATATTGACACCTTTAGAAAAATAGCTTAGACCTTGAATGAATAATGCGAATCTCAAAAACAAACTAATTTTGGAAACCGTATCGTGATGACTTCCAGTTCTGATTGTTTGCAATTCACTTGACCTTGAAATAATTGGTATAGAAAAAAGGAATAAGAAGTGGGAAATAAACAGAAAAATTAGGATGTGCGAGAAAACTTTAGCAAAACTGAAGATGTTCTGACAGTATGAGAAAGCATAAGTTTTAAATCTTCCAACTTTTTTCTTTAAACATATGCAAATCTGTTAACCCCTAGATCCTTTTCCAACCACTCTAGAAATATTACATGGGATTATTTCAATCTTCCTTAAGCCTCTTGATTATTCAAATTACGCGTAATGCACGAACAGCATGCAATCGAAACACGTTTATCTCGAAGAGTTGTTAGAAAGTTGGAGGCCAGACTTCTGAATGTTGAGGGTAGCAAGGATAACGAAGAAGAGGAACTGGAAGAGAACGAATTAAAATAGGAAGCTGAAAATGGAATTTGGTGTCAGGTTTGTGAAGGACGCAGGAATACCTATGTATACAACGGCATGTACTTAGTGCGCAAGGGCGTTGGCGCTGACGATGGACCCCACTAAAGAAGAGAAAGAGAGAGAGTGATAACAGTAGGGGGAAGTGGATATCAAGGGTGGGAGTGTGGAAAATCCTAGGGTGGGCAAAACCGGAGACGAGCGTATCTCCCAGTCACTCAGTTCGCTCCCCGACACGCAATCGCACGCATTCTTGAGCACCCCCTTCGCTCTATGACTAATTAAAAAGTCGAATAGAAAGTCTCGTTTCCGGTCGTCATACAGTTTCTTTATTTTCTTACCACGGGAAGTGAATTGAAGCTGAGGATCACCGCTGACACTTTTACATCCTAAAGTCGCGAAACTTCATAATAAATTTGTGAGTAAGATCATTTCGATATTTTTCAGTGTATTTTTATGTGCTTCACATAAATTCTTTGAATTTTCTTTTTACTTTAAAGTTGAAGAAAACAATGAAAAACTTGAATTTTAAATTGAAATTGTCTATCGCGCCGGAAAGAACAATTGTAGTTTCTGGAAAGAATTATGGAAAGTTTTTCCTTCGTCGTTTTACTAGTAATTCCGGAAAAATTCCACATACTCGCAACTTAGTTTGCAGTTAAACCAGTAGGAAAGTTTTAAGGAAATTGGATGTTTTCTCCGGGCGCGAAAGATAATTATTATGATTTATCTTTTGTTGCTTATTATAACTTGTAATCTGACGTCAACATAAAAGAAAATTAATGGTGTTAAAAAATGAATAAATCGCTCTATGTTTTTTCGGATGAAATAAAATACATTTTAAAAGAAAGAAAATGTTTTTTTGTTGAAGCACTCTAAATAAATTGGATAATTTTATTTAAATAAATTAGTATAGAAAAATATAGAAATTGAAGAAATTTCGAAAACAGAGTTCCCTAGATATCGATTTTTTTCCCCACTTTAATTCAGTCTAGTCACCACGTTCAATTTCGCTTACGAAGCAAAACCAATTTGTCTGCAATCGAAGACAAATCGTTGATCGGTGAGCGGTTTAGACACGTGAAAAATTGACTGGTCACACCTCTCTGAGCCTGAGAGTGGACCAAGTTCCTGATCAGAAGACGAAAATTAGAAAATAATGAAAAAGAAATGAAAACTTTTCGTACGTGACTCTCCATAACTTTTTCCAGCTTTCGTACAGATAACGCAGACTGCCACACCAGAGAGAAAGAAACGTATGTTTGTGTTCGTAATGGTACACGTATTTCTGGGTTCCCTTCTCAAATTTATTGCGTGTAATAGCCCGCTTTTTGCTAGTTTTTCATATTCATAATATGCCAACCTTCATAAAATATATGAAAGATAATGTAGGAACAGAATCAGGATGTTTAATCAACTGAAGGGTAGCATGAATAAAGGTCAGAAGCCCTAAAAGCAAACTTTTCAAGAGGGTGAAAAAACTTCTAAAGAATAGGTGAATATTAAAAAAGAGTGATTAGAGAGAAATTAGAAAAGAACTAGAAGATCTGTCAAATAATATCTTAATTTAACTATACTGGAAAAATTAGTCATGGAAACTATCCTCGACGAACTTTTTTTTTCTTCAAATATATTCACTAAAAATATTGCTTTAACTTGCTATAAATTGTTTGATGCAATGGAAAGCATTGGAAATGTTTTTGCAAACAATATTTTTAATAAATTGTTGGTGAGGAATCTTTGATGACAAAAAAATTCGTCTAAGTAGACTTCTGAAACTTCAGCCCAATAAACTTTTCTTGGCTTGGTCGAGATGTTCGAAGTCAATGAAAATTTCGAAAACTGTTTTAGAGTTCTTCACGAGAAACGAGAATTTCTGTCCAACCAACACATGCAGAAATTTGGATGGGTTTCAGACCAACTGATTTTAAGTAATTTAAAGCGATTTCAGAAGAGTTTCAAGATTTTTAAATAACAACAAAAGAGCCTTAGTGATAGAATTCCAAAAATTGCTAAAAATCGCAAGACTAGCAGATTTTCAAGAATTCGAGCAATTTTGGAATTTTGTCAAGATTCTTAAGTATGTAATTTCAAAACATAAATATTTTTAAATTCTTTTAATTTTCTTTCAAGTGTTCTGAAAAATCTTTTGAAATCATTTAAATTCAAGGAATTTTTAATGGCACTAAAAAATTTAAAGTATTTTAAAAGAATAGTAAAGCATTGAATTTAAGATTTCTGTTTTGAGTAATATCGTTTTAGGTAGCTGAAGAACTTTAGGATTAAACTATAAAGTTTGTCATTTTTTATTTACTTCAGTAAATATCAACATCAAGATGTCTAAAAGTTTATCAAGAAATTTAAAATGATTTTAAAGTTGCAAGATTTTGATATAATTTGAAAAGAAAAAATGTTGAGAATCTCCTTTTTTTTCTCAATATTATTACATCATTAAATTATATTAAAATATTTTTATTGATTATAGAGAAATCCCGACCAGGGTCTCGTCAGAACCGTATTTTAAATAGGACTAAATGGGGCAATTTCTGTCCGGGAAGTTTGCCCACGTCTTGAAACCTCCCCATTGGCAAGGTTCAAGGCATATTAATTACTCTGATAGATGGGGAATGACATACATATTGTATGTCTAACGCATCTGAAGAACTGTCAATATTGTAACAGTATTAGCATCATTATTCTAAATAAGATAAGAAGTAATAAAAATAAAGCATAGTTCTGATAGAGTTAGTATGAAATCCCACAGGCTCTAAAGAATCAACCAACTGTCTTACTGTTCTTTATACGTACTATTGTTACTGTTGTCCTCAAAGCCTTTAACTTAATGTTCCCTCCACACGAACGAATATGTATTTCTGCTTTTCAACTGTTCAGTAGTTTACATTTGAACAGAATTCTCTTTAGGGCACTTACTTCAGGGACAAGCGATTCCCATTGTTAATTATTCGAGACACTTGGTGCTTTCTCAAGCCCGCTTCACCTCTTGGTTAATAATGCTTTTCTACCCTTGTATATTCAAATCAAGGCAATTAAGCCATGACGTAAATATATAACGTTGCAATTTGAAGCCACGAAACAAGAGAAGAACAAGAGGATCTACTACTGATCACTGAATAAATTTACATTTTTGGTAACTTCTCAAAAATCTGGAACAGATAATAAGTCAATTAGTACCTTGACGTTTTACTGAATTTTTGTCTTTCCCTTTTTAGAGTTCACCTTTTTTTTAGCTGAAGAATTTACATCATAACCGCTTTTGCGTTGCTTGTAACTTTGAATTACAGACGCGAGATAGTATCGTTAAAATTCATAGGAAATTATTTTGAGAAAAAATTCACGTCGTTGTGTGGAATTATGTGTACGCTAAAATCTCGGCGACAGTAAGTAGTAAGTACATTACCTATCGCTCTAGAATGGTGCACCTGGCATAATTCAGTTATTTGTAATTTTGTTAGGGGAACTTAATGGAAACGGTGGCAGATAGAAAGCTTTTAAGAACAAGAATTATGTAATCTGACATATTCCTCTAATGGAAATGTATGTCATTCTCTTTTTTTAAAATTTTTCTACAACAGTCATTATTTTACATTCTTTCCCCAAAAAATCTAGCTTGAAAATCTGACTTATTCTATTCATACCACCGAGTAAATCGTGCTTTCGTTAAATGTGATATACCTCCAATATATCATTCTTTCCGCGATATGCTTTCAGTTTTAGGAATTGAAGGTCTAGAATATTTTTTATACTTTCTTCTGTGAATATGATCCTTTGATGTGACATTCATTCGTTTCATTTCTCCTCAGAAAAATCGAAATTGCAACATTCTGTTCTTTTCAAAATACGTATACGTACTTTATATTGAACATTGCGAGCAGACAAGTTGGCGAGTGGATGTCCATTAATACGTCGCTTTTGTGGGTTTTACCTAAGTATCCATTTGCTAACGGAAAATCCATTTACTAATTGGAGATTCCACTTCCTGCAGGCGTTTTCAAAATCGACTATTGTGCTCAGTTATAGTTCACTATTTTAGCCTCTCACAATCCTTAAAACCATTTTTTCTCTCCAACAGCTCGCAGCTAAATACTTGTTAGTAGCCTTTTAAATTTACAGAATTTTATAATTATTAATATATACAAAGTTTGATTATTCAAAGCTCCTCCGGCCAAAGAAATTTGTGAAAGTAGATTATACCATTTATATAAATATTTTTTGAAACTCCACTGGGCCTCTTTTATCCTCCAATTTTCGACGTTTAATGCTGTTATTCAATCAATCGTAATTTCTGTTAAAGTTGATCAATTTAACTTTTATATAAACCCCCTCGCCTCTCACATCAATGATTGAGCACAGTGCTTATTCCATTACTCGTATACTTCTTTTTCTACTTGATGGTACAGTTTTCTTTGGAAAAAGGGCGAACTGCGAAGACAATGAATATTTTCTCAGTGATAGAGTTAAATCATAAAAGTTAAATTGGTGAACTTTAGCAGAAGTTATGATTAAAAGAGATCCACTAAGACTAGAATTCTGTGGACTTTCAAAAAGATTGAACACAATATTAAGTCTTGGAATACAACTTACAAGATATTTTGCAATGAAACCGATTGGAAAAGTTGCCTCATAATAAGGGATGAAAAACGCTATTTCCCCGACAGAACAAAAATAATTTAATAATTTTGAATCATTTCATCAGCCATATTGGATCCGCCATTATGCATTTTGAAATTCTATTATCAAATTTGAATTCAGCGACCCCATAATTATGATAAATTGGTTTCATTGGTTTCATTGAAAAATATTATTTTCTTCTATATGAACCAATTAAACAGTCACTTTTTACCCCGATATTTGAGGGTCTCTTTCACACCCTTAAACCGTTTAATGGTCGATAAAAAAATACGTGTCGCTAAGTTTTTGGTCCTCTGTTACTTGCAGCCGCAAGTTAATGGAAACTTTGATGAAATCGTTTTTCCCCGCCAAACCATAGCTCTTCAATCCACTATCAAACTCGATCCATCTAACTTTAGGCATGCCAGAATTCAGCAGTTTGAAATGAAAAAAATAAAAAATAAAACTCAAAGTTTTGGCAGCGATGAAGGGGTCGATAATCGAGGAAAATTCGGCAATTTATTTCAACACCCCAATCGAGAATCACCATCTGGGACCTCGATTTCGTCTTATCCCTTTTTTTTATCTGAAGAAAATCGTATGAAGAACGTGATCACTTTATAAAAAAGAATCCCTTGAAAGAACTGACATGAATCAAAAGTTTTGCTAAAAAAAGAGTAAACCTATCCAGCTCGAAAGGATAAATTAAGTATCAGAATTATTTTTAATTGCTAGGATATTTAAGATTATAATTCTCGTGTTACTGAAAGAAGGCCTATGAAAATAGTGCTACATGCAAACTATGCTTAGAGAAAAAGTAATCTATGAGTTCGCCTTTGACCCCGAGTTTTTGATCCCGAAGCCTCCATGGTATGAAAGTCTCAAAATGGATTTTAACTTAATTTTCTGTTCTATCATAAGAAGGTAATTCACAAATGAATTCATATTTTTCTTATGCTTGAAAATTTTCGAGTAGACCATTTCGGACAAAATAAATTACTTCCGAAGCTTAATTTTCCGGTTTTACCAAATATAAGATCAAAGCTCGTGTAAAATTATTATGGAGGTTGAAAAACAGGCTTTTACTATGCATATGGAGTATCCATGCAAAGTAGAAAATAAAATAACGTTGGTGACATGCTACTGTACACAGCGGCTTGTTTCTGTACCTACTTTTATTACTGATGGCTTTTCTACGAATTTGATAGCATTTTCGGGTCTTCTGCAATGTTTTCATTTCTAAAAATCGAGCAGTTTTTATTGCTTTTTCGTTGTTTTGATGTGTGCACTCTAAATTCGAGTCTAGTAAAATTTCACTGGATAAAATGACACTAAAATAAATGTTGAATTTAAAGAAGTTGTTCAGCAAGTTGCGACTGAAGTAACTCTAACATAGTGTTAACTTTGTTACAATTAGAACTTTGTGAGAATAACATAGTTCATATTTTCCTGTCTCTATGAAAACTTTCAACAACTATGTCTTACGACTGGCGCTGCGATTATGAATTTTGTAGAATTTGGAAAAGAGACTTGAAGATATGCACTTTTTGGAACTTCGGCTAAATTGTTAATTAGCCAGGATCCTATCTTGAAAAAGTGATGTTACTATATATCGAACATATTGCTGTCGAAAACCTGATTGGTTTTCTGGAAGTTGCGCGAATTTTATCAATGTGCCGAATTTAAAAGTTACCTTCAGATTACTTTCGTTGTTAAAACGATTCCTGTCAAAAATGTTATATTAATACAAAGAATACTGATTTTACGAAATTTATTGACATTTTAGAAATATTAAAGGATTTCACGGTAATTGACGGAATTTTATGATTTTCATTTTCAGAAATTTTAAGGCTTTTTACCAGTTATATAGAAATTTGGCAAGATTTTATTGTATTTTCATTAATTTTAAAGGATTTCGCGATATTTTAGGAAATTTTCAGCTGTTTTAAGACATTTAAGGGATGCAAGGGATTTTATGGAATTTCATTGGATTTTCAGGAATTTGAAAAGATTTCATGGGATATGTTAAGTAATTTTAGAGACTTTTAAGAGATTTAAGGAATTTCCATAGATTTAGTAAGATTTTATGAGATTTTGAGTAAATTTAAGATATTTGAAAAAATTGTACGGAAATGATTGAAATTTTAGAAATATTAAATGATCTTAAAAGGATTTCAAGGAATTCTATGAAAATTACTGTTAACTAAAAATATTTTTAAGTATTTACCAGTCATTAGACTTTTACAGAATTTAAGAAATTTAAAAGGCTTTTGCGAGATTTAATCAAATTTTCAGAAATGTTAAAGTATTTGACAAAATGTTCATGGTGTTTTTAATTATTTTAAGAAATATCAAGGAATTTTCAGGGATAATAAAATTATCTTTATTATTGTAAAATTATTATTATACTATAAATATAAGTATTTTAAGATATTTTGTGAGATATTGAGCAATTTTTAAATATTTTAAGAGATTCAGAAGATTTTAGGGAAATTCATTGAATTTTTTTTAAGTAGTTTTTAAGATATTAATAACTGAAGGGGTTTCAAGAGATCTTCAAGATTCAACAAGATTTTATTAGATTGTCTGGAATTTAAAAAGATTTCATGACATTTGATTATAGGCTTTCAGAGATTGTAAGGGATGTAAATATATTTCGTGGAATTTTAAGTAATTTCAAGGGATTTTAGGATATTTTATAGGCTAATAAATAATGTTTAGGACTTTGAAGGAATACAAGGGATTTAACGAAATTTCGGTGGATTTTCAGCAATTTTAAGAGATTTAATGAGACTTCATAGGATTTTGTGTAATTCTAATTAATTTTAAGGGATGTAACGATCTCTTATGAAACTTAGAGAAATATCAAGTGATTTTACGAAATTTCTAGGAATTTTCAGAGATAATAAAATGATCTTTATTATTGTAAAATTATTATTATAAATATAAGGATTTTAAGGTATTTTGTGAGATATGGAGCAATTTTTAAATATTTTAAGGGATTCAAAAGATTTAAGGGAATTTCATTGAATTTTTTAAGTAGTTTTTAAGATATTAAAAACTTATAAGGGGTTTCAAGAGATCTTACACGATTTGATTAGATAGTCCGGAATTTAAAAAGATTTCATGACATTTTATCGGCTTTTCAGTGATTTTAAGAGATGCGAATATATTTCGTGGAATTTTAAGTAATTTGAAGGGATTTTAAGATATTTTATGGGATAATAAATAATGCTTAGGACTTTGAAGGAATTCAAGGGATTTAATGAAATTCCGGAGAATTTTCAGCAATCTTAAGAGATTTAAATAAACTTCATAGGATTTTGTGTAATTTTAATTAATTTCAAAGGATATAACGATATCTTCTAAAATTTAGAGGAATATCAGATGAATTTACCAAAATTGTAGGATCCCTACCAGTTTTTGAATGATTTTAAAGAGATTTAAAGGAATTTTACAAAACATATGGAGAATCGTGAAATTAGGAAAGGAATCCCATGCTTTTATACTCCAAAAATTAAAAATTTCTAATTGTTTTATATACTTCTGGAACCCTGTAAAACATCTTAAAATCCTTCTATTTGAAATTGCGTACAATGTACCGAATCTTTTTAGGAAAAGTTGTAATGGGGAATCGAAAAATTTATCGTGCGGACCATGCAACCACCCCCTCTCTCTCTCTCTCTCTCGGTGTGTGTTCCTCTCTCTCTCTCTCTCCAAATTTGCAACCGTCGCAGTTTCTCAGAAAGAAATTCCTTAGGAGGGTGGTCTTATACTAATGTTGAGGCTTGTTAAACCAGGCCTTAAAATTTCCGTAGGCAGATTATGATGCCAAAGTTTCGCCGTAAATCCAATCTGATGGTTGGATAATATCCAGGATATTGGTATAACAGCTTCTCTTACCGGCTCTGCGAAACCATAACTCTAGTTTCGCTGCTATAACTCGTTCAGTGAACCTCGTCTAGAAAATAAAAATCACAGATGAGCTTAATAGTTTGGCAAAGACACTGCTTCTCAAGGCAATGACAATACGTTACCATTATAGTCACCTCTCACTTCTTCTGGAACTTTGATCCCCCGACTCACTGGAAAAATATCACAATATACTTTTTGATAAGTACAACCTGACTTTTGTTTTTTTTTTAACAAAAAAGCATTACGAAACGACGTGGGAACGATTAGGTAAGTTGTTATAGTTTTCTCGAGATTGTGGATTATTGATTAGATAGGTCTAGTGCTTGCTCAAGATGTATGAGAATTTATCGATTTATATATTTCAAGAAGACATAGAGTATAATTTTGAAAACTAAGCCTAGAAAGAAATCAAGGAATTATTACGTGAGATTGTAGTTTATGGGGAAGAATTTCAATCAGTTTTCCGTAAGATAGGCACATCGTTCATTCATCGACGCTTTTCTCATAGAGATTATTTTGTTCTAGTAAAGATTGAAGTAATTAAATTCCATTGAATTCAGTCCATGGGGAAATCAAGATTTCCAGACTTAATTTATCTTTATTTTTCAGAACCCAAGATATCAACTTGGAAAATATTTCCACCTCAACAATATCGCATCGTTCTTCTAATAAAGTTTCTTCTTCAGGCTTATTCCTTTCACTTCCTTAGTCGAGTTGTTTACAGTTTCTTCATCAGTTATTTAGTTCTAATTGAATTGATTGTTCCTTAAATCCTACTTCATTCATCAAGAATTTTGGTTTGGTCCGCTTCTCAGGAGACTTCACTTCAAGTTTTTTTCTCTTTCTAACTTGGAAAGCAAAGATCAGTTTTACAAGCCACCTTACAGTTTGCCTTATACATTCTTCAAAGAATTCAATGAAAATGTTGATCCCTTATGTCTAGCGATTTGAAGTTCTAGTCACATTTAACAATAACTCATTCATGACAATAATGTTATCATAAAATGTCTGAATAAAAGAAAATGTGGACATTTTCTTTTACAAATCGTCCGGTTGTACCATAAATCACAATCGGTGTTACTGATGGCGGTATAGTTCTGATCGTTGTCTCTGTACAACGGTGATGACGCGACCACATATCACAAGATTTATCACCAGTCTAACAGAAACAATGGCTCCCGCAGGAAGAAACTCTCCTACTATATTTGCAGGTTTCAATCCTGAAGATTCCACGCCCTAGACATCCTTTATCAAAATCGACTCTCATTCTTCTTTCCCTGAAATTCCGCTAGTCGAACAATTTCATCATGACAGTGCGGAAACGCGTTTATAATCCTGTTTCCGCGAATGGCGAAGCGCCATTAAGCGAATTACTGCGGCGAATTCGCACATCCTCGTCACCGATTTACTGCAGATTGAGGGTATGGAATAACGAGAAATGTAGAAAGAGGGAAGAAGATATCGTTTTATTATGCAAACTTTAAGAGAGAAGCATCGGCGCAGAAATAATAAGGCTGGAGCGAAGAAGGAAAGAAAAAAATTTTATTCTAGGAAACAATATTGAACGGAAGATTGCTAAAGATAGTTATTCTGGAGAATTTTTTTTTATTATACCTTATTGCATATACTCGTGCAGAAATTTAGGTGGGTTCTGATGGGGCTCGTGAATTCCCGATCAAGATTAAAAAACTATTCTGGATTAATTTTTTGTAATATTTGATTAGTTAACTAGTTATATTTCAGAAAATAATCGAGATAATAATCAGAAATCGAGATAAGGGCTGCCAACTGATTTTAAGCAATTTACAGCGATTTTAAGTGATTTTTCAGAGTTTTTAAAGAATTTAAAAAGACTTCTAGGGAGTTTCAAGATTTAAAAGTAATAAACTAATTTTTTGTTAAATATTTCAAGGAATTTTAAATGAATGTATTAAAGAATTTTAAAAGATTTTCAAACGATTTTAAGTGATTTTAAGATATTTAAGGGGATTTCAAGAGATTTCAAGTGATTATAGGGAATTTCAAATGATTTCAAGAAAATTTACAGGAATTCAAGGATATACCATAAATATTTTCTAAAGTATTTCAAGGGATTTTAAGTGATTCTATGAAATTTAGATCGATTTTAATAGATTTCAAGTGATTTTAAAGAATTTTTAAAGAATTTCAAAAGAATTCAGATGACTTTAAAGTAATTGAAAAATTTTGTTAACTATTTTAAAGGATTTTAAAAATATTAAATAATTCAAATAGATTTCAAAAGAACTCCTGAGAATTTTCTTTAAAATCTGTTCAATTTCTTGCAAACTTTTAACATTTGTTGAAATCCATAAAAATCCTCTTTATACATAGCTTAAAATGCCATTAATTTTATTTGAGTCTTCTCAAAATTCTTTTAAAATTTGCTAAAATCATCGATATTCAAGGGATTTTTAATGATACTAAAATACTAAGTATTCCAAAAATTTTTTTTTTGCAAGATTTAAAATAATTTGACAACGAAAAACGTTGAAAATTTGTTGAAATCTCTTAAAGCAACATATTTGGGCCACGATTTTATTTCTGTAAATTCAATATTAAAAGAAATCAAGATATTAAAGAATTTTAAAGAGTTTTAAAGAAATTTAAAAAAAATTCAAAATGGTTTCAGGATTTCCAATTATTTAAAAATATATGTTCATCTCGTAAGGGATTTTTAATGATATTACAAAATTTCGAACAATTTTAAAGAAATATAAAGAAATTTAAGAATTTTTAAGCAAATTTTTAAAACTTTTACGATTTGTTGAAATCTACAGAAGTGCTGTGAAATCTTTTGAAATCTCTTTAAATTTCTTGAATTTAATTGAAATCTTCAGAAATAACTCTAAATGTCAAAATTCAAGGGATTTTTAATAATACTAAAAAATTGCAAAGGATTTTAAAGTATTCCAAAAAATGTGACCGGGACAGTTAAAAGGGACCTATCGTTCAAAAAAATTGACTTTCACTGTTTTGGCAATTCTGATAGAAAAAGTACTTATACTAATTAATATAATAAATACCAATTTATATGAAAAATCGAATATTTTTTCCAAAATTCGTTCGCCATGTTAGATTGGCTTGTTAATTTTAACATCCGTTTTTTTGAAAACTGTCCCGGTCACAAATGTTGAAAAGTTGTTGAAATCTCTTAAAAAATTGTGAAATCCTCTTGTACTACTCTCTTGAAATCTCCTTTATTAAAAATTATTATAAAAAAAAATAAACCATAAAATGTAGTTAATTAATAAATTTCATAAAAACCTGTTGAAACTTCGTAGATATATTTAGTTAATTTTCCATTATATAAATATGCCCATGTTTATATTTTCATAAATAATGAAGCGTGGAAAACGTTGAGAATTCCCTATTTTAACGTTATTCTAAAATACCTTGTTTCATTATCAATTATCAGTTTTATTACAATATTGTTGCCCCATAAATGCCTAATTACGTTAAAATATTTTTATTGAATATAAAAATCCCGACCAAGACCTTGTGAGTACCCTCTTTTAAATAGGACTACATGGGTCAATTTTCGCACGGGTATTATTACTATTATTATTATTATTATTTTATATCACTGTAGGAAGAGATTATCAGTGCAGGAATGCAATATATGGTGCGTGAATGATACAGATTATATATCACATATGCTAATCGAGAAACTGAGCTGGCCGATAAAGACATAACTATTGTTATTGGACTCACGAGTCCATGAAGGTATCTCACAGTTCAGAGACGATTTAATCTTCACAGAGTGGAACCATTCACCACTGGTCCACCAGTCGTTACTAAATCTCTATAGCAATTCCCAACCAGCCTTGATTTCACTATCGTCAAACCATTCGCGCAAATTCTGCCTCGACACCTCTGTTTACCATTATCTCAATCTAAGGACTGTTTGCTGATTCTCCTCTTGGCATCACTTTGCTTTCGAAACATAAAAAATACATGCTTCCAATATGAAAAAAGTTATGCCAATTTTTTGCATGGTATGTATATTGCATATATCAAAGTGTGATAAAAATGTAGTTTACAGTTGGTCGTTAAAGCTTCGAGAAAAGGTTTTCACTGCAAGAGACTGCGCAAACAAATAATAAAGCTTCTTATGAATCAGTAATAACAATAAAGCATTTAATGTAAAACGGTAGAGTTTCCTCTGATACGACTCATTTGCTTCTTTTTTCCTCAAAAAAAGAATATAAGTGCATCCACTTTATCGCGCTGACAGAAACTGATCTACACTTCACTTCTCTTCACTTAACTTCACGTCACTTCACCTGGATCCATCTAATTGACATAGATCGATTAAAGCTTCCGGTGCTCTGATAAGTCCATCGCTTTCTTAGAAATTACCTGAATTTGAAAAAAAGTTGAGAGCTCTTTGAAGATGTAACATCGCCTATTCAGAAAGAGTCAACCAGGCATAAAATTCGAATCATATACGTAAAAAAAATGATCTGATACTTTATGATGCTTCCCACGTACTTTCTCCCTTTCACTTTTCCACCTTTCCATTTTGCCCTTTTCCAATTCTCGTTTCACAGAAAAACAGTTGGAAACGACGGCAGCGTTTACGCGTCACGTTTTACCAAATCGGTAAATGAGGCTTCTCGCTTTCTTCTATGTTTTAATGCGCCACATCCCATCGCAAAAGTATCCTCAAACGAAAGTAGTAAGAATTTTTTAAGTATTCTTGGAAAGAAAGAAAGCAGGGGAGTAATCAGAATGTCACAAAAGAATTTGAATTAAAAATTTCCGGAAGTTCATAACCATTAAGATGTATCTTGCAGCATTCTTCTTTCGCATCATCTCTTTTCTGCGCTTCTCTAACGTTCAGTAAATATAAATAAAAGAAAAATAAAACTGCAGCTCTGCTCTCGGAATCCAGGAAAGCTTTGAATAAAATTATTTCTTTGATTGTTATAAACGAGTTGAATCAGTGGAATTAGTTGTAAGGGCATTGGATAATTAGATTTGAAAACCAAGAAAAAAGTTTTAAACTTGTTCTTTGGCACCTGGGGCACTAAAAAGCGACGTGGAAACTTCTAACGACATTTTCTAATTTTCGGACACGTTTCTCTTGCATTTAAATTTAGTGCGTTTGCATTTAACTCTTTACGGTTTACGAATGGCGGCTATTTTAATTTAAATGACTTTTAAGCTTCTTCATATCTTAATGGAGTTTTAGAAGTGCACTCTAAATAAAACTTTACTACTGAACTATAAATACATTTCTGGAATCAAGTAAAATATATGAACTTCCAATTTTACGAGCTCTTGTGGTCGTAAATATTATTTCTAACTTTTCTATGACAGTTTTTTTGTAATATGAAAACCGTCAAATACATTTCCACCTTTTGGCCGTCTAATTTTATAGTATTAAAAATCTTTAGATGCATAAGAAACTGGGCTTTAATTTTTAACATCCGTTGGGGAATTATTAAAACGAACAGGGTATTAACAAGCAAAAGCTATTTCTGATAAGGGACGTCTAGTTTTTTATTATTAACGCCTCGACCTCATCATAAAATGATGTACTTTTCAAACTTGCATGAAACATATTAATATTGAAAATTCTTGAGTGATCCTCTGAATAGTACAATGAAACAAAAAATAAAACAAAATTTTAAAATTTCTCCTAACTGATGCAGCATTAATTGAAATAGAAACAAGCATAAAGAAAAACTATGACGGCTACAATGCATTATGCATGCATCGTCTAAAGACCCGGTCATTTACGTGATAGAATATTCAGGAGATAATATCTTCACCCTCTTTATACTCTTACCGAGTCTTTGCTCAATCGATGCCTCAGTTCGTCTTCTCCTTAATTTTTTGTCTCTCAGATTTAACGCTCGTTTCGCGTTAATCGCTTGCTTGCAAGAAGACAATGATTAAAATCTGGAAATCTCTAATTGGATATTTCTCATTAACTTAACGAGCGAATGAAGTGATGAAGATAAAAATATTTTTAAATTTCACTGATTATTTCTGAAGATTAATTTTATAAACTCATTTATTGACGTAATCTCGTGGGATTTATGCAATTTTAAGGAATCATAAATGTTGTAGAATTTTGAGGAATTTTAAGAGAATTTAAGACATTTTTCTTATTTTTTAATAATTTTATGGAATTTAATGAAATTTATAATAACTTTAATGTATTTAAAAGGATATAAAGGATATTTACCGCAATTAAATAAAAAATTCATGAAATTTTAGAAGATTTCAATGAATTTT